>CM062814.1:729545190-730145190 GCA_031772625.1 Pinus tabuliformis
TCTTTTGGTAAAGTGGTGAGGGCTCCCTCTTAATCCAATATTGAGGGATACCTACAACTTTATAAAAATGAAAAGTGTTCTAACAATATATGTTAGACCTATAATACTCTGGAAATCAAAACATAAAAGAAAACAATTCAAAACAGAATAAAGCACTGAGAAGGTTATGTGTGAGAGAGAGGACTTAGTAGTATAAGTCCTTGACTTATGATTCTTCGGTCTTGTTCTTCTTAGGTGGATCTTCATCAGCAACATTCGCATGATCCCTCTCTCTTCTTATTTCTTAGATTTTCTGGACATTGGCTTTTGTAGTGACCCATCTTGTGACAGTTGTAACATTCAATCTTGGATAGGTCCACTTTCTTCTTTGGTCCTTTGAACTTCTTGAAGGTTCCCTTCTTCTTGTGATGAACAGAATAGGAATTTGAGGTGTTTTCTTCTTCCTCCTCCTTGTTGTTTACTAATGATATTTTGGCTTCTTCTTGACTACATGCATTCCACATTTGTTCAAATGTTGGAGTATCCTTCCAACTGTTAAGTCTTGATGCAAAGGCACTCCAAGATCTTGGTAGTCCTATAAGGGTAGTAATTGCGAGTTCCTCTTCTACGACAATTTCATCTATTGCTTGGAATTCATCTCTGATTCTATATATTCTTATAAAATATGATAAACAATATCATTATTTGTCATCTTAACAGTTTTTAGCTCATTCTTGAGGCTTGCTATTTGACCAATGTTCTTGATTGTGAATAACTTGGAGAGACCTCATACATTTCTTGAGCGGAATTTATGTCGGATATGTATGGAATTAGGTTACCCTTAACTCCATCCACTATTAGGTTCATAGCCACAATTTCGATTTCTCTAAACTTTGTTTTCTCTACATCACTTGATTCATTAGTAGGCTTCTTGATTTTTCCTTGAACAAGATCCAAAACTTTGTTCTTTTCGAGAATAAGGTCTATCCTCTTTTTCCAAGCCCTGTAGTTGGAGGCTCCTTCTAATTTGTTTTCTCCCTTCATTGACCTTTTCATAGTTCTTGTAGATAGTGGGCTTATCTCTTTATATGACTATTTTCCTTAACGACCTTTCTTTGATCTCCTTTTCCTTAATAGATCTTCGACCTACCTTTTTCTTACTTTTTCACCTTATCTTTGATACAATGTTAGAAAATCAGAAAGGCAGAAAGATTTTATCTTGTTGATAATTACTTGTGATTATTATTATAATTTTTCTTATCTTTGTCTTTTACCTTAGTTCATCAAGCAATTACCAAAACCAAAACATGGAGATCAAGAACCCCAGATGTAGGCGCATAGCCAAGGCAAAACCCCTATATAGGGGAAAACCTAGTCAAGAACTCTTCCTTCAGTAATTCAAATGAGATGGACCAAGACCCTATACCAACAGACCTTCCTCCTCCACCAAGTCAGCCTTCCAATATGTTTTAGCTCACTTCAATAGTCTCTTCTTGTCCAACAGCTTCAACCCAGCGTCAACTAGAAATTTTGGCCCCAACTTTACCAGCAGCTTCAGAATTTCAGCCTTCCCAACAACTACAGAATTTCGGCCCTTCAAGCAACATCACACGTGTGGGAAAAAGAGAGAGAATTTTGACTTCTTATGCTTGTGAGAGACCTCCTTCTCCTTCGTTATTCTTCTTCTTCTTCTTCCTTGAAATTCACACTTTTCTGGCCCCAAAAGTTGCAGATCGAACTTGTTGTGAGTGAGTGGGAAATGAGGTTGAGTTGTTGCCTTTATATAGTGATTCTGGTGCCGAGTTTATGTCGACTTGTCCAGTTTGAGGCCAACTTCGTGGAGGAGGCCTAATTGACCTACTTTTCAATAAAATAAATTTCCTATGACAAATAAATCCCAAGAAGGGTTCTTTACAGCATGACATGGACAAGGACACTTGACATAAACCCTAGAAGCCTTCAATGGAGGCTTTGACCTAAAAACAATTGACCCAAGCATGAAACCTATGCTTTAATAAGTCAATTTATTTAATAATAAAATTTATTTTTCTTTCTTTTGATAAATATAATACATCATGACTCAAATACAATTATGAAGATCGATACTAGTAACATTCTTCAACACAATATAGCCTGAACTCTCGTAGAGCCCTATCTAAAATTAGTCTAAGTAAACCATCCACTGTAGTACAACTCTTTATTCCCCCAATTCAAATCAAAAAATTGTCGGGAGGTTTTACACTCCATGCATGTTTCTTTGCACTATTAATCACTCAACCAACCCCGCCTCCCCCATCACCATCCCATTCAACCATATTAAAGTCACAACCAACAATTTATTATGCATCTAGCAAAAAGGCCTCCATCCATGTCCACATGTGAATGCAACTGGAACTAAGGTTTTGATGCATAAACAAAACAAAAGCCAAGCAATTCATCAAGTAGAAAAGTGTTCCACACACATCAATTAGTTGGATCACTTGTTGTTGTAAAAAAACTCTACAAAGATGAAATGGATAACACCACCCCTCTTCTCTAATCGTGATCAGTGGCCCAAAAAGGACCATTCTAGACATAACTCATATCGTTGTGAAGTTCAAAACCAACTGCTTTAGCTTATTGCAAAAACATTATCTCTAGCTTAATTCTGCAAAGCTCCTTGAACAACTTGCTTCCTACCTAGAATCATCATACCACTAAAATTCCATGAAAAAGTGGATAAATTCATTCACGAAGTAAGGGATTGGCCAATGAGCTAAACTTATTAGTTATCAACAAGAAAGAAACCCCCTTCTCAATAGAGTGGGTCACTACCTCCTTAAAAGACACAACCTTCGACACAAACTTATAGAGATAACAGGTCTCTCCAAATCAGTCAGAGATGAAGCCCCATTGTGCTTATTACATTGATTTGTGATCCCTCATCCACCCCATACTATGAATTGGAGCACTACCACTCGCTAACGTTGTCTACATGGCCTAGCCTTGGGAGTTGACTAGAGGGCCACCAAAGCTATTGGAAACCATCTATTGTGTGGAAACTACAACACCTTTTTGAGTCATATGGATCATTGCTCATCTAAATTGGAACCAAATCCAAACACTGAAGGAGTAAGCCCTCCCACATGAACATGCAAGGTACCTTCCTTGCAACCTACACTAAGTTGAGGAACCTACCTTGCCAGGCTAAGACAAAGACATTGAAGCACTTGCATCTCCCAAATATAAACGATCCCTTGTCGGGGGCTTACAATAGGGACAATCCCAGATGAGATGATCCTATGTTTGGCAAAAAAAATAGGCATTGGAAAAGTTCAAATAGTGTACCTTCTACTAATATAATCCACCTATAGTCATCACTGAAATAAATGGGGGCATATTTTTCTTCAAATCAACCTCAACAGAGATTCTTGGATTGGGGTGCAAGGAATTGTGTTTACCATCTAGGATCAAAACTTTGCCAAACCGATGAGCATGCAAACCAATGAAAGGCCTCAAATCCGCATGGAGTGAAGGAAACTCAAGCAATAAAGGGTAGTTGGTTTGATTGTTATCATCAGGGTTGAAATCAACACTCCATTATTATAAACAAGCCAAGGAACTTGCAATATGCCAAGCATCGTACTGAAGGACATGTGAGGTTGCCAATTCCATGTTGAACAGAAGATAAACATATTTATATCCCAATCCCCAATATGAATTAAGAGAAACCCTCTTCGACTCCTAGTTCAACAAACATCGTTGGAAGTTGCCTCATTCGATATGTGGTGAAGGAAATAAAAAATCACCCCATAGTGCTCAAGATTCTATCATCCTTCTGTATATTCCTTATTACTGGCCACAAAGAAGTTGAATCACCAGCATCCGCATTGGATTGCAAGGTAAGGATCTCCACTTTATCAATTGGTGGGGAAGCAGTTCGCTTCAATAAAGGCACATCACCATTCTCGATGAACAGTAACCAGTTTCCCATCAATCCTGATCAATGTTACACAAAGCGGGGACGAAACGGGGACGTTTTTTGGAAGCAAGGATGCGGAAGCATCATTTTCCAAAAATCTAGAAGTGAAGCGTCTGCTATATATATATATATATATATATATATATATTTTATATTTTGTTGCATTTATACTCAAAACAGACATCCCAAATACCAAATTAGTTGTAGAAGACATGAAAACATGCATATTTTTGCATAAATCAAGATAGATATGGCATCCATGATTCCACTGTAGTTACTAGTATGTACATCAACCATCTATATTCTAGCAATTACAAACATACATCAAACTTTTAAGCATATTATAAAACATAAAACATTTAAGCATATTATAAAACATAAAACATAGAGCATATTATGATTTATCTAGCAAGTGAGCAACTGTCAACATTTGTCAAGTCCAAAATTCAAATAATAATGTTTACAAAATATGTCGCTTGGTCACCGCCAAGACAAAAAAGGTTCAAATTCATAAGCCTACAAGTCTAATGGTTAATCTATGACAAAAGTAGTAAATTGTGAATATATCTACTAATCTCTCCTCCTTCCACCACGAAGAGAACGTGGTGGCAATGAAGAAGATGCTGCCTGTGGAAGTTGTGGCAGTGGCACTGAAACTGATGAAGACGAACCCCCTGCTGTTGGTGTTTAACCATAGAACCTAGGAACCAAGGGACCAGATGGGGGTGGCATCTCAACACGATCATCATCATCCTGGGATCACACAAAAGATTCATGCAAAAAAAAAACACTAGGTAACAAAAAAATTAGAAACATGAATTAGAGAAATGCTTTATGAGGAAAATTCATACCACAATGGACATACCTAGATAAGAGCATCCTCTAATTGCTCTAATCTTAACACTCCATCCTCCAAATTGGGCTCCTCTGGATTCTTGTCCCAAATCAACAGGTCTTTATTAGTCTTTGCATCATCACAGTAATGGGACAACAATCGCAAGTTGTAATGAACATAAACCAAGCTCTCTGCCCGGTCTAAACTCAACCCGTTCCTTTTAACACTGTGGATGAAAGAGAAAGAGCTCCAACACCTCTCTGCAGAAGAAGTGTTTACCCCCTGTGATAGCACCCGCAACGCCAAAGTCTATAGAAGTTGAGTAGCCCCTCCATGCATGTTCCACCACTCAAGAGAAGAAAAAGTCTCTCGATCTTTAATTGCATGCATGCTCCCAAATGGACCAATGTTAAGTGTATAGTTGCTCAACTGTCTCCGTACCATGGCAGCCTCCTCCTCATCAGGGATTTATTTACTCAATGCAATCATATATTTTTTGTGAACCTTTTGATCTTGATGTGGTTTTCTCCTGCTTCCCCCCCCAGGTGCTAGTGTTGAAAGCCATGTTGGATGATAGTATTTAGGTATCAAAACATATGCTAATGCATGCAATGGAACATTTAGCATTTTCATCGGTTTTCCACCTCTGCACGAATATAATTGTACAAGGTGATATCTCTAGGGCCAGTGTGGAAAAAGTCCCGAAAAAATCGGGATTTATTCCTAAAATTGCGATTTGTTCAGCAAAAGGATTAAATCGGCCGATTTTTTGGCCATTTTTTCATAAACGAAAAAATCGTGATTTTATCGAAATACTCCCAATTAAAACGAGTCGATGGAAAAAATTGGCGTGAAATTTTTTTGGCGGATAAAAAGCCGCAAAGGGTTATTTCAGTTTAGTTTTTTGCCTATGTGTTTTTCATTGCTCGTTGTGGCTGCTGTGGCGAACCGAGAGAATGAGGGTTTGCAAGCGTGGAGAGGAGCCAGCGTAAATTCAAATTGTGACCCGGATTGATAGCATTTGCCAAGGTTGACCGTTGAATAACTGTTCCAGTTCAACATTGCCGGTAGATCCAATGTTAAATCCTTTCCTGTTTAGTGTTTATTGCTTTTCATTTCCCTATAAATATTAAAAACAAAATTCCTGCATGAATTGGTTCTACTGCTACACACGTTAAACTTTTAAAGGATTCTGGTGGTTGATTTCTCAATTTTGTGGGTTTGAAAATTTTCGATTAAGAAAGAACTCGAAGGGGTCTTTTCATGAACAATTATCAAACCAACAACCTTCTCTTCCACTTTAGCACAAATATCAACACAAAAATATGCTTAATATAAATTTATTGAATGCTCCTTATTAAAAACTACAAGCCGTAGCATTGTGATCTAGAAACTTAACAAGTTAACAGTTTATTAACCAGTGGAAAACCATTCCAAGTCAAAGGGAATTGAATCATTCATCGTATCATAGGATCAACAGTTACAATGAAGGTCTGTTTAGGACAGCAGAAAGCATGAATTTGATGAGTAAAATTCAACCACAAAAATATCAACTGCTGTAGAAAAGGACGGTGAAATAGTTGAATCAAACCATTGAATATATGCTATATCTCGAGTCCTCATTAGTAATTACTAATTACCATATCCACACATCCAATATTTTTGAAATTTCTTAACAAGATGTGGAAATGACAAGGGCTGAAAATTGAAATCACAGTGACAGTACCACTTTCATGCATTCTTTCCATTCAAAGAAAATGCGAAAACAGTGATCAAGGCATTTTCATGGACAATAACAATAAAGTTATAAACTTCATCAATTGTGAAAGATTCATGGAAGCCAAATGGGGCTGTTCCAAAATCTGGGAACATGTTGAATCCAAACGTTGGGATGAAGTTGAATTCATCAAAAGGAAACTTGTTGATGCCTGTTACATGGTAGCTTTCCTCACTTGCACTATGCTAATTTTTTAACAGATTCATGCCCATGGAGTCACATTAATGCCTATGAAATTTGAATCTGTTAGTGGGCAGTGTAGAGTAGCACAGTTGCAGAAAGGGCATCAAATCACTGTGACTGGTCACTAAACGACATTTAATATTTCCATATTTTGGGAAAAATATGATCAAATTTTATGTGATGTATTACGGTATTACCTATGGATTCTTGTCATATATTATTGAGAAGTCATATATATTACAGTGACATTTTGTTTTGTCATTAAATTGATGGATCATTGCTAATTGAATTTGTTTCAATTTTTTTTGTGCCCAGGTTTAAACTTTAAATTCAAGCTCAAAGTTTAAAACAAAATGCCGAGGATTTTGGATTCTATGTGGGAGTTTGGTGAGCCTGATGCTACACCCGAAACTGGGGGGGTCAATAGAATGTATTTGACTTGCAAGTTGTGTGGCAAGCATATGTCAGGAGGCATCAACAGATTAAAATTCCATTTGGGGCAAATTCCGGGGCAAAATGTTGAACTTTGCACAAAACCAAGTCCAGAAATCATCCGACGGGCCATTCAATCATTGATGGATAAAGAGGAAGGAAAAGACACCAGGGCAGCACTAAGAAACCAACTTGTAGGGGGCTCAAGAGTGGGGGGAATTGAGAGTGGCAGTGCTTCTACAACAGCATCACCTTCCTCACCCATATGTCCCAACCACTCATCTATCTCATCTTTTTTTGTTCCTAGAACAACAGCTGGTTCACAACCTGGGATCAAATCATCAATGAAAAAAAAGGAAAAGGCAGAAGCTGACAAGTTGGTCAGTAGGTGTCTTCTATGGAGTGATGTTCCTTTCAACATTGCCAAGACAAACCCATTCTACTAGCCTATGTTTGATGTCGTTGCTGTCGTTGGCCCGGGGTACAAAGCCCCCACCTTTGCA
Organism: Pinus tabuliformis; assembly: GCA_031772625.1. Taxonomy (NCBI): domain Eukaryota; kingdom Viridiplantae; phylum Streptophyta; class Pinopsida; order Pinales; family Pinaceae; genus Pinus; species Pinus tabuliformis. The sequence continues at coordinate 729,552,861 of CM062814.1, forward strand.
GAATTGAGAGGGCCTCTTCAAGATGAAAAGACTGAATGCACTGCTAGATTGGCAGAGTTTAGGGCATCATGGGAGCACACTGGATGCACAGTCATGTCAGATGGTTGGACTGACCAGAAGGGTAGGACCCTTCTTAACTTCTTGGTTAGTTGTCCCAAGGGAACAATGTTTATGAAATCTGTTGATGCATCTACACACATTAAATATGCACGTACATTATGTGAGTTGTTGGACATCTTCATTCAGGAAGTAGGCCCAAGCAATGTTGTCCAAGTCATAATGGACAACGCTGCAAATTATGTTGCAGCTGGCAGGATGCTTATGGAGAGGTATCCTAACTTGTTTTGGACACCTTATGCTGCTCATTGCATTGACTTGATGTTGGAGGATATAGGTAAGATTCCTACTGTGAGGGATATTGTTGAATCATCCAAGAGCATAACAAAATTTATATATAATCATTCATCTGTGCTTAGCTTGATGAGAAAATTCACCAACAACAAAGAGTTGGTGCGTCCTGCCATTACACGATTTGCCACTACTTTCATATCTCTTCAGTCTCTATTGAATTCTATGTGGGAGGTGAAGAGCATGTTTCTCTCAGCGGATTGACATTCTTTATCTATTAGCCGCAAACCGGAGGGAGAGGGCATATGCATACTAGTCATATGATCAGAGCTTTTGGACAGGAGTAGAGGAGGTGTGTGCCATTTCAGAACCTTTGGTAAAGGTTCTTCAGTTGGTTGATGGAGACAAGCCCGCAATGGGCTACTTGTATGAGGCCATGGATAGGGCCAAAGAAGCCATCCGTGCTTATTATGCAGATAAGGGAGACGAGGGGTTAGAGAAACAACAGGTCATATGGAGAGTGATTGATCAGCGATGGAACAATACCCTCCATCGCCCCATTCATGCTGCAGGTGTCTACCTCAACCCTGCATTTTCTTATGCTTGTGGTTTCAGATTTGATGCCGAGGTGATGGATAGATTCTTCACTTGTGTCGAGAGGATGGTGTCATCTGAGCAAGAACGTGAGGAGATTTCTAAAGAAATGGAGGTCTATAGGATGGAGGTGGCACATTTGGTTTTAACATGGCTATTAAGAATAGGACGACCAAAATGCCAGGTAAGCTTCAATTTGTTTCAAACTTTCAAGTTTAAACTTTAGAATTTCAATGTTTTTTTTTTTATGTTTCTCATTTTTCTTTTAACTTGTAGATGCTTGGTGGACAAGCTATGGTGCCAGAGTACCTCATCTCCAAAAGCTTGCCATTCGAGTGCTCAGCCAAACATGCAGTTCCTCTGGGTGTGAGCGCAACTGGAGTGTATTTGACAAAATACACTCCAAAAAGCGCAACAGGTAAAAACTAAAAAGATTTCAAATTAAATTTTTTGAATTCGTTTGATTAATTTTAATATTTAAATTTTCTAAGTACTAATTTACAATCTATGACCCTAATACAGATTGGAGTCCCAACGCCTCAATGACATGGTCTACGTCTACGGCAATCTTCGATTATGGGTGAGACAGCTTCAGAAACCTACTGATGTGGAAGCCATCTCGTTGGACAATATTGATACCACCGCTTCATGGAGAGTCGAGATTGAGAGGTCGATCTTGGACACGATCCGGATTGGTTAGGTGTGGATCTAGAGGATGTAGCAGTTGCAGAGGAGGGAGAGCCAGAGATAGAGGAGGAGGAGACAGAGCAACATCAGCATCAGGAGGCAGTAGCAGAGCTAGATGAGGATGCTGAGGAGGAGGTGACACCATCTAGGGTGGGTAGCAGCAGCAGCAGCATAGCACAGAGGCCACCTCTTCCATCGACGTCTAGAGGACGATTGAGTCCATTTCATTTTGTATCCCCAGGGGCAGGGTCTTCTTCCTCTAGAGGAAAAGGCAAAGCCATTCCCTATTCCCGTAAAAGGGGAAGAGGATCTCAGTGACTGATTAGTGATTACTTGGTAACTTTTAGATGACTCATGATGTACATTTATTATATTTTTTGTTGATATTTTGACTCTTGAGAGTTGAGACTCAGACAGGACTCAAAATTCAGGAGTTGATTCACTATTTTGATATGTGATGTAGCACTAGACTTCATATACATATTATATATTAGCTTTCTTTACATGTCTATGTGGAAATGCATTTATTTGATGTTGTGGATACTCTAGATGTTAAAAAAAAAAATGAATAATTTTGTGCTTTTTTAATTTTGCCGACTTTTTCGAAAAAAACCCGACTTTGCCGAGTTTTCAACTTTTGGACCCTTGCCGAATTAATCCCGACTTCGACTTTTTCCACATTGCTCTAGGCTCAACAATGTCTTTAATCTGCCCCAACATGCTATCTATTTGCTCATACACCTCCCCAATTATTGGTCGATCTGAATCTCCAAACTTGATCATGTAATAAATTGGTTTGGTGAATTGCAAAACATATTTAACCTGTGACCAAAAGTACATGTCAAGTATAGTGTCCTTGGCTGCATTAGCACCATCTCTATCAGTGTTAATTTCATCCCATGTTTCAGCACACACCAAATTAGTTAAAGCTTGTCTCACCTTCACTAGCCGCCTAAAGGTGAGTTAATAATTGGCAAATCTTGTCTTTGCAAGTTTAAGCAACTGCAACGTGGAGTAAGTGCCATAGAAGTAGTTTACCCTTGTATGCCCTATGATGAATTTAATGAGTTGTTTCCCTCTCCTGTAAATCTCAGTAATCCACCCACATTCTTTATGCTTCACAATATCATGCATCAAAAGGTTCAATGTGTGAACCAGGCACCCAGACCAAAAGATGTGTGGATGAGTACGCTCAATAATTTTTCCTACTGCCTTACAATTTGCTACATTATCTGTGATCACTTGAACCACATTATTAAGACCAACATCTTTGATTGCAATAGGAGATCTGCAATGTTTTGTGCAGATGCACTAATGGAGGAGTCATGACATGTAATAAATACTGCACCACTAGCAGAAACACCGAGAACATTTATCAAATGTTGGTTTCTAATATTTGTCCACCCATCTGATACAATGGATACCCCAGAATCTACCCACTCATTTGTAAAACGTGTCAAAGCTCTTTGAACCTTAACTTTTTCTCTTTCTAATAACATTGTTATAGCTTTCTCATAGTTGGGGGACTTGTATCCTTTTAGGGCTTCATTGATGGCCTTTACCATGTCATGCCAATAGGGAGAGTGAAGCACATTGAATGGTACACCGTAAGCACAAAGAAAATGGACTATCTTTCCATCCACATCATCCCTCCCAGCAACATTAAGGAAATCCCCTATTTTTATTTTACCTCTCGAGTTTCCAGAAGTACCATGAGTCAATGAGCTACCAAATCTAGAGGTTGCATTTGATTCAGAATGAATTTTTTGTTTCTTGGTTTTTTGTTGTGCAGCCTCCTCTATTTGGATGTATTTTCTTCTTTGTTCAGATGACATGTTTAGGCAAATTTGTATCCCCACAGCACCCTTTTTATCATCACTGTCCAGCACCCCACAAAGGTGCCTCCTCACACGGGTATATGAACCACTAAATGGTTTTCTTCCATGACAACCATGAGGGCACAAAAATTTGTAGCTTCCACCACCCTTTCCCCCTTCAAGTTTGGTCACATAGTTCCACAAGGGTGTTAATGCAGCTTTCCCCTCTAGTGTTTCAGTTTCCCCTTCAGGTTCAACATCATCCCCTTCCTCTTCAAACCCTTCCTCCTCATCATACATTGGGTCACTCATATTGGGACCACTGTCCTCTTGTGCTTCTTCCCTTCTATTCCTACTCCCCCTTGCCATCATTAAAACCAAAAGTGGAATGAATATGATACATAGAAGCCAAAAGAACACCATCTTGGAATATGGATATAGGTGGTGGACAACCTGCAAGTAAAGGAGCAAGTAGAAACAATGGGAAAGAGTAGGAGAGGGAGGAGAAAAATACAAAAAAAAATGTCAAAAAAATAAGGGAGTTTGGGGTTTGCACTTACCTCTTTAGCTCTTGTAGATGAAGTCCTCCAAGCTCCTGCTCTAAGCTCCTCCTCCTTCTCCTAGCTCCTCCTCCTTCACTCCTCCAAGCTCTCCTCTCTTCTCCTCTCCTCTCTTCTCTTCTCTTCTCCTCTCCTCTCCTCTCTTCTCTTCTCCAACTCTCATAAACTCAAAGTGAGTAAATGAGGGATGAATGGAGGCTTTATTCCCTTCATTCCTCACCCTAACCCAAGGTGGACCCACCCCCAACAAGCAAACTCACCAAAAATAAAATTTAAAATTTAAAAAACTGACTTTTTTAGGCCGCGCGGCGCAATTTTCCGAAGCCTGTACAGAATCGTATGGGATCCGTACGATTCGGCCTCTGAAGTGTCGTGCTTCCTACGGCCGAAGCGTCGTACAAAACGCGCTTCGAAAGGACGCTTCCGGAATTTCCAGGAAGTGTCTTTATCAATTCGAAACACGTTTCGAAATTTCCAAAGCGCATTTCGAGAGGCGCTTCCCCCACGCATCCGTACGGACCGCGTTTCGGGGGTTAGATCGGGGGGGGACATTTCCTGCAACATTGATCCTAATAGACTTCAGCTGAGTGTCAACAATTTCTACAACCAGATGGGTCGACACAGAAGATGAATCTCATTCTACAAATTGGACTTATCTACCATCATGTGTGAGTCTAAATCAATTGACATGCTTACAACCAAATGGAGAAGAGCTTGACTGGTTTTGTTGAGAAAGAGAAAGCAAGTCTTTATTTGGAGCAATAATTGGAGCCTTCACAGCAACAAAGTTTACTCGAAGAGAAATGGCCACACTATGGGAACCCTCTAAATCATGGCAATCAAGAGGAACAAACCTTGTTACGAATATAAATTATATATAATAAAAAGAATATAAATAAAGATAAATAATAAATAATCAAATGATGATTATCTTAAATATTCATTAGTTAAGGGAAAAGGCATGTCTAAAAGACATGTCAAATCTATATAAGTAGGGCCTCATTGTAACATTCAACATCACTTGTATATATATATATATATATATATATATTAATAAAATATTATTTACAAATACATTTGTGTATTTTACATTTAAGTCAACAAGCTATAAGTTTTGTAGCTTCAGTGGTATTAGAGCCATGAGAGTCTTTGAAAGTTATCTGCCGCACAATATGTCATTAAGTTTTTTCCCTAAATTCATTGAACAGTTTAGTAAAATTCAATGTGGAAAAAGTTGAAGTCGGGATTAATTCGGCAAGGGTCCAAAAGTTGAAAAACTTGTTAAAGTCGGGAGTTTTTTGAAAAAGTCGGCAAAATTAAAAAAACACAAAAATATTCATTTTTTTTATTTATTTTAACATCTAGAGTATCCACAACATCAAATAAATGCATTTCCACATAAACATATAAAGAAAGCTAATATATAATATGTATATGAAGTCTAGTGCTACATCACATATCAAAATAGTGAATCAACTCCTGAATCTTGAGTCCTGTCTGAGTCTCAACTCTCAAGAGTAAAAATATCAACAAAAAATATAATAAATGCATGTCATGAGTCATCTAAAAGTCATAAAGTAATCAGTCACTGAGATCCTCTTCCCCTTTTATGGGAATAGGGAATGCCTTTGCCTTTTCCTCTAGAGGAAGAAGGCCCAGCCCCTAGAAATACAAATGGAGTCAGTCGTCCTCTAGAAACCGATGGAAGAGGTGGCCTCTGTCCTATGTTACTGCTGCCCATCCTAGATGGTGTCACCTCCTTCTCATCATCCTCAACTAGCTCTGCCTCCTGACCCTGATGTTGCTCCTCCTCCTCTACCTCTGGCTCTCCCTCCCCTGCAACTGCTACATCCTCTAGATCCACACCTAACCAATCCGAGATCGAGTCCATGATCAGCCTCTCAGTCTCGACCCTCCATGCAGCGATGGTATCAATATTGTCCAATGAGATGGCTTCCACATCAGTAGGTGTCTAAAGTTGTCTCACCCATAATCGAAGATTGTAGTAGACGTAGACCATGTCATTGAGGCGTTGGGACTCCAATCTCTATTAGGGTCATAGATTGTAAATTAGTACTTAGAAAATTTAAATATTAAAAATAATCAAATGAAGTCAAAATAATTAATTTGAGATTCTTTTACCTGTTGCGCTTTTTGTTGTGTATTTTGTCAAATACACTCCAGTTGCGCTCACACCCAGAGGAACTGCATGTTTGGTTGAGCACTCGAAGGCAAGCTTTTGGAGATGGGGTACTCTGGCACCATAGCTTGTCCACCAAGCATCTACAAGTTAAAATAAGAAAGAGAAACATAAAAAAAAACATTGAAATTCTAAACTTGAAAGTTTGAAACAAACTGAAGCTTACCTTGCATTTTGGTCGTCCTATTCTTAATAGCCATGGTAAAACCAAATGTGCCACCTCCCATCCTATAGACCTCCATTTCTTTAGAATATCTTCACGTTCTTGCTGAGATGACACCATCCTCTCGACACAAGTGAAGAATCCATCCATCACCTCGGCATCAAATCTGAAACCATAGGTGCAAGCAAATGCGGGGTTGAGGTAAATACCTGCAGCATGAATGGGGTGATGGAGGGTATTGTTCCATCGCTCATCAATCACTCTCCATATGACTTGTTGTTTCTCTAACCCCTCGTCTCCCTTATCTTCATAATAAGCACAAATGGCTTCTTTAGCCCTATCCATGGCCTCATACAAGTAGCCCATTGCGGGCTTGTCTCCGTCAACCAACCGAAGAACCCTTACCAAAGGTTCTAAAATGGCACACACTTCCTCTACTCCTGCCCAAAAGCTCTGTCATATGAAACTAGTCTACATATGCCCCCCCTCTGGTTTGTGGCTAATAGATAAAGCACGCCAATCCGCTGAAAGAAACATGCTCTTCACATCCCACATAGAATTCAACAGAGACTGAAGAGATATGAAAGTAGTGGCAAATCGTGTAATGGCAGGACGCACCAACTCTTTGTTTTTGGTGTATTTTCTCATCAAGCTAAGCACAGATGCATGATTATATATAAATTTTGTTATGCTCCTGGATGATTCAACAATATCCCTCACAATAGGAATCTTACCTATATCCTCCAACATCAAGTCAATGCAATGAGCAGCACAAGGTGTCCAAAACAAGTTAGGATACCTCTCCATAAGCAACTTGCCAGCTGCAACATAATTTGCAGCGTTGTCCGTTATGACTTGGACAACATTGCTTGGGCCTACTTCCTGAATGAAGAGGTCCAACAACTCACATAATGTACGTGCATCTTTAATGTGTGCAGATGCATCAACAGATTTCATAAACATTGTCCCCTTGGGACAACTAACCAAGAAGTTAAGAAGGGTCCTACCCTTCTGGTCAATCCAACCATCTGACATGACTGTGCATCCAGTTTGTTCCCATGATGCCCTAAACTCCTCCAATCTAGAAGTGCAATCAGTGTTTTCATCTTGAAGAAGAGGCCCTCTCAATTCTGCAAAGGTGGGGGCTTTGTACCTCGGGCCAATGACAACAACAACATCAAACATAGGCTGGTAGAATGGGTTTGTCTTGGCAATGTTGAAAGGAACATCACTCCATAGAAGACACTTACTGACCAACCTGTCAACTTCTACCTTTCCTTTTTTTAAGTGCTGATTTGATGTCAGGTTGTGCACCAGCTATGGTTCTAGGAACAAAAAAAGATGAGATAGATGAGGGGTTGGGACATATGGGTGAGGAAGGTGATGCTGAAGAAGCACTGCCACTCTCAATTCCCCCCACTCTTGAGGCCCCTACAAGTTGGAATTTTAGTGTTGCCCTGGTGTCTTTTCCCTCCTCTTTATCCATCAATGATTGAATGGCTCGTCGGATGATTTCTGGAGTTGTATTTGGGCAAAGGTCAACATTTTGCCCCGGAATTTGCCCCAAATGAAATTTTAATCTATTGATACCTCTTGACATATGCTTGCCACACAACTTGCAAATCAAATACATTATCTTGATCCCCCCAAATTCGTGTATAGTATCAAGTTCACCATATTCCCACATAGCGTCCAAAAGCCTTGGCATTTTTTTTTTTAACTTTGAGCTTGAATTTAAACTTGGGCACAAAAAAAAATTGAAACAAATTAAAAATTTCCCATCACATAAGAAGCAAACGCAAATGCAATAGTTGATTTTAGATTTTAAATGCCTCTTCTCAGTCACTTGAAAACACTCAGATTCAGTAAACAAGGGTTTGAATTTTTGTCATTTTGTTCTTGAAAGTTGAAGTTTTGCTTCAATCTAGATTCTAAACAATGTTTCCCTTTCAAAATTCTAGGCAAAAATAAGATATAAACAAACTAATAGAATTTTAGAGAAGTATAGAAAGATTTAAGAAATCATTTGTGTAAAAAAAACTAAGAGAGAAATTAAAATACATACCTGGCAGCAGCGATTTGGCACTTTGAATCTCCCACGTTGAGCAGTGGACAAATCTCCAAATCCCCACCACAAAACCCACAAATATTCTCCTCTAGGGCAATGGAAAACAGCGATGAATCTCCACAGCGCCGACTGGGAGAAAAAACAGAAGAAAATGATATCATTTTCAGCTTTTTCGGCCTCTTTATCCATGGCCTGGGAGGGCGGCCGACTTTTTGGGTCGACTCCCGATTAAATCAGGCATATAATGTTTAAATAGCGATTTTTTCTTTTTTGAAAAAGTCTACAAAAAATCGAAGGATTAAATTGTTTTGTTGAAAAAATTACAATTTTAGGATTAAATCGCAATTTTTTGCAGACTTTTTCCACACTGGTAAAATTCAATAAATATTTCAGCAATTAGAAAAATCATGTGTAGAAGTTACAACATGTCTAAAGAAAAATTATGTATAAAACCATAATAAGGAAGATGATAGCAATGGTGAAGAAATGAAACAAGGTGAGGCGAGAAAATAAGATTTTGATCAGAATGATGATAATGAAAATGAAGATGTAATAAATAATGATGAATATGAAAATGATATCGAGCAAGATGAGGATCCAGATGAAGTTGATCTTGATGTGGATGAGAATGATGATCCAAATGAAGGTGATGAGGATTATGTAGATCAAGATGATGATCCAGATAAAGATGATGTGGATGAGGACTATCTTGAGAAACAAGAAGATGAACAATATCATAACAATGAGGGAGATGATGAAGAAGACATTGATGATTATGAGAGGATAGATGGTATGATATTGGATAGGCCCAATGCAGGTCATCTCTTTCCAGTACAAGGTCAAGGTGAGAGTAAGAACAGAGCTATTTTGGTGGATAATCAGAATGATAAACTTGACAGGGAAGACACCCAACTTAATTTTCATAAACAGATTGATCTTGAAGGCGAGGATCCTCGAGAAAATTTGAAGGATGACTTTGGGATTGCTAAGGTCAAAACTGAAAATGTTGTGGGATCACCTGACAAACGTTTTCAGTGCAATATATTAGACAATGTATTGCGGCCTTCCATATTACGTCGCCTGAAACAAGTTGTGGAGAAACAACTTCCAAAAAAATATGAACATGTAATATGTTGCAAGTTGTCAAAAAGACAGTGCAACCTGTATGAAGATTTTATTGCAAGTTCAGAAACACAGGCAACTTTGGCTAGTGGCAACTTTCTTGGTCTCATTAATATCCTAATGCAACTATGTAAAGTGTGTAATCACCTTGACTTGTTTGAAGGCAGACCAATTATAAGCTCATTTGATATGTTGGGGCTCAAGCAACAAGTATGTTCAGATATTTGTTCCATACTCAAAGGTGTCCCATACTCATCTATTGATTTAGTGGGAATGAATCTGGTTTTCTCTCAACTAGAATTTGTGATGAATTTGTAGGAATATGATCACGTGTCAAAGATTGCAACTCCCTCCTCGCGGATTTAGGAGGTTGGTAATTTAAGAGATGAAGAATTAGGCCACCCTGTTCATAGGCATGAACCAATGCACAAAAGAAACATCTTTGAGGAGATCTAGCATGCTCTTCAAGAAGAGAGATTGAGGCATGCAAGAGGAAGGGTTGCAGCCATAGCATGGTTGAACACACTATGTTGCAAGAGGAAACTTGTCTATGGAATGGATTTAAGGAGAGTCCTAACTATTGAGCATCATGTTTATGATGTTCATAAGAAAAGGAACAATCCATCATGCTATCTGGAGTATTCATCAAGACTTGTTGATCTTGTCTTGTTACCTTTACAATGGTGTCAAAAGTTGTTGGACTTAATTGAATCTTTTGTCTTTGCAATTCGAGCTGCACGATCGCCTCCACCAATTTTTTGGTCTAGTAAATTAGGATCTTTTGTTCTAAGTTGTCCATTCCTAGAAGATAATACTAACAAAGAGCTCAGTGTGCTTCTTGAACCCCTTAGACATGTTATTGTGCGAAGATAGTTGTTCTTTCCTGATAGGCGACTTATACAATTTGACCGTGGTAAATTGCAAGAGTTAGCAATTGTACTCAGACGGTTAAAATCAGAAGGGCACAAAGCACTGATATTCACTCAAATGACAAGAATGCTTGATGTTTTAGAGGATTTTATTAACCTTTATGGTTATACTTATGTTAGGTTGGATGGTTCTACCCAACCAGAAGAGAGGAAAATACTGATGCAGCGGTTTAACACAAATCCAAAAAAAATTCTTTCTATTTTCTCAACCTGAAGTGGTGGTGTTGGGATAAATTAGTTGGTGTTGATACGGTGATCTTCTACAACAGTGATTGGAACCCTACGATAGACCAGCAAGCTCAAGACAGATGCCACTGAATAGGGCAGACACGCAAGGTGCATATTTACAGGCTGAATTCTGAGAGAACAGTTGAAGAGAATATTATAAAGAAAGGAAACCAGAATTATGTTGGTGAAATGCAGATGGAGTTTAGGGTTATGGAGAACGAAATTAATGATGAAGCAAAAAAGACAACAACTAGAGTTCGGAAGTCAAGTCCTCAGATTTCAACCATAGAGTTTGGATGGTTGATGCCAATCGTTTTTCGAAAAACTGGTTTGAAGACTACTTCGTGTGCTGAAACTGGTTTAAAGACTACTTCACGTGCCAACCCTAATACCGGACTCGAAGGTTTGAAGCGGGCAATCAAGCTCTGCACTGTGTCACCTGGGCGCGATGAGGGTGGTGAGCAACAGAGAGCACCTTAAGGCAAGGAGGTAGCGAAAATTGGGGTAACAAAGTCAAACTGGAGGGAATTATTGAAGGTGGTCGATGAGGATTTTATTATTTTAATAATGAAAACCCTAGAAAGAAGAAGACGATTGGGACTCAGAATGTTTTCCATAGTCAACTAGTCACCTTCAGTTTATCCCTAGAAGGTTCATCAAGTTCGTTGGAGATTTAGTTGAATTAACGTTATGAGCGAACGTACAACAAAGGACATGACCATACAGACATGTACGATGAACCTTGGGGAAACAAAAAATATAGATAAATACGTCAAAACCAAATAACTTTTATAATTGACATAGCTTTATAAATCTATTATTAAGTAACTTTATTAAAATTATAAAGTTATTTATAATAAAAAAATTATAAAGTGATTTCACTTAATCAAATATAAATGTATATAAATTAATATATAATAATTAATTAAATTATATTAAAAAAATAAAAAATAAATAAAGGGAAAGGAATAAAACCAGAACGAGTATGATTGATGAATTATACATGTCTATTGATTGACAAATTATACATGTCTCGATGACACACAAGGTGAAGGAAATTGTCAGTATTAAAGCTATTAAAGCTTCGAAGACAGTTTTTTGAAGAAATGGGCAATGTTACGAATATAAATTATATAAAATAAAAAGAATAATATATAATAATAATCAAATAAGGATTATCTCAAATAGTCATTAGTTAAGTGAAAAGGCATGTCTAAAAGACACGCGCAATCATGAAAGGACACCTACCTAAGTATATAAGCAATGCCTCATTGTAACATTTAACATCACTTCTATATATATATATATATATATATATAGATATATATATATATATACATTTGTGTATTCTATATTTAAGTAAACAAGCTATAAGTTTTGTTGCTTCAAACCCCAGTAGATCAAGAAGATCATTCTCTTGATTTATCCCTGGCCTCATTTTCTTAAGCAACTTCTTGAACCATTGCGGGCAGCCATGACCGCTCTCAAAGAAAGGGGAGTGGATCAAAGCCTTGAGGCCTGATCACTGCAAAAATCCAAGCCTTCTGCACTATTCATATTTTTACAGGCATGCATGACTCTAGTCTTAATTTGCAGGCATGCACGGCTCCAATGCTCGGCTGCATGTAAGAACTTACCACGATGATGGTAGATGATTGAATCTGAATTTCAAGTCTGAATCGGCCGGGCATTGTAAAGCACTTGCTCCAATTCAAACCTGTGTGGCCACAATCCAAAATAACTAGTTATTGCAATTTTGACCCTTCCAATTTAAAGAAAAAAACATTAATTATTTAGTGTGGTACACTCAACTTTTAGAAAAACAGAAAATGAACCTGCAAGCTAAATAAAGAAATCACAAAAAGAAATAAAAACTTTAATAGTTTGGTATACCCTGCTTTTACAAAACATAAATCCAAACTCGCAATAATTTGCCAACTTGTTAGCTAAATATTAAATAAAGTAATTTAACATCTGTAGTGGATAGAAACTTCAAGAATGTAAAAACATCATTCATGTAATATTCTAATACATATTAATCATACAAGGAATTAGAAAATTATATAATAATTTAGTGTGGTACACTCGACTTTTAGAAAAACAGAAAATAAACCTGCAAGCTAAATAAAGAAATCACAAAAAGAAATAAAAACTTTAATAATTTAGTACACCCTGCATTTAGAAAACACAAATCCGAACTTGCAATAATTTGCCAACTTGGTAGCTCAATATTAAATAAATAATAAATAATTTAACATCTGTAGTGGATAGAAACTTCAAGAATGTACAAACATCATTTATGTAATATTCTAATACATATTAATCATGCAAGGAATTAAAAAATTATATAATATAAATTTATAATGTCAATTTGAAGGTCGTAGAATGAAATATCCATATAGCTTTAAATAAAAATCACAAACAAATTTGACAGTGAGGTCTGTATTGTAGATGAGTGTCAAAGATGTAAAAGCATTATTTATATGGTATTTTTTTAGACTTTTTTATATTCCATGAATGGTTGTTTGTATTAATATCAAAAGGCTACAGCTATGTTGGATAGCAGAGGTTTGCATATATGTCCTTGCAGGCTGCTAAGGAGCTCCGCTATAAACAAAATAACTACAATAGCATTGTGCTTGACCTGACATTTAAGACTGGTTGATTCTGAATAAAATATACATGTACATATCTAACAGAATATGCCTAACAACTTCTGAACTTTACAAAACATTGATGAAAGAAATTACAGTCTGAGCTCAGTGTCATATGATTCTCCTGGATCCAAGCCACTCCCTCTCCTTCCACCTATTGTTGAACTGTTTCTTCATTATTGTAGAAATTGGATTCAGTTATTACCTGATCGTTTGGTTGACAGCATGGGAGGACTTTAGTGATGAACAATCGAATTTCCACTTCTCGATTTGCATCCTTTCTATACAGGGGCAATGCAATTTAGAGGAGAGATCGTGCATACGAATGCTTTGCGATCGATAAATCACTTAGATGATGAGGTCTAAGCCCACTGCTGGCCATTATACTCTCAAATGACAAAATATTTGTAATCCTTCTGTTCTTAGATCACCACTTAGCTTGCCTCATCCATTGCATGAGAATGCCCACATATTGGATTTCCTACTGCCTGTACCACACATCAGTGTAGTGAATAGGAGAGGGCAGATCCCGAATTCCAATTCCTTGGACCACTTGATCGTTAGTTGTGACATGAATATTGGGGGAGGTGAGCTCAATATTGCATTTTGTCTCTTTAAGACTCCATAAATAACCTTATGGTAGGTGAGCGATTCACCTTCCATGGACTGTTACAAGCATACCTCGTTCAAAATTAGCCATATTCAACTTTCAAAGGATATGAAAGCAATTGACCGATTCAAATTTTTCATTTCATTAACAATTCAGATCACATTGTGGTCTGAGCAATTATGTTTTGATGCAATCCTTTTTCTTATTTTTTTTATTATAATTTCTGAGTCTGATTGATTCCCATGGCAGTTACAAGCATGAGTCCCATATAAAAGGCAAGAAGTTCTGCATGATTGTTCATCTCATGTCTTAGTCCCCAAGAGAAGTAATTCTCTTCATGTTCCTTGGAGTCAATAACTACCCCTCCTGCTCCTACCTCCTTCGGGCTTCCCCTTCATGCTCCATAGCTTGTATCCATCTGGAAAATTCTTCTTCTGCCATCTGAAACTGCCACTCCTGTTCATTGATCAACTGCTTATTTTGGATTTAAGAGTTGTCAAATTTAAAAATTAAGTTTGTTGATCCAATTTCACTCTTCCTGCTCTAAATCTGTGTAATTCAGACCCTTTCAACTTATGGATACAAGGACCTCAGCTAACAAGCTGCCTGCTAAGTTGCCATCCCTGATGGAAGATATTGTTTTCTGCTGGAAGATTGTTTTTTTATGAACTAACCAAACCTTCCAGCAAATAAACGTTGGTAATGTTGTCCATAACCTTTTAAGATATGGCCTTTTTTGAAGTTTCAGCATAATGATTTTTCCATCCTACAAACATTTCTCTACAGGATGAGGGAAGAGTTGTCCTGTTCCAAATTTCTTTGACACTATATTGCCAAACCTGTTGTATGTATGTTAATTTTAGATATCTATAGTATGTTCTATTCTTGCAGCAATTTCTTCAATGTCCTTTTATTAGCCCAATGATAATTTCCACACAATTTCCATTGGTTTATGTGTTGCTGCTTTTGGTAATTGCTTGATGAACTAAAGAAAGAAGATATAATAAAGAAAGAAGAATAAATAATTGTAATAATAAGAAACATCACAAGTAATTATCAAGATCAAGAAAATCTTTACTGCCTTTCTGATTTTCCAACATGGTATCAGTTTGGTGAAGAAGGAAGAAAAAGGCAGATCCATTCATAGGTACTATCTCAGGGAAGGAGTCTATTACATTCAAGGAACATGTCTAACTCAATCAAGGGTGAGAACAAACTTGAAGCAGCATCTAACTTAAGATCTTGGAAGAAGAGAATTGACCTAATCCTCGAGAAGAACAAGGTGTTGGATTGGTAAAAGAAAATGACTAAAGAAGATACTTTGGCAACTTTCTTTGTGAAGATAGCTAGACTCAGGGATGATCTTTTGGCCATCAATGAGATTGTTCCGGAAAAAGAATTGGTGATCACTGCTATATTAGGATTGCCACCCTCTTGGGGTGCATTTGCTTCAGGTCTCAACAGTTGGAAGGTAGCTCCCACCTTTGAAGAATTATGGACCACATGTAGTCAAGAAGAATTAAGGATCTCAATGGTTGCCAATCCTGAGAAGTATCAAATGCTTATGTTGCTCATCATAAAGGAAAGAGATCGAAGGGATCGAGGAAGAAAGTTGACATGTCCAAGATAGAGTGCTATCAATGTCATAAGAAGGGTCACTACAAAAGTGACTATCCCGAGAATCCAAAGAATAAGAAGAGAGGAAGAGATCAAGCCAACCTTGCTGTAGAAGGAGACTCAAAGAAAGTCAAGCCTGAAGAATCCAACATTAGGGACTTACACTATTAAGTCATTTGCTTTACATAACTTGTTTTATATGTTTTAGAATTTATAGGTTTTTAACATATCTTTGGAAAAGACATTTTTGTATTGCTTTAAGTTTGTAGGTTTCCCTCAAGCTTTGGAGGGAGCTCCCAACAACTCTCAAAGATAAGTATCTCATGTCTTTTCAGTTTTGGATTCATGTACTCATTTAGTTTTGATTATATTAAATACTAATCACCTTTCTCCCTATGTTGTCTTGATTAGGAAAACATTCGAAAGAAGGAGGATCTCTCAAGACAAGGTTAGTCAAGAAACAAAGGTATGCTTTGAATACATTGATTGAAAGGATTATTCATTTGATGATCTATTACTAACTTTGTTATGACTAGCTGTATTGAATCTTAGTGATTCTTGTTTGGGTGATTCATCTCTTAATAGATATACCCACCCCAATCATATTCTTGATGGACTATGTAGAACCCTAGACAGGTTCTAGAAAGCCCTAACCGAAGGGTATGCTAATGTGAACATCTGAAATCCTAAGCTGCTTAGGGTGATTGTGGAATGCTAGTTGAAATTTTATTGATGATGTCATGTTTCGGATTTTAGTGTGATCTGGAAATCCTAACTTATTAGGCTTGAATGATGAGATCTAAAATCCCGAACCTTTGCAGTTTTGGTAATGTTGGGTTTGCTATGTTTCTACATTGGAACCCTAGCTCATTATGGTTTGGTGGAATGTTTGATTCTACCTTGGAACCCTAACTCATTGGGGTTTGGTGGAATGTGTGAGCAAGACCCTTACATTGTCTTAAAAATGTTTTCTTTGGTATGTGTGTGTTTGTCTGATCAAACCCTAGTGTAATCAAAATGATTGTGTGTCTAACTCTTATTTGATATTATTGTGAAGTTGGGTTTGACTAACACATGATATGAAATATATTTGCATGATGATGAAATCTAGGCATATATGGATGTCCTTTTAAAAGGTCCTAGGTTGGTCTAGGTCAAATGTATTTATGTTATTGGACATATGATATGCTTATGTATGGTTATGAATTCCTAGATATGTGTGCTGACCTAGTCATTGATGGTCATGAGTCTTAGGATTTAATGGAAGTCCTTGTCTGAGATTCTAGGATGATGATATTTGGAAATCTAGGGTGTTGTAGCTAAACCCTAGTGAAGTTAAAATTGTCTAGTATGTGTGATATAACAATCTGAAATCTATTAGATGATTGTTGAAAATGAAAATCTAGGGTTTTGTAGTTAAATCCTAGTAGTGACATTATCTAGTGTGAAATGTAACAATATGAGATCTATGTATTTAATGATTGTTGAGATTGTGGAATTCTAGGGTTTTGGAGTTAAACCTTAGTCAAAGTAAAATCTTTGAAATATGATGATTTAAGATCTATGTAAGATTGTTGAATTTGTGAAAATGGAATTCTAGGGTTTTGGAGTTGAACCTTAGTTGAAGTAGTAATCTTTGATATATGATGATAATTTGAGATTTGTGAAGAGATTGTTGAAATTTAAACTTTTGGTTGAATTTGATAATTGCTTGAAAATCTAGGGTTTGCAAACTAACCCTAGTGATAGCTAGTCATGTTAGTGACTGATTTCAAAGCATAAAGATCACAAACAGAGAAAGAACACTAGAAATTAGGCTCCAAGCTAGGGAAAAACCCCACAAGGAGGAAAATCCAACCAATCCTTCTCTTATAGAATCATATCAAGATGAGATATCCAAGACCCAACACCAAGACCAAAACTGCCACAAAGATCCCAAGTCAACCTTCCTCCAAGTCTCCTCAATCAAGTCAAAGTTAATGCTAGTCAACATTCTCCAAATCTGGTCAACTCCTAAAATTTTGGCCTGTAGTAGCACAAAAATTGCCTCAAAAAATTCACACGTGTGAACAAAACTAGCGCAGAAAACTCATCTTCTCTCTCTCCTTTGATTTACTTCTCTCTCCTTTGACTTCGGTTGTCCTTTCTTCTTTATTAGGCACAAAAATGATGATGATGTGTTGATGAATGAATGAGTCTCCAAGAGGTCGAGTTGACTTGTATATATAGTTGTCCAGGAGGGTTGAATACGTGCCACATAGGTCGACTTGTCCGAGGGCCGACTTGACCTTTGTTGACTCTTTGGCTCAAAATAAAAGTTCTTTTTTCTTTTAAATGTCCAAATGGGACATGACTCGAACGCAAATTCTTTTTGACTCATAATAAATTCTTTTGACCCTTATTGACTCTTTGAGCATGAAGAACATGCTTTGACCAAAATAAAATATGATAAAAATATGTCAATGATATTTTATGAGATTATGAAGACCGACACTAGTTACATTTTTCAACACTCCCTCTCAACTAGGGAGGTATTCATAATGGCACAACAAGATACTCTCAAGTTGAAATATTCATATAAGAAAGGATCTAGATTGATAAGCATCAATGATGATTTACATCATCTTAGCCAACATTGTCAAAACATCAAGGCCTGGGCAAATACGCTTTATCTCTCCACTAGATCAGAACACAATGCTGGGAGGCATAAATTTGGAAACCATCACCTCTCAAGGCACATACCCCACCCGAGTGTTCACCGGGTATGTCCTCACAGGACCATTTCCTGATCCATTGTCACAATACTTGACACCGGGAAATGTCGATCTTCAAGAGTGTTCTTATCTTGGATCAATGTACTTGACCTATGGCAGTTATACATGGTCATAGTACAAATCTTCAATAAAAATCGATTCCAGATGCTTATCCAATCCACCATTCTCCCTACCAGTATCCATGCAATCGTCTTACGACTATTATTCCTAGCCATAATATGTGACACATGGAGAACACGGTGTCCACCCTCACTCCCTCTCAACTAGGGAGGAGATCCTCACTCCCTCTCAACCAAGGAGGAGATATCCATAAGCCTAAGCTTGTCTCAAAAATACTCATCCTTTTCCATAAAAAGGAACTTCATCAATTCATCGGCTACTTATTCTTCCATGGAGATTTGTTGTAGCTTCTCGGCTCCTATCTGCATCATACTCTCAAATCATAAAGTAACTCAACCTTCTTGGTTCTTTGACGATCTTCATGCAGCTTTGATCAATATCATAATCAAATCCAACATGTCATCAAGTAGTTCATCAAACACCTTATGGAGCCAAACTTCTTCACAACTGATTGTACAAGCCTTCACATCTTCTTCCTTCGCATTGCAATAGAGTTTTGCTTCATGCTCTTCCAAGAAATCATACCAGTTCCCAACCATCAGTAATATCTTTATTAGCATCAATACTATCAACCCAATCAATGTGTTCTTGAATCGAATATTTCAAGGAACCAATCAACTGTTGGTACAACAATATCAAAATTCATCGACTTCTTGCTAAAGGATATTGCCATAGATCTGTCATCTTGTCTTTTTTATCACAAGCTTCTCTGGGTTTTCTGCCAAACTTCAAGTAGTATTGTATCCATCCAAGATCTAACAATTCCCTCTTTCCACCTGTGGTAGGTGAACTTCTTCTTTTATAAAGCCTTGTTTTTCATGTTGCCATTCAATTGACTTCTTTGATGCATACTTCAAACTGCTTTCTCCTTGTCTATTAAGATTCAAAGAAATATTCATGCTTTGCTACGTTCTTCCAATTCTTCTAATTGTTAGTCAAGCTTAGATAGATCTTGTCTTGACCTACAAACTTTATTAAAAGAACTATGAAAAAACAAATATAGGAAAAGTACAAACATAATAGCAATAGTAGTATCAAGGAGATGTAGAGTACTTATCTTTTTGAGGAAGGTCAGCGCCCTCTTAATCTTGGACCTATTCACCAACCTTGTTCCCACATCAGCATGATGTCATTCATGTCATTCTTAAGAGCTAGGTTTTCTTCTTACAGTAGAAATGATTAGTTAGGGTTTTGTTCCTAAGGTTTTCTTACTCAAACTTTTGCAAGGGTTTACAAACCCTAGATGCTTCAAGTTCCAAAGTCTTCGAGACCTGCCATTTTTTAAAAGTTGCAATTTTCTACAAGTGCACAACTTTGTTAGCTGCAAACCCTAAAAATATCACTAACAAGGTCTCTATTTCATTCCTTGATTTCAAAAACCTAGTCTTTGCATGGAAAGAAAGACTTCAAATGCTAATATATTAATGATCTCTAGAATATATCTACACAAACCCTTTTATAATGCATTACTATCTTTCAGGAGCATTCGATCATTATCTTAGCATTATATGCACTATAATTGACATAGGTCATAGATTGCAAATGAACAAAGATTAGATGTACCTTTTTCAATCATAACTTATTCATTCTTAGAGATCTGATGCTTTGACTTTCTTCAGTTGTCATGTACCAACTTACTCAAACAGAGATTCTTTAGACTTTCAACCAACGAACCACAGAGACTTCTTTGAGCTGTTGGCAATGTCGTTTGTCTTGGTTCACATAGTTTGCATATGCATCATCTATCAAGGAAGTCTAGTCTCTCCATAACCTTCAATCCCTTTTAATTATATTATTCAGACTTCAATATCAGACAGATCGGCTTCATGGTGTAATTCATCCTCCTTTCAAGTACAAGTCTCAATGGTATAGTTGCTTCTCATATTTGTGTCACAAATATAAGCTTTATAAACCTTCATATATCTTGTTATAGTTCTCCACAAAGTTTGCAAGGTCTCGGCCTTTAATTATTTCATAGATTATATACCATGGCAAGGTGACAAACTTCTCGAGAACTAGCAAATAATTATAGTGCCTCATAAACGCATATAGTGCCACAAAATTTACATTCTTCCATAGAGAAAACCATTATTTGAATTTTTGGACTTGACTAAAACAATTTCGGATGTCTTCCGTAATGTCATCAAAGATGCCTTGACTCTTAGAAGTTTGTTGTCACAATAAATTTTGTAAACTACAGTGCCATAGAAGGCTCAAATGTCACCACAGAAGGTTTGATTCTCAGAGATACGAGCTACAGTATTTTGCATAGAATAGGCTTCTAAAGGTTTTGTATCACTTATAGAGAATGTGCCTTGTCTTGGTCTTAGAGACTTACCATGAACTTGTTCACAGAGATAGTTAGCCAATATGTGTGTGTGTGTGTGTGTGTGTGTGCGCGCCTTCCATGTCACAGAGATAAAGGTGCCATAAGAAGCATGCTTTATTGCAGGAAGAGGTACCATTGGAACTCGCATCAGCACTAAGACATATGCTACAAGAACTCGCATCACAAAACTTGCATCACAAAGAAACTTACATCACTGTAGATAGAAACTTGTATTACAGTCAATAGAAACCTCAAATAATTCGCATTCCACGGGAAACTATTATAGAGATCTGGCCTTCTTATAAAAGCGAGAACACATAAATCATATATATTATTTATTGTGTCTTTGTAGATTGCAAAGATGAATTAGTTCAGTCCTCAAAGATATATAGCTTCAGAACATAGATTTGGATTACTTTTCTTGGATTCGACTTAGACTACTTTAGGATTCGACTTAGCAATCGCTTCCAACCATCAAGAGATATGAACTATATCGATCTAATAAACCACAAGAGATAACTTTGATACCTTTGAAGTAGTTTCAGATGATAATACTTTTGTATTTTCTGAAGTAATCTCAGAATTTCGGACTTCAATCTTAGACATGAAACTTGAAAGCTCTCCAACATTTTCGCTATCTTACAGGTGTTCTTGAAATAGATTGAAATTTGCTAAAACAATATCTTCAATGATGTTTTCAAGAGATCTTCAAGAGAGTGATCTTCAAGCTTCCTTCATTATATCTTTAGCTTTGATACCATGTTGAGAAACCAAGTGGTAGATAGTTTAATGTTTGATTCCTCTTTCTTGATAATTACTCGTGAATGTTAGAAGGCTTCTTATTAATTTTATGTTCTCCTCATCAAGCAATTATACAAAACTTCAAAGCATAAAGATCACAAAGAGACAAAGAACCCCATAAATTAGGCTCCAAGCCAAGGCAAAACCCCACAAGGGGGAAAACCCAACCAATCTTTATCTTATAGAATTAGATCAAAATGAGTGATGGACTATACACCCTGTACGCCTGAGATGTCTCACTGTAACCCACGAAAACACCCTTTTCAATTGTGGGCTTCAGCTTCTTCCTGCTATCTTTCGACACATGACAGTAAACTTTTGTGCCAAAGATGCGGAAGTGTGACACACCAGGCTTCTTGCATGTGAAAGCCTCCACTAGTGTAACTCATCCAAGCACCCTCTGTGGACTCTTGTTGTGCAGAAATATTGCAGTGTTGCATGCCTTTGCCCACAAGAATATAGGCAGTCCCTGAAGATGCAACATGGCCTTGGCCGCTCCAACTATGTTGTAATTCTTCCTCTCAGCCACCCCATTTTGCTGAGGATTATGGGGTGTTGCCAACTCTCTCCTAATTCCCTCCTTGGCACACTCATCCCTGAAGGCATTGGAGATATATTCCCCGCCATTGTCACTCCTCAATGTTTTGATTTTCTTCCCTGTCTGGTTCTCTACCAAGGCATTAGACTCCATGAACTTGGAGAAGAGCTCTTCCTTCTTCTTCATAAAGAAGATCCATGTCTTCCAAGAATAAACGTCTATGAAAGTAACATAATACCTGTGTCTCATAAGTGATGGAGAAGAGAAAGGCATGCATACATTTGAATGCACTGCCTCCAAAATCCCTTTGGTTCTACAGTCTTGGCCCTAGAAAGATGACTTGGCATACTTGCCAAGCGTGCATCCCTTGCACACTCCATTCTTGTCAATATTGTACTGTGGTATCCCTATGGCTATCTATTGTAGTATCTTCAACACCTCATGATGCAAGTGTCCCATGCATTTGTGCCAAGGTTCTCCTACATATCTACTCTGCCCACCTGCTACCTTGCTACTCAAGGTTGCGCATGCCTCAACCTACAACCTATAGAGATTCTTCATCCTCACACCTATCTACTTCACTGATCCAGAAGCTAGATGCTTGAGGTAAGCCTTACCTCTACTGAAGATGACATCATAACCCTTGTCCTCTAGGGTTGCCACCAAAACAAGGTTCTTCTTCAAGCCTGGAACATAGAGGACATCTTTGAGATGGAGAGAGCTCCTAGACTCCCTCTCAAAACTGACAGTACCCACTCCCTCTTTCTCGAACTGAGAAGCAAACCCATCTACCTCAATTGATGTAGCCACATGATCCTTATTGGACCCCTTCCTGTTAGGACACTTTGTAGCATAGTGCCCGAACTCGTGGCAACGGAAGCACTTGATCTTGCTTAGATCCCTCTTCTCGCCCTTTTGACTGATCTCGGCCTTGCCTTTGCCCTTCTTGCCCTTGGCTTTGTTTCGTTTGCCTACTAGGGCAAAGTTCTCCTCATCCTCTATCTTTGTTGATCTACCATCTCTCGTCCCTCTCCAGATTTCTTCTTGAACGCAGTCACTCAAAAACCTTTCCCAACTTAGAAATTTTTCTTTGCCACTCATTGCATCTTGGAAACCATACCAAGACTTATGGAGTCCCAGAACTGCAAGACCCACAATTTCTTTTTCTACTATTGTCTTTCCCACCTAGCTCATCCCAAACTTGAGTGAACTTTGAAATATATGTGATGATGGGCTCTCCTTTGTTCATTCGGATACTTCTTAACTTCTCCTTGAGAGCTAGCTTCCTGACATCACTGGAACCCTGATATAGATCTAAGATGGCTTTAAACATCTCATATGTTGTCTTCTTCCCATGGAGATGAGGGATAATATGGTCTTTGACCCCCTCTAGAATGATCCTCCTCGCCTTGGTATCATTCTTATTATATTGGGCCAATTGTTGGGGATCTTGAGGTGGCACTATAGTCTGCTTTATAAACTTGAGCACCCCATTATCTTCCAACACTACTGATATCCACTCATTCAATGAGCAGAAGCTAGAGGCTCCCTCTAAACAATGATCTGCCCTTAGTCCTTAGAACGCCATACTACTTATCCAAATAATTGCTCTTCATACTCTATTGCTAGCCTTCCTGACTGATTTGCGCTCTTCACTAAGTGATCAACTTGGTGATGGTCTTTATATTGATTTATGCTCTAGTACCATGTTAAATTTCCACGAAAAATATGCAACTACTTAGTGAATAACTAAAAACAAGGCAACCAATACTGAAACCAAATTTACTTTCACCAATATATAGAGCTTCTTAACTGATAAGTAGCAGAATATAATCATAGAGATAAAAACATAATCACACAAATTGACACACTTGTTTACCCAGGAAACCCAAAAGGGAAAACCTACCTTCTTTGTTGTGGTATTTTATTTATTGAGCAAATAAATTGATTACAAGGCAATCTGTCTTCTTGTAAACACACTTGTTATCCTACTATACAAGCCTGAATCTGCACTACAATCCCCTGACTCTGCTCCTATTTCCTTGCGCTTTGCCTGGCCATATTTCCTTGCGCACCAACCTCCTATTTCCTAGCGCACAGGGCCTCCTATTCTTTAGGACTCGGCCTCTTATTCTTTAGGACTCGGCTCCTAAATCCTAGCGGATAATTACCTCCTATTTCCTAGCACAATTATGCCCTATTATTTAGTGCAAGAAACCTCCTAAAAACTTGCACACTTGCTCTTCAAGTATACGCACACCACAAGCAAAGAGATCTCACACAAACTTGTGCAGTCAACAATGAATAAACTTTGTGCCTTCGTCCTTTTATAGATTCGATCCATGCTAAATTAGGGAATGACAAATTTAGAACTCGAGTTGTTGAATGACTAGTTAACTGAATCGAACTGGTTCTCTCTCCAATCATCACTGGAGCTATAACTTGGCCATCCTTCAATCAAAGATTGAAGTACCAACTCGTCTTGAAATGAACTCGAACTCCCATCCAATCCTGTAGTTAACAGAAGAAGGGTCCATGTAATTGATCCTCCAACACTACGCATGAACTCGTGAAGTTATTCCCTCAAACTAGAAATAAGCTCACCATCTCTATGGACTCGCTCCATGATCAAAGAAGGACAACTTGTGGTATTTCTGGCCAAGGCACGAGCCAGAGAATATCTTCCACACTACAATTTTTAACACATACACATATGAATGAATTAGATCCAAGATCCCTTTGGACCTGTTACCCACCAAAAAGTGGGTAAACCACAAGAGAAAATGTTTCCTCTTTAAACAATCGGCCAGCCAACAACCTTGTATGACCAACACATAACATGATGTTAGGATACTTCACCTCTTGCTCTGGTGAGATTTCTCTCCCATTTAGCATTCCTTCTTAAAAGAAGGTGGGTCATCCATCGGCAAGTACTTTAACATTTTTGCAATCATTTGCTTTCACTTAATGTTATGGGCATACTAGCCCTCAGGGGTCAGCTCAAATGGCACGCGCCATGAAAATGAAGTGTTATGTACCTAGAGATTTGAGGTTCAAATCCCCCACGACTTACCTGTGTCTGCGAAAGGGGCATATGTAGGCACCAAGGGGTTATAGTGGTAGTAGTCGGAATCAACCTCGTGTCATGCAAGTACGAAACCAACCTAGTTGTCAATTCCTTCCTCTAGTCACAAAGAAAAATGTTATGGGCATACAAATATAGATCAAGGAGAAAAACTAGATGATTGACCGATCTCACCTATATCCATGTTCTCTCACTTCACCTAGGAGGTTAGTCTTTGACCCTAGTCAAGTGGGACCTCTTCTAAGACCTTAAGGTTTTAGGAAGGGCACTATTGGGGAAGCATTTATTGAAGTAGCATGTCCAAGGTAATCCATACTTACTACTTTCCATCTTTCCCCTTATTCATCTCCATTCTTTGGGTTGGTGGTCATTGGTCATTGGGATTGGCACCATAATTTTTATCATTATGTATTTTATATAAAAAGAAAAAAGAAGAAAAAGAGAAAAAAATTATTATTGTTTCATTAGTTAAGCATGTTCTTCATGCTTCTAGGATTTGTTGAGTGAAAGAGTCAAAGTCTTATTTGGACTTCTTGTAAAGAAAAAGGAAAAAGAATTTTTGAAAATGTAATTTGGGTAAATTCACCTCAAGAAGCCAAGTCGGCCCTCCTAGATGTCAAGTCGGCTCATTGAAAGGATGTGCCTTTTCGCATATGAGAACAACTATATATTGGCATGCGTCCTCCACCAAATAGCAAGAAATTTTCGGCGCTTTTTTGTGGGGATCTCTGAGAAAAAGGGATGTGAATTTAAGAGGCTATATCTTTGTGAAGAAGTGTGAGGACTTGAGACTATACATCTGCAAGGAAATGTGAAATTCTCTATGGAAGAAAATCTGAAATGATGCTAGTTTTCTGTGACAGATGATCTACAAGAGATGCAAGCTTCATGTGATGATCTGCAAGGGATGCGCGCTTCTTGTGGTATATAATTTTCTATCGCTGAGATTGGTGTGATCTTCAATGACTGAAATTGATGGATTCTATCATGATGATGCAGAATTTGGAGGGCTTGACATGGCTTCATGGAGGATGAATTTGGGCCTTGGATTTCTCACTTTGATCTGATTCTATAAGAGGACGAGATTTTTTTGGGTTTTCCCCTTTGTGGGGTTTTGGCCCTGGCTTGGAGAGCCTACATCTTGTGTTCTTTGTTTCTTCTGATCTTCGTGATTTATAATTTGGTAGTTGCTTGATGAAATAAGAGAACATAATAATAATAATAATAGCCAACAAATTCACAAGTAATTATCATGACAGAGAAATAAAAACTAATTCATACGCCTAGTGATTTATCAACATGGTATTAGAGCTAAGGTGAAAAGAGGACAGTATGAAGATCACTAATTATTGGCACCTTTCTTGGAAGATACCCTTATGGCAGCTACATTTTTGGACACTATTTACATCTCTGGTCAAGCTTAATTCGAGGAAGAAAGTGGACAATTATATTTGAAGTTTAAGGAACGAATTCCATCTTTGTGGACAGGAGGCATTCTTGAAGTCTTTATCTTTGTGGATTGAACGCATTCTTGTAGCATCTTAAATGACTTATTGTGGTTGACTCGCAATTGTGGTTTGATTATATATTCTATAGCTCACATAGTGGTTTGTTTTGACATCTGAGGCTTTCCCTACATTTCTATAGCTCGCACTTCAAACCTTTGGTTCATATCACGGTGACATCATATACTCTAAGCATCATCGTTATTCCTTATAACGCATATTACATCACTATGGCATCTCTGAGGCTTCGTATCATTGCACTCTATGGCACGAATATATCTGACTCGTGGAACTTTGTGGCACGAATATACCTGTAGCTTGCAATCTTTTGTGATGGATCGTTATCGTTCTCTCTGTGGCATGTATGCAATTCTTACTATGGCTTGCTAGTAAACCACTGGAGCATCATTTGTTTATGACTCGTATTTTATCTCTTCGTGCATCATATTATATTTCAGAGGCATCACTATACTATGTCGTGGCATTGTTATGCTCTAAGGCTCAATATATATATATATATATATATATATAAGCTTGACTTACAGAGCTCGCATAATACTCTTGTAGCTCACATTTAATTCTCAAAAGCTCGCACTCATCTCTGTAGCACACACTTGATTTTTCAGCACCTCATATTGTATGTCTTGGTGGATCGCATGTCGATGTGCCACGATCACAGTGACTTGGAAACTTGGCAATGGCTCTAACCTTGACGTATATTTGACAAAGAGAGAGAGTTTTATATGGCAATGAAACAATGACAATGACAATATACTCTTAATAGTGTTAGAAATGACTTGGCAGTAGTATTCATATAATCGATATATGACAATGTATTTGTGGCAGTGAATGACAGTAACCTACATATGGCAGTAACTATATATGGGAGTGACACCCTACAAATGACAGCGATATAGAAGTACAACTACAATGTTTGACAGTAATGGATTGTGAAAAATGTATAGCAACCATGAGACTTCAATGGATTTTACCATGAAATCGACCTGCTCAAAAGAAACCAAGATTATCACTAAAATATGAAGTACTTGGAGCACATTTCTGAGGCACAAATGGACCAAGAGTTTGTGAACTGTGGAAGAATTATGTCCAAAGATTATGAAGCTCATCTCTGGGAAGCAATCTTGAATGAAGTGTCAACTGTTGGAACCAAGACAAAGCTAGCAGCTCAACAAAGGTTTTGTAGTTGGAGAATTTAAGACATCTTTGGTTAAAGAAAGTTGGCACTTGAAGATAAGACAAAAGACCAAATCCCTGCAAGGAAGAAGATAAGGTAAAGTTGCAGAGGTATGTATAATTTTGTATTCTTTTCATGATATGTGTCTAGTTCATTAAGCTCATGATGGTCAAGGGTTTGCATAGATATAGATTAGAGACAATGACATATAATTGTTGAATGTGAAGGTTAGGAGATAAAATAGTGTCTTTAGGGTTTTGCAGCTAATCCTTTTGCACATCTAGGGTTTATATACATAGAACTTGCAATTTGTGAGCTAAAAGGTCTTGAAATCTTTTGGTATTTAGGGTTTATGAACCCTTGCAAGATTTGGATCAAAAGGATCCCTAGAAACAAAACTAATCTTGTCCACTATTAAGAACAGATCTAACCCTTGATGTCATGTCCCCATTTTTATTCTTCTTCATAGTACAGCTAGGGTGGATTTCCAGGATAGGGGATGGCCAAGTCAGTGGAGCAGGTTTATGTCATCAGGGGTCTCGATGGAGTTTTGAGGAGTTTTTATGGGATTTGATGGCATTTGCTTGGCATATTCCATCATCAGCACAGTTTGCCTTTCGTTCTGTTGCATTCTGACAACTTTCAAAAATCAACATTATTATTGGGCATAACTTAATTAATTATGCTCGAGGTGGCATTCCGGGGAGATTAATTGATGGAACACCTCAGTGTAATAGCTCGTTGGAACTAGAACGAGAAGATCTACATGATGGGACTTTTGGATGGGAGTTTCAGTGCCCTGAGGAGACATGGTGGCCAATTTACCCTTTTCCCGCATTAAAAAGAATATTTTAATTAAAATAAAAGAGGGAAAAGTGCTCCATGATTAAAATAATAATAAAATAGAAGATTCTAGAGGGGTCCATCAGATCTATAAAAGAGGAGGAGGAGGCCATTGGAGGACATCTTGGATTTGATATTATTTCTTGTATGAGAGGTTGAGAACCCAGCTCTCTACTTCATTGGTAGCCCCAAAACGGAAACCCTCGTGTGTGCTAGCATGTGTTGGACAAACACCCAATACTCTTGAGGAGATTTCACCCAGAAATCCCACAGTGCTTCAGTGGAGTTTGGAGAGAGCAGTTTGTAGCTGGTTTGCAACAGTCTTCTCCCCGAGCCATCTACATCATTGCCAGAGCTATTCATCAGTTGGGCCAGAAATATTTTTTTGGATTTTGCTCTGCTTGCTTAGCAAGCTCAGGTTTCACTATTCCTTCATGTTGATGTACTCTTTTCAATGGATTAATAAATTGGCTCAGTGATTTTATTGACATCTCTTTGTGTATTATCCGTTGGTTGTGCGACTATTTGCGTTTATTTTGTTGTTCAAGTTTATTCCTAGTATCTGTTGTTCAAATTCCCATTTGGGACATTACACTTGATGTTTAATGTGAGGACAAGGTTGGTGAACAAGTCCAAGTTTAAGAGGGAGTTGGTTTCTCTTAAAAGGATAAGTATTTCTTCTCTTTGATTATTATTAGTATTGATAGTCTCTTGGATATTAAGCCTAATTGCTTAAGGTTGATGATGTCAAGTTTATATCTTGGTTGAACATAGAATCTAGGGTTTTGTTATTTAGGCTCATGTTGATTAAGAATCTTGAACCCTACTGTGTTGAGAGGAAGATGAAAGTCAAGGTGTTGATTATTTTAAAATAATGTTGTATAAACCCTAGCCAAGGGTTGAACTAAACGGATCTAGGGTTTATACCCTAGGATTAATTGGATCTGCTAACAGAAACCCTAACCTATAAATGATGATGTGAATGAGGTTGTCTTACTAGGATGAAGCTGACAAAGTGGATGCATGAAGTCCATGGATTAAGGGGTTGTTTATCTACAAAAGATAAGTACTCTATATCTCCTTGCTTGTTATCTTTATGCCTTGTCCTTTCTATCTTCTAACAAAGGTTGCAGGTCAAGATAAGTTCTTTCTAAAGCTTGACTAGCAGAAGGAAGAAGTGGAAGAACGTGGAAAAGCATGAAGAAGAAGAGAACAATTTGAAGCTTACATCAAGGAAGTCAATAAGAGGACAAGAAGTTCACTTACCTCAGATGAAAAGAGAATGATGTAAAGACTCTGATGGATACGATATTGAAGCTTGATGATTAGTTCATTCCAGGAACACATTGATTGATGATTGAAAGCAGCGAAACATGTAGCAAAACTCTGTTGTAATATGAAGATAGACTATGCAAAGGAATGTTGACCTCGAAGGGAGCAAGCAACAAGATTTTGAAGAATCCCACATCTTGAATAAAGCTATTGTGATTTGGCAACTCTGATAATGGTGGGATACGATTTGACTTCCTGAAAGGACTTATTGTTGAAGTATGTAAAGAGGTTGGAAAGATAGCTTGTTTGATGATATTATACTAATTGTTGCTTGATTCGATTTGAATGGATGGTACTGGTGATGATTTGGAAGAGTATGAGGACAAAATATTGTTATGAAAGGATGGAAGACATTTGCTAGCAGTTGTAAGGAAGTTTGGCTCCTTGAAGATGATAGATGAACTAATTGATGACAAAATTGCATGAAGATTGTCAAAGATCCAGGAAGCTCGAAGTTTGATATGATGTGATGTTGTTAGGAGTCGAGAAACCCTGTCATGAAGATAGAAGTATGAAAGAATTTGGCTCTGCAAAATGTTTGACAACCAGAAAGGTCAAAGCTCAGGAATGATGTGATGATGCGAGATAAGGAGCCGTGAATCTACTACTAAGATCTCCATGAAAGAACAAGTAGCTGGTGAATGAAGCTTATGGTTGTCTCCGCCTAGTTGAGAGGGAGCAAGGATCTACTCTCTATTTGAGAGGGAATGAAGATTACCTCCCTGGTTGAGAGGGAGTGTTGTGGGATACCTTATTCTCCATGTGTCATGCACTAGGCCAACACTAATAGTCGTAAGTCTAGTGAAGGCACTAGTAGGGAGAATGGAGGATTGGATAAGCATCCGAGACAATTACTCCTTGAGGATTTGGAATCCAAGATAGGTAGTAGTCCCGTGGACTGATACTCTTTGAGGATTTGACAAGGTATCCAAGATAAGAGTAGTCAAAGAGGACAAATATTCTTTGAGGATTGGGAATCCAAGATAAGAATAGTCCTATAAGGACATACCTGGTGAACATCCGTATGGGGTATGTGCCTTGAAGAGGTTGTGGTGTTGGTGTCCAAATTGTCAATTTGGCAGCACAGGGACAAATTCCCTCCATTGAACAACCTTTCTCATCAAGAAAGACCCGTCCTAGCCCTTGGAAGAATTTGATTTGGTCAAGGAAAAATTTAATTTTTAAGGTGAAACCCACATATGCACAAAAGTACAAGTCATCTTGGGCAAGCTAAATCGACCAACCTGAGACACATATAAATAGAGCACATGTCACATCACTTTGGAGCATCATCATCACATTCACTTCTTCTCTTCTATGGTTCGTGTAGCTTTGAAATTGTAGGTCCTTTTTCACATGTGGGAAGGAGAGGTAGTCTTTTTGGATTGGCCTAATTCATCATCTGTTTTGGGACTTTGACCAGCGTTGACTTGGTTTGACTGGATTTGGATCTGTTTTGGAAGGCTGAGGTCAAAGGCAATTTGACCAAACTTTTTTGGGCAATTTGACCAGCATTGACCGCACACTTGTAGCTAGGGTTCCTGCAGATCAAAGGTTGACTTTGACCGAATTTGTGAGGGCAAAATTTTCATTGTTTTGACTAATATTTGACCAGCAAGGAAGGTTGCATTTATTGGCAAGTTGACCGAACTTTTTGGAGCAACTTTGACCAATGACTTTTGGACTAGTTACGGCATTTTTTATTGTTGTTGACTATGACCAAAATCATAGACTTTGACTTTGGATCAGATTTGACTTTTGGGATCATCTCTCATTGGATATTGGTTAGTTGAATTGGATGGTCAAAGTTGTTGACCTTCGACTTATTGTTGATGAATTAGAACAACATTTGATTGCAACCTAATAGAAGAAGAATTTTGAAAGGGTTTTCCCCCTTATGGGGTTTTCCCTAGTCTTTGACCAAATCTTGTGTCTCTTGTTATTGCTCTTGGTTGTCTTCTATTGTGCATTGGATTTATTGTTCTATCTACAATTGCTTATTGTCATTGGAATATTGAATTTATTTGAAAAGTGATTGCTAATTGAAGTAGAATCGGAATAAGTGATTGTGCTAAGCATTAGACACTGGGAAATTAACATGGTATCAGAGCTGAGGTGAAGACAAGCCCAAGGAGACAAGAGACAAAAGAAATCACCTTTGAAGGAATCTATTTGGAAGAAGCTATTTGGTCAAGATGTCTACCTCATACTTCAAGGATGCAGAGAAGTTGGGTGACTCATCTAATTTTGTTGCTTGGAAGATCATGTTGGAAGTGACATTGGATGAAAATAATGTTTTGAAATGTGGAAGGAAAAGTACCTAAGCCACCGGAAAATTTTCTTGCTATTGCCAAGGCCAAGTATAAGAAAGGTGAGATCAAAGCCAAGAAAATACTTATTGATTCTTTGAAAGATCATTTGCTTACTTACATTGGAAAGTTGAAGAAGTCCAAGGATATCTATGACAAGTTGGTTGGGATGTATGAGGTCAACAATTTGAATCACATTCTTTCCTTGAAAAATCAAATCAAGGACATCAAGATGAATAAGGGAGAGACTATGCAATCATACTTCATGAGATTATCACAACTTAGGGATCAACTATTGACTGCGGGAGAATCTATGTCTAATAGAGAGTTGGTGCTCAATGCTCTTCAAGGTCTCCCTCCAATATGGGAGACATTCATTCCAACTATTAGCAACAATTATCAGGTTCGCGACATTTGATGAGTTGGTTGGTAAATGTACTCAAGAAGAAACCAAGATGATTTCTAAAGGGTGTTGAAGAATGTAACTGGTGTCAGCCTTCATATTGTATTTGAGTCATCATGTAAAAAGAAATTTTATTGTAAAAGAAATTATTTTGAAGCATGGGTTTCATGCTCTTTTATTTATTTTCTAGGTCATAGCCTCCATTGAAGACTTCTAGGTTTTGTCATGAATCATAAGAGTCATTGTCACAGTTATTAGACCCTTCTTGGGCTTTTGTATCATGTAAAGAAAATTATTTTTAAGTCAAAATTGTCATTTGTCACCTCCTCACCAAGTCAGCCCTATCCTGATGAAATCGGCCCAAATTAGGGCTATTCGACCCAGCACAAGCAGTATAAATAGAAGTGGATCTCGACCTATTTGGCATCATCTCATTCACAAATTCGATTTGCAATTCAAGGACAAGAAAAAGAGAGTGAATTCAAGGAGAAGGAAGATAGAAGTTGAGGAAGACCAAATCGAAGTTCTTAGGCATCTCTCTCTCACACGTGTGAAGCTTTCTAGGGTTTCAAGGCAAATTGCAGGGGCCAAAATTTTTGAAGTAGTTGCAGGTCCAAAATTCTATAGCTGGGGAGCCAAAATTCTAGATAGAAGTTGCATTTGAGAAGCCGACACTTGGAGATTTTGGCAAAGTTTGTCTACTTGAAGGAAGGGTTGACTTGGTGATTGGAGGAAGTCTTTGTCTAGGTCAAAAGGGTCTTTAATTAGCTCATTTGAATCTACTATTAGAAGAGGTTGACTGGGTTTTCCCCTAGATAGGGGTTTTGCCCTGGCTGAGTGCCTATATCTTGTGTTCCTTGTTCTTGTGATCTTCAAACATTTTAATTTGGTAATTGCTTGACAACATAATTAAGAAGTTAAAGAAGCCAACTCACATCACAAGTAATTATCAAGAAAAGAGGAATCAAACCCTAATATCTACATGCATTGATTTCTCAACATGGTATTAGAGCTAAGGTGAAGGAATGACTATTTGAAGATCACTTTTTTGGCTATCATTTGAAGGAAAGCAATCTTGATAGAAAAAGATCACTCTCTTAATGGCAAGCTATTTGAAGATGGGACTCAATCTCTTGAAAATTGCAAGAAGCTTTGTGGAAGGATCATCTACAATCTATCTAGGAGAGTCAAGAGTGAAGGATTCTTGGCTGCACTTACAGGTACACTTGATGCTGACAATGCATGGATTTTTTACAGTGGAGCCTCAAGACACGTGAGAAGAGAAAGTGGACAACTTCATACTCTATCAAAAGGTTCATCATCACATTCAGTGGAGCTTGGAGACAACAACAGCTATGCAGTCAAGGGCCTTGGATCTACATCATTGGAGCTAGAAAGTGGAGGAAAGCTACATCTCAACAACATTCTCTATGTACTAGGTTTGAAAAAGAATTTACTTTCCATTTCTTGTTTAGAAGATAAAGGAGATAGGGTTGCTTTTGTAGATGGTAAAGTTTTGGTTTGGGGAAAGGATTCTAGTTTTGATAAGGCAAAGGTTATTGGGATTCGTGAAGGAAGATTATATAGAGTCATAACACCATCTCCTCAAGCCCTTGTTCATATGGAAATTAGTCCCATCGAACTTTGGCATAGAAGATATGGACACATTCACTACAAGATAGAGAAGGGCATCCCCAACATTAAAGAAGACCATGAAGGAGTTTGCAAGGGATGTGTTTTGGGAAAGAATACTAGGAAACCTTTTACAAGCAGTGATATAAGGTCTAAATAAATTCTAAACCTCATTCATTCTGATGTATGTGGACCTATGTCTGTTAAATCTCTTGGAGGCCATCTATACTATGTGACCTTCATTGATGATCACTCTAGAAAGACATGGCTCTATCTTCTCAAGACAAAGGATGAAGTATTTGAAAAGTTCAAGGAATTTAGATCCGAAGTAGAAACCCTAACCAAAAGAAAAATAAAGACCCTTAGATCCGAAAATGGGGGTGAATATACTTCTAAGGAACTTATAGCTTATTGCAAAGAAGCAGGCATTAAGAGGGAGCTCATAGTTCCCTACAATCCCGAACAAAATGGAGTAGCAGAAAGGAAGAATAGAACCATTGAAGAATGCATAAGAACTATGACATTTGATCAAGACCTACCAAAATTTCTATGGGGAGAAGCAACCATGACAGAAGTATACATACAAAATAGAAGTCCCCATAGAATCCTTGATAATATGACACCAAAGGAAGCGTTCTCAGGAATAAAGCCATGTGTATACCATCTTCGAATCTTTGGATGTCCTGCATACATTCATGTTCCAAAAGATAAGCGAAAGAAGTTAGACTCTACAAGTATAAAAGGTATCTTCGTTGGTTATAGCCTTTCATCAAAGGCTTATAAAATCTACATCAAAGAAGAAAGACGAATTGAAGTTAGCAGGGATGTCATATTTGACGAAAATCATGCCTACAAAAGATCCAAGGATATACCTATTGAATCTGATGAAGAAGATGCACCACTATTTGAAGAAGAAGAGCAACATGACAAGTCACCTACAAATCAAGAAGAAGAAGGACCAAGTGAACCTATTCAACCTATTACCATTCCTGAAGCAAAGAAGAGACCAGCCTAGTTGAGAGCTACACTTGAAGAAGCAGAAGGACACAAAGCAACAAAGGACACATTTAGAGAAAGCAAGAAGCCTAAAAGATACTCAAGATATGCAGCATACATGACAAAGTTAATTGAAGCAAAACCAACTACTTTTGAAGAATTTGCTCATCAAGAAGAATGGAAGAAAGCAATGTAGGAAGAATATCAATCTATCATGAAGAATGGGGTTTGGGAAATCGTTCCTAGACCTAGTGACAAATCTATTGTCACTTCCAAATGGATTTACAAGATCAAACATGTCGTTGATGGAAGCATAGACAAATACAAAGCAAGATTTGTTGCAAGGGGTTTCTCTCAAAAGGAAGGAATAGACTATGAAGAAACGTTTGCTCCTACTGCCAGGTACACTACTATTAGATCTTTGGTTTCTTTAGTAGCCACTATGGGATGGAATATCCATCAAATGGATGTCAAAACAACCTTCCTAAATGGAACCATAGATGAAGAAGTATATATTGAACAACCGAAAGGCTTTGAGATAAATAGCAGGGAAACTCATGTTTGCAGATTAAAGAAAGCTCTATATGGCTTGAAGCAAGCTCCTAGGGCTTGGTACGCAAGAATGGATGCCTATCTTCTAAGGATTGGATTTGTCAAAAGTTTTGTAGATGCAAACCTCTACATCAAGATAGTGAAGAATGAACCAGTCATCATAATTCTATATGTGGATGATTTATTTGTTACAAGTGTGGAGCACAAAATTCTAGAATGTAAGAAAATGTTGGCAGTTGAATTTGAAATGAAGTATCTAGGACTTATGCATTACTACTTGGGCTTGGAAGTTTGGCAAAAACCTAGTGAGATATATCTTGGTCAAGGAAAATACATAATCAAGATGTTACAAAAGTTTGGTATGATGGATTCCAAGCCTATGACAACTCCCATGATCACAAATCTCAAAAAGTTAAGAAGTTCTGATTCTAGTCCTGTTGATCCCACAAGTTACCAAAAGCTGGTTGGCTCCTTGATGTACTTGGTGAACACTAGACCTAATATATGCTTTGTTGTAAATGTTCTAAGTCAATTTCAGATGGAACCTCGTCATGATCATTGGATAGTTGCAAAGCACATTTTGAGATACCTACGTGGAACTATTCATCACTGCCTAAGATATGATGGGAAGGAGATTTGATTAATAGGTTTTACTGATTCTAATTGGGGTGGCAGTGTGACAGATGGAAGAAGCATGTTGTTTTAGTTTGGGATCTGTAATGATTTCTTGGATGAGTAGAAAACAAGATACAATTGCTTTGAGTAGTGTTGAAGCCGAATATATTGTTGCATGTGAAGTAGGAAAAGTAGTTTGGTTAAGAAGGCCTCTATCAGATTTGTTTGGACGATCGTTAGATCCTAAAGTTATTAATTGTGATAACCAAAGCAGCATCAAGATGTCTGAAGACCCTATGTTCCATAACAAGACAAAGCATATCAATAACAAGTACCATTATATTAGAAGTTTGGTGCAGGATGGGGTGGTGAAGCTACAATACATTCTGACTGATGAACAAGTAGTTGATGTATTGACGAAATCTCTTCCAAATAAGAAGTTCGAATATTTCAGAAGCATGCTTGGATTAGTAGACATTACAGATTTAGTAGATAGGGAGAGATGAAGCATCTTAGGGCGACAAGATGCTTGGGAGGACATCTGGCCAGCCTGTGATGATGTCTAGATCCCAAAGTAGGGAGGGTATCGTTGGTCTTATGGAGCTCCAACCTTGGATATGATACCTAGATCTTTGGGTTGTTGTTAGAGTTAAAGCCTGATGGTACCTATAGTGGCTAAAGCTTGGAACACACCTTAGTCCCAACCGGTTAGATACCTTGGTCAAGTATCTAATCTATAGCACCGTGTGCATTGTGACTCTTCATGTCATTTTGAGATCTTCCATGTACCTTTGTATATATATAATTATGAATACCTCCCTAGTTAAGAGGGAGTGTTGAAGAATGTAACTAGTGTCGGTCTTCATAATTGTATTTGAGTCATCATGTAAAAAGAAATTTTATTGTAAAAGAAAAATTATTTTGAAGCATGGGTTTCATGCTCTTTTATTTATTTTCTAGGTCATAGCCTCCATTGAAGGCTTCTAGGTTTTGTCATGAGTCATAAGAGTCATTGTCACATTTATTAGACCCTTCTTGGGCTTTTGTATCATGTAAAGAAAATTATTTTTGAGTCAAAAATGTCATTTGTCACCTCCTCACCAAGTCGGCCCTATCCTGATGAAGTCGGCCCAGATTAGGGCTATTCGACCCAGCAGAAGCAGTATAAATAGAAGTGGAGCTTGACCTATTTGGCATCATCTCATTCACAAGTTTGATCTACAATTCAAGGACAAGAAAAAGAGAGTGAAGTCAAGGAGAAGGAAGATAGAAGTTGAGGAAGACCAAATCGAAGTTCTTGGGCATCTCTCTCTCACACATGTGAAGTTTTCTAGGGTTTATGGGCAAGTTGTAGGGGTTGAAATTTCTGAAGTAGCTACAAGTTCGAAATTTTGTAGCTTGGGAGCGGAAATTCTAGATAGAAGTTGCATTTGAGAAGCTGACACTTGGAGACTTTGGCAGAGTTCATCTACTTGAAGGAAGGGTTGACTTGGTGATTGGAGGAAGTCTTTGTCTAGGTCAAAAGGATCTTGAACTATCTCATTTGAATCTACTATTGGAAGATTTTAATTGGGTTTTCCCTAGATAGGGGTTTTTCCCTAGCTGAGTTCCTATATATCGTGTTCCATGTTCTTGTGATCTTCATACATTTTGATTTGTAATTGGTTGATAACATAATTAAGAAGTTAAAGAATCCAACTCACATCACAAGTAGTTATCAAGAAAAGAGGAATCAAACCCTAATATCTCATGCATTGCTTTCTCAACAGAGGGAGAATTCAAAAACATGAAGAAGGAAGCCCTTAGCATTTGTTGCACAAGACAAGAAGAGGAAATGAAGAGGAATATCATCTAATTCTAGAAAGCCTGCTCCAAATTCCAGGGATTCCAATAGAAGATTCAAAAGGGAATTATGAAAAATTGAATGTTACAATTGCCACAAGCATGGTCATTATGCCCAAGACTATCCAGAAAAGAGAGATGCTCCAAGGTTTAACTACGAGAACAATCGTGGCTTCAACAACAAGAAGTTTAATGATAGAAGAAGAGGTGATGATAGAAGAAGAAGAAGAAGAGATGCTCCTAATGATCGTGAAGAAGGCCACTATCCTCAAAAGAGATCAAGAAACACAATGTATGGAAATAATGTAGTTGCTACTCAATCTGAATATATTCTTATTTCTGCTCTTTCTAGTTCCTCTCCTCCGGATTCGTGTGATAGTTGGTTGGTAGATAGTGGGGCCTCTAGACATTTCTCTGGGTATCATGAAGTTCTCTCAAATCCGATTGGGAGAGAGACTAATCTAAAGATCATTCTTGGGGATAACTCTACCTATCCTGTGAAGGGTTTTGGTTCTATCACATTTCATTTGGATTATGGGGAAATCGTACTTCTTCATGATGTTATGTATGTACCGGGATTAAAGAAGAACCTTGTATCTATATCTGCCTTGGAAGACAAAGGGATGAGAGTTGCCTTCATAAAAGGAAAGGTCCTCACCTGGCCGATGGAATCTCACATGAGGGATGCATTCATCGTGGAATCTAGAATTGAAGGACTCTATAGAGTCAATGGAAGATTGTTGCAAGCAATGGTACATGATAGCAATCATGAAACTGAGTTATGGCACTGAAGGTTTGCTCATCTACACTATGAAGCCCTACCTAAAGTAAGGAGGATGGTTTCTAGAATGCATGAAGTTCAAACTAAGCATGATGGGGTATGTCCAGAATGTGCTAGTGGAAAGAAGTCGAGGAGACCATTCCCTTCCAACAAAATTAGCACCAATGATATTCTACAACTCATACATTTTGATCTATGTGGACCCATGCCAGTAAAATCTCTGGGTGGCTATCTATATTACATAATCTTTGTGGATGACTTCTCCTGGAAAACTTGGATATTCTACTTGAAGCACAAGGATGAAGCATTTGATATGTTCCAGGATTTCAAGGCACTGATAGAGAATCAAACAGGGAAAAGAATCAAGGTCTTCAGGTCTGATAATGGTGGAGAATACACTTCTAATGAGTTCATTGACTTTTGCAAGAAGGCTGGAATCAAGAAGGAGACCATTGTACCTTATAATCTCGAGCAAAATGGTGTGGCTGAAAGAAAGAACAAGACCATCATGGAAGTTTCTCGAGCAATGTTGCATGATCAAAAGTTGTTGAAGTTCCTTTGGGGAAAAGCCACTAACACAACGGTCTATGTTAAAAACAGAACTCATCAAGCATTGGGTGACAAGACTCCCGAAGAAGTATTCAGAGGTATCAAACCCGATGTCGGACATCTGAGAATCTTTGGTTGCCCCATGTACTTTCATGTGCCGAAGGACAAGAGGAACAAGTTGAAACCACTGGAAAGAAAGGTATGTTTGTTGGGTATTGTGATAATTCTAAAGATTTTAGAATATATGTGCCTGGTCAAAGGAATATCAAGTTTAACAAGGATGTAACTTTCGATGAAGATGTTGCCCTTCAAAAAGAAAGGATATTCCTCCTCCTGTTGAAAAGAAGGATGATGACATGGACCTACTAGAAGGTCCTTCAGTGCCCGAACTGGGGAAAGATGTTGTTGATGATCCCATGGAACCTATGAACCCCTTGGATCCTCCTCTATGTGATCCCCCTGCCAAGAAAAGACCACATTGACTTTGTGATACTTTACAGGATGCTGAAAGACATGTCGCTGCCAAAGAAAGCTTTAGAAAAAGCAAGAAGCCATGCCGATACCAGGGATATTTTGTGGCTATGAGCTCCATCATACAGGTTGAACCACACGCCTTTGAAGAAGCAACGTTATGGCCGAAGAATATGAATCTATTATATAGAATGATGTGTGGGAAGTTGTTTTGAGACCCAGAGGGAAGTCTGTTGTGACTTCTAAATGGTTGTACAAAATCAAACATGGAGCTGATGGAAGTATTGAGAAATATAAGGTGAGGTTCATGGCTAGAGGTTTCTCCCAAAAAGAGGGAGAAGATTATGATGACATCTTTGCACCTGTTGCCCACTATACCACTATTAGATCTATTGTTGCCCTTGCTGCTAGCCAAGGATGGACACTTCACCATATGGATGTGAAGATTGCATTTCTTCATGGCATACTACAAGAAGAAGTATATGTTGAGCAACCACAAGGCTTTGAAGTACATGATAGGAAGACTCATGTTTGCAGACTGAAGAAGGCACTTTATGGATTGAAGCAAGCCCCCAGAGCCTGGTATGCCCGTATTGATAGCTACCTGGTGAAGCTTGGATTCACGAGAAGCAATGTCGACCCGAACCTCTACTTCAAAGTAGTCCAAGGTATGCCCCTTATTTTGGTTTTATATGTTGATGATTTATTCTTGACAGGTAGTGAGCCTCTGATGCTCGAGTGCAAGAGGGAGTTGGCCTCTGAGTTCGAAATGAAATACCTTGGATTGATGCATTATTTCCTGGGCTTAGAGGTGTGGCAAAGGCCCAGTGAGATTTTCCTTTCTCAAGGAAAATATGTTGTGAAACTATTGGAAAGATTTGGAATGGTAGAATGCAAGTCCATGGCCACACCGATGGAGATGAACTTCAAGAAGTTATGTGGAGATGTTGCAAGACCTAACTTGGTGAATCCTTCTGAGTATCGACAGTTGATTGGGGCATTGATGTTCCTTGTGAACACCTGTCCGGACATATGTTTTGCAGTTAACACTTTGATTCAATTCATGATTGAGCCTCTTCATGCACACTGGGTTGTTGCCAAGCATGTGTTGAGATATTTGCATGGGACGATTAATCTTGGTCTGAGATATACTGTCGGAGATGTGAGACTTCATGGGTACACTGATGCTGACTGGGCCGGAAATGTTATTGATAGAAAGAGCACATCAGGTTGTTTCTTTAGTTTGGGTTCTGCCATGATATCTTGGATGAGCAGGAAGTAGAAGTTCGTAGGTTTAAGCATGGTCAAGGCAGAATATATTGTTGCTAGCATGGCTAGCTGTGAGGTAGTATGATTGAGGAAGTTGTTTGAAGAGTTATTTGAGGTTCTAGATACAACAATGATATATTGCGACAACAAGAGTGGGATCCGATTGGCAGAGAATCCCATGTTTCATGACAAGTCCAAGCATATTGAGATCAGCTATCTGGTGCAGAGAGGGGCCATGAGACTCCATCATATTTTGATTGTCGAGCAAATAGCAGGCATTCTCACCAAGGCTTTGCTTTCTTGGTCTTCAAAGAGCAACTTGGACTGATGGATGTGACCCTCCCGGGTAAGGGTCCTGGCTGATCGAGGACACTGAGCTATGCTCTTCCCCCATGTCAAGCTCCCAAGGAGAGGAATTGAGTCGGAGAGCTCCTCGGGTTAAGGGAAATCTGGACAATAAGATAGTTATGATCCTTACCTCATGGTAAGTAGTATTCTACCTAATGTCTAACAATAGGATAATTGTCATCCTTACCTACCCCAGTTGGCATCCTACCCACAAGTTGGGCTTGTTGGGATTACCACCCATCTAGCCAATGGGTGAGGAGACTTGGGATAGTTGTGATCCTTACCATTTATGGTAAGTAGTATCCTACCCAAGTGAAGGGATGCAGGTGTTCTACCACTGACTCTTGAGGGTCAAGTTGGGAAGATCAATGGGCAATAGGATAGTTGTGATCCTTACCTCACGGTAAGTAGTATCCTGCCTATTGTCCTTGGATATAGGGTGGTAGCTTGAGCTCCCCTATGATGATTATTCTTCTTTATATTCAAGAATGCTCAAAAGATGAGCAGAGACGAGATATGACTTGATTCAGTGATGAAAATGACGAGACTTTTGAGACAAGATTCACGATGCAACCGAAAATTTCTCCCTAGCTAAAAGGGAATGTTAATTTGGCAGCTCAGTGACAAATTCCCTCCATTGGACAGGCTTCCTAATCAAGAAAGACCCCTCCTAGCCCTTGGAAGAATTTAATTTGGTCAAGGAAAATTTTAAATTTTAAGGTGAAACCCACATGTCCACAAAAGTAAGTTGGTCTAGGGAAGCTAAATCGACCCCCCTGAGACACAAATAAATAGAGCACATGTCACATAACTTTGGAGCATCATCATCACATTCATTTCTTCTATTCTATGGTACATATAGCTCTGAAACTGCAAGTCCTTTTTCACATATGCGAAGGAGAGAGAGTCCTCTCTGAATGGCTAAATTCATCTTCTATTTTAGGACTTTGACAAGCCTTTTACCAGCGTTGACTTGGCTCATTTTGACTTTGGTTTGACAGTGTTTGGATCTGTTTTGGAAGGTTGAGGTCAAAGGCAATTTGACCAAACTTTTCTAGGTTGTTTGACCAATGTTGACCACAGACCTGTAGCTAGGGTTTTCACAAGTCAAATGTTGACTTTGATTGAATTTGTGAGGGCAAAATTTTGACTGAAGTTTGCCCAACAAGGAAGGTTGCATTTAATGGCAAGTTGACCGAACTTTTTGGAGCAACTTTAACCATTTACTTTTGGACTGGTTAGGGCATCTTTGACCATTGTTTACTTTAACCAAAATTGAAGACTTTGACTTTGGATCAAATTTGACTTTTGGGCTCATCTCTCATTGGATATTGGTTAGTTGAATTAGATAGTCAACTTTGTTGACCTTTGATTTATTGTTGATGAATTGGAACATTGTATCTCTCTGTCGAACATTTGATAACAATCTAATAGAAGAAGATTTTGAAAGGGTTTTCCCCCTTGTGGGGTTTTTCCCTGGTCTTTGACCAAATCTTGTGTCTCTTGTTATTGCTCTTGGTTGTCTTCTATTGTGCATTGGATTTACTGTTCTATCTACAATTGCTTATTGTCATTGGAAGATTGAATTTATTTGAAAAGTGATTGCTAATTAAAGAAGAATTGGAATAAGTGATTGTGCTAAGCATAGAACACTGGAAAATTAACACAAATGTATGCCTTCCAACATTGTGCTCTAATCTAGTGGACAGATAGAGCTTGTTAGTCAAGGCCTTGCTATATTGCAAACTAACAATGTTGGTTATGATGTTGATGCTTGATGATGGCTTATTAATCCGACTCTTGTTATGAGAATATTTCAATTTGAGACTATCCTTGTACCGGTTAAGTAATTATGAGTACCTCCCTAGTTAAGGGAGAGTGTTGAAAAGTGTAACTAAATTCGGTCTTCATATTTTGTATCATTATGTATTTTATATAAAAAGAAAAAAGAAGAGAGAGAAAAAAAATATTATTATTTCATTAGTTAAGCGTGTTCTTCATGCTTCTAGGATTTGTTGAGTCAAAGAGTCAAAGTCCTATTTGGACTTCTTGTAAAGAAAAAACGAAAAAGAATTATTGAAAATGTAATTTGGGTAAATTCACCTCAAGAAGCCAAGTTGGCCTTCCTTGATGTCAAGTCAGCTCATTGGAAGGATGTGTCTTTTCGCATATGAGAACAACTATATATTGGCATGTGTCCTCCACCAAATTGCAAGAAACTTTTGGTGCTTTTCTGTGGTGAGCTCTGAGAAAAAGGGATGTGAATTTCATAATGTCGTTGTGAAGAAGTGTGAGGACTTGAGACTATACATCTGCAAGGAAGTGCGAAATTCTCTATGGAAGAAAATCTGAAATGATGTTAGTTTTCTGTGACAAATGATCTGCAAGAGATGCAAGCTTCTTGTGATACTCTGCAAGAGATGCGAGCTTCCTGTGGTATATGATTTCCTGTGGTTGAGATTGGTGTGATCTCCAAAGACTGAAATTGATGGATTCTATCATGATGAAGCAGAATTTGGAGGGTTTGACTTGGCTTCTTGGAGGTTGGATTTGGGTCTTGGATTTCTCACTTTGATCTGATTCTATAAGAAGAGGAGATTTTTTCGGGTTTTCCCCTTTGTGGGGTTTTGGCCCTGGCTTGGAGAGCCTAAATCTTGTGTTCTTTGTTTCTTGTGATCTTCGTGATTTATATTTTGGTAATTGCTTGATGAAATAAAAGAACATAATAATAATAATAATAGTCAACAAATTCACAAGTAATTATCATGGCAGAGAAATCAAACCTAATTCATAAGCCCATTGATTTCTCAACACATCTTTGAATCTAGGCTCGGAAAACTTAGCCCTGGAGGTTGATGCAGCTAAAAGAAAGGTAAAAGCATAAAAAAGCTAGAATGAAAAGAAAATGTAAAATACAAAATATGGTTGGGACATTATTTAGGGCATGGGCAAAAGCCCAGCATGAGCTCTACCCTGCTCATTACCCATCACATAGT
The DNA here is from genome assembly GCA_031772625.1 of Pinus tabuliformis. Lineage (NCBI taxonomy): Eukaryota > Viridiplantae > Streptophyta > Pinopsida > Pinales > Pinaceae > Pinus > Pinus tabuliformis. Next base: position 729,597,743 of record CM062814.1, read on the forward strand.
TCCTCAAGCATTTTATTCTCCATCCAAAGAAAGGAATGCTTGTATGTCCCAATCTTGATGAGCAACCAATTGGTGCATCTTAAAGGGATAATGGAAAACCTCAAAAGCAAGCTTGGGCTCCTATGTTATGCACCCAATAAGTGAAAGGTCATGAAAAGTAAAAGGTGCACCAAAGGGGTGGAAAAAGTAAGGTGATGAAAGGGGTAACTCATGCCTCCACGATTGCTCCCTCTCTACATTTATACACTCAGATGTTGGAACTGTTGGGTGTGTGTTATATTCTTTCCACGACTAGTTGCACGTGCAGGGGTGATCACAAGGGGGTGGAAGATCCCCCTGGGGGGTTTACAGGGGGGCGATAGCCCCCTTGCACGGTGTCTAGGGCAACACCCCAGGAAATTTTTGTTTTTCCTATATATATGTGGACCAAAGATGGTAGGCGAACCTACCCATGGCTTTGTGCATGGGTTTTGCACATGGTTTTGGGCATGATGGTTTTCTACCCATGGTATTTTGTACATCCGGTCAAGGGAGATACAGTTATGTTCTAATCCAGGGTTAATGGATTGGGGTTTATGAATGCTTCGGCATGAATATATATGTATTGTAACATTGAAGGAAAATAATGAAAAATCAATCTGGTATTCCCAATTTTGGGATCCAGGGGAAAATCTCTGTGTATTTGTTTTATGTTCTCACCATTGTATAATTTTTGTTTTAAGAATTCGTTTGCAGGTAATTGTTGTACAGGGTTAAAACCTACAAGACCCTCATTAGTTGGTCTCATGGCTATGGCACCTTGCCCTTAAGTCCTTCCCACTCCGTAGCCATCATTATCACACACACCTATGGACTGACGAGCTAACATGGGACATGTCACTCCCCTTGGGGGCTAGAAACGCCTAATAGGGTTTCTGACCTAACTATCCCTAATGTAAGAGAGGTAACTCGTTTACATGTCCTAATCTAGTTAGGCATTTCAAGGTGAGATTTGTGTCAAGTATTATTGTGTCCCAAACACTAGCTAATGTCCACTATGATGCATTCATGGTAATTTCCCCTAATAATTGTTGATTTCACTTTATCTTGAGAGGGAATTGTCAGGTGGTCATATCACAGTAGCAGAGGCCTCTTGAGAGATGATTATCATCCCATTCAACAACATTCCAGAGGTCATTTTACCCAGTTGAGGGAGCAAGCTCGACCTTGTTAATGCAGCATTGCCCATCTAGAGGAGAGTGTTGAGCTATGAGATAGTTTCACATGGTACCAGACGCCCTTGAGTACCCCCATATGTTGAAACACTAAGCTAATGAGGCTTGGACAAACCAAGGATGCCCCCAAGCTAGCCTTGACACTATTTGACGAGTGTTGCTTGTTCTAAAGCCTAGATGATGATGATGATGATAGGGGAGGGCTTGGACATCACTGATGGACCCCAATGCTTGAGCATTATGGTGCTATGTGACACCATTTTCCCTTAGATGGGTGACAAAGGGAACTTTGGTGATGACATTATGGTGTTGGAGGCGCTTTTGGAGGCATATCCAATTACATTTAGTTATTCCTTGGAGTATGGAGCACTCGTGATCCATTTGTCACTTACGTATGGCATATTGAGCATTTAAAGAGGGCAACATCATAGTGGAAGAACCTATTTTTCCGCATAAGTGAGCTAATTTGGCATTATTTGTTATGTTCTTGAGCTATTATGAGGTTGGCTTGTGACCTCTCACTTGTTGGACACTTAAGCAAACTTGATTTAGGGCTTTGCTTGTAAATTAGTGAAAATAAAGGTTGTTAGCCCTCATATAAATAGAAGCACTCTTATTTCACTTTTTCATCATCACACATTCATCACTCCTCTTCCAAAAGTGTGTGAATTGGTCTCTTTTTCTACTTGGCCCGAAATGTGACTTTTCTATGGTGTGAATTCACTTGGAGATGGAACTTTGTGTGGAGGTGTGTTTTCTTGGGATTGAATGAAGTGTTTCTTTGGAGAATTTTGTAAGTTTCATGCCTATTTTCTATATTTTGCATTACATATTTGTGTAGTAGGGTTTATATATTGTACCATAATTAAATGTTAAATATACGTTGAAATCTTGCTCCTTTATAGCATGCAAAATTGTTCTCCTTGAAATTTGTAAGGAAACTCTGAATGTAGATTCCTTATATTGAAATTCTCCCCTCACAAAGAAAATAGGTAGGGTTTTAAAGTGGATGCCCTAGTCGTCCCCCCTTACACCATCAAAGCCATTCTCATTGGAGCCCTAGAAGACTCCATTAAAGCCCATTTAAGATAAAGCACTAATCTTAAATTGTGTTGATCATCCATTTACTTGGTTAAATTCCTCCTTTTTCTTTTCCTAGATACTTAGGGTTAGCTGCTAGAATTTTTTAATTGAAAATTACTAAAAAGTGAATTTAGGTTTGATGTTTATGGGTCATAACGCAGGAATTGCATAAGTTAATAATGCAAAAGCAAAATCTAGCATTGTTGCATGGTAAAACTCCCCTATTAGGACTAACGTCATCCTTAATTTGTTGTTTATGCTTGTTTTCAACCATAGGAGTCTATTAAGGAACCCTAACCTTGGTATTTATTGGAAGGCCTTGTTTACATTGTTGATTATCCATTGAAAGGCCTTTTCCCTTAGCTATTATATGGCCTCATGTACCTTATCATTGAAAATCAGCAAAACTCTAACTTATAATAGCCATCAAATTGGTCTAGGAATTAAGTACTTGAATTTTGGCATAGAACATTTAGGCCTTCTAGGCTCCATCGGTAGTTTATCCCATTTAATTGACCTCACATTAATCACCTTAAACCATTGTCATTAAATACCCTTTATGTAAATTAAGGGAAGCCTCCCTTGTGGTCAAATACAACTAAAGAGTATGAAAAAGGTTATTGAGGTGATAGTGGCAACCCTTCCTCTTGTTGCCTTAAGGTCTAGTTTTGCCTAGTGGGACTTTGCTCTAGGCCTGCTAGATTTTGCGGCAATGAGAACTAAACTCGCTACTTGGAAAAGCATCCTTAGCATTCTTGCCAAGTTCACACTCCTTGTTTCTTGATGTTGAAATTTGGAAGACCAATGACAATCTCCCTCAGAATCAGCAATGCCCTATAGTGTAAGTGTCCCATCCTCCTATGTCATAACTCACACAGGTTGTCACTATTGTGTACCAAGGCTTGAATTGGTTTACCCTATAACCTATAAAGATTTAACTCTCCAACCCCAATGACCTTTGTTGTGTTAGGGCTAGATCCCTCTGGACTTTCCCTTTCTAAAACATAACGACAAAATCCTTGTCCTTCATGACTGAGACTGATAATAGATTCTTCCTAAGTCCTGATAATATAGCACGTCCTTGGGTTCCAACAAACCACCTAACTCAAGTTGGAACAAAAGAGTCCCCACCCCTCTCACTACATACTTAGCATCATTGCCAAGCTCCACATGAATATTTGAGTCCTCCGTCGAACTGCTGAATAGCACTTGTGCTAGAGTCATGTGACAAGATGCACCATTATCCAAATACCATACACTCCTAGTGATTGATGGTAGAAGGCAGGAGACTAGTCAGAAATCCTTTTAAAACTTCGTAGCAAACTCACTCAACTGAGTTTCTACTAATGTTGCTACCTGTTGTGATTTCCCCTTACCCTTATTCTCTAGACACTGAGATACATAATGTCCATTCTTGTGGCAAATGAAGCACTTGGTGTTGCTCAAGTCCTTCTTCTTCCTCAGCTATAAGGTTGACCCTTCACTTTAATCCTTCTTGTTGTAGCCCTTTCTTTGGCCTTTATTAGCTTGACTAATAATGGCAAGGTTCTCATCTCCTCCTTGACTGCTAGCTTTGGACTTCTCCTGAGTCTCTTCCTCAATGCAATCATCCCAAAGCCTCTCAAAAGAGGGAAGTTTCTCCCAAGAACAGATACCCTTAAATGGTTCCCAAGGCTTTAAGAGACCATCCAATGCCATATTAACTAGTTTTGCATCATCCACGTTCTCCCCTCTTATTGCAAGTCGATCACTCATCTCAGTGATCCTCATGAGATAGTTGGTAACATTGTAAGATCTGGACTTTTGCATAGAGCTAAGCTTATTCCTCAATATCATTTTCCTATTCATGTTATTGCTCTGGAAAAGATCCACTAGAACTTTGAATATCTCTTTGGCCATCTGTCTCTCAAACAAATGAGGAATCAAATGATCCTTCACGTCATCTAAAATCACCTGTTGGGCTCTGATATCCTTCTTCTCATGAGTTGCTAACAGTTGTCAATTTGTCGATGAAGGAACTACCTTGTCAACTATTTCTCAAAGGTCACTTTCATTCAAAAGCAAAGTGACCCCTACTTTTCAGGATAGCAAGTTTGATGCCCCATCTAATTTGTTTTAGAACCCAAGCCTTACCACTACCATTTTTCATATCTAAACAAATTGTCATGGATTTGTGCTCGATCCTTTAAGCGCCTACAAGATATATTGTTGGTTTATTAATCTAATGTGATCTACAATTTAGACTTGGAAAATGGCCTCCTCTTTAGAGTGTCTACTTTGATACCATGTTAATTTTTTTGTAACCCCCAATAAATTGGCAATTACTTCCTAGTAATTTCCTTGCTAAAAAATAAATTTAAATTTAAATTTAGCTTACTAAATAAAATGAAACCATTGGGAGTATTAACTAGCATAATAAAATTATAGTGGAAGCAAAGGAAACCAATTTCAACACATGCATACAGAATTATTTCTAGCATTTAAATCAATTTCCCAGTAAAATAATATGAAAGCTTACAAGGGCTCCATTACTAGGAAAATGGCCCACTCAAAAAAAAAAATACAAGCTATATCAAAATTTTTGAAATTAACTAGGCACCAATACAACTTGTACGGTCCCTCCAAAAACCCCTAACTCAACCCTTGACCTACTATCAGTTGCTATGCGAGTCATACTTCCTACATTGGAACGTTGTACGGCCACCCTTGACCTCCACTCTCTGCCCTCAACTTGTTGTATGGCCATCGTACGGCCATCTCTTTTCCCTTTGCAAATCAACGCAACTAGTATCGCCACCCTCTCTCCCTCTGAAGTGTACAGTCTCCACTTGGCTAATCTCTAGTACTATTACTCACTACTTTTGTCTTTTCTCAGCTTGAATCATTGTCCTTTGTTACTCCATCGCTCACTTTGGGTTCTTGGATCTTTCTCTTTCACCTAGCCTTGCCTTTATAATCTTGAGTTATTGACTAAATCAACTAACCACTGACAATTATATCACCATAACCCTAATCTCTCCTCCACTCTCTGCCCTCAACTTGTTGTATGGCCATCGTACGGCCATCTCTTTTCCCTTTGCAAATCAACACAACTAGTATGGCCACCCTCTCTCCCTCTGAAGTGTACAGTCTCCACTTGGCTAATCTCTAGTACTATTACTCACTGCTTTTGTCTTTTCTCAGCTTGAATCATTGTCCTTTGTTACTCCATCGCTCACTTTGAGTTCTTGGATCTTTCTATTTCACCTAGCCTTGCCTTTATAATCTTGAGTTATTGACTAAATCAACTAACCACTGACAATTATATCACCATAACCCTAATCTCTCAATGAGATTGGAAATTGAGATTAAGTTCAGATCAACGATCTAGATTCATTTAATTCACTAATGAATAACTTTATATTTCCTTATATATTAAAGTCGCTTTTCTAAAATGCATTTCACTTTAATAATTAATTTAATTAAAGTGAATTTGCTAAGGTGAAGACTTTGGAAAAATCCCATGTGTCTTGAAACTTAGACCTATGCGAAAGTACCTGTCCAAGCTACAAACATCAGCAATTCAGAGCAAAAGAAGCAAGCATATCCTTTGTTAAATAGAAGCATAATGGTTAGGCATAGTCTTGCTCAAATAAAAGTGTAATGGTCTCAAATTTAATTCCATTTGATTCATGGAGCATATGAAACCCATCCTAAAGGAGCTAGAATGCCATAAGAGCAATAGCATGCAAACCTTCTCGAACAACTACAGCAAAGAGTGACCAAAATATGGACCTGAGGTATGAACACAGATCGAAGGGGTTATGGCAAACAATAACCAAGACAATTGTTGGTGAGTTCTTGTAGTGACTCACATCATAAGACATTTAGTGGATAGGTGTAAATAGGAAAGTAGGGACATGGTTGTTGCATGATGATAAAAGATAGATACATATAAATGAACACAACATGATGCATGGAGCAACAAACATTTTTTCCAATGTTTCCTCAACTATTCCTAATGAAAATTTCTAATGCTTAATTCTTAATGCAAAGAGAAGCTCTAGTTGCCAAGTCCATATGTGACATTTTAAAGGAGATAATGGTAAGAATTTGGTAATGACCTATAACACTTATCGATAAAGCCCAAATTACATATATCAATATAAATCAACAGTGTGTATTGGCATTGTTGATGATACCAAATCATAGATCTTTATTGTTATGTAACACTCCTTTTTAAACCCCAACTTAATGTAATTTGTAATTAAGACTTATAACGTTGGAAATGGCTAGCATTGATATCCTAACAAACATCATAAATGGCTAGCATTGATATCCTAACAAACATCATGTGCCGTAATATACATTTTATATGAGATAATGCTAAAAGTTGAAGAAGAGAGCAGCAAAGATGAATCTCAATGCCTGGGAGGATGTTGTGAGGGGGGATAGGGAAGTTTCCTAAATTTAAAGTCATATTTTTCCCTTATGTTTAGATTTCAGATTTGGCAATTGATCTACCCAAGTGCTAGTAATTATGAGAAAGAATGGGAGTGGTACTAAATTGCTCCAAGGGTATGGGTAATGTACCATCTGGAGACTTCTAATTGACCACACAGTCCAAGATGGACCCCAAATTCTCATGTAGAGCAGTCAACTTGAGTGGAGAGGAGAAACAAACAACAATGTGCAGAGTGTGTTGTGTGGTCGTCGGCAGAAATAAGTGCATTTGAACAATAGATAATTGGTGAAAGAAGAAATAGAACCACACATGGGTGCTAAGATATGAATTTGAATAGAAGGTGACAAAAATCCTTTTGAGTCAACCTGTGTGGATTTGTCAAGTTATCAAAATTGGGTAAGGAAGTCAGTGTTGAAGCCTTCAACTTCAGCTAGAGGGTCAGGAGAAATTTTGATTAATTTTTCTGAACTAAGCAATAAAGGAACTATGAAAAGGGGACGCACCAAGAAACTGTTGGATCAGAGAGAAGGGGTCCCTTTTGCGTTGTGTGGGCTTGTTGACCTTGCCACCTACACCTACCTACAAGTCAGTGAGAAAAGCCTTCAACCCCACAAGGTGTGGTTGGTGGCAGGGAACTCAGAGAAGGGGTTGTCACACTAAATCCCTTCTCTCTCCGTTTAAGCTATCTCCTAGGTTAGCTAAGGAAGGTGGTCCCTAATGAAAAGTTAAGTTAAAAAGAGATGTGAGTTTCTAGGAGAATTGTTAGAGTTAAATAGATTATTTTTTTAAGATTTATAAGCAAAAACTGATATGAGCAATAACCATCATAAGATAAGCATGAAAAACATAAACAACCAGTGCCTTCCAAGTATTTGCTCTTTAAGAAATGAAAATTGTATTTTGTTTAAAACAAAAGAAGAATGCTTCAGAAATTGAAAGCAAAGCAATCCTGAAATGGAGACAAAGATGACATGAAATAGTCAAAATGATAATCTACAATTAGTGTACAAGAACTAGATCAAGACATGCAATAGAACTCCATACTTGTCTAGTTAAAACAATGCTCTAGATAGCAAATAAAATCCTTGAAAGCACAAGATATTGATCAAGAAAAATATTTAATTTAAATTTATGTGATCTTAATAAGCTAGAGGAAAGGAAACTCCCTCTTTCAAAATCGTTTGATGAGATCCTTGAGGCAAACCGATTGGATCCTTCTATTCTTGATCTTGGGAGTTAGTTCGTCTATTCGAGAGCTACCCCACGCCCAAGTAAATCCTTCAACCAAATCTAAAGATCTCTACACACTTGGAAAAAGATGTCAGCAATCATAAGGGATTAGATTATACAATGGAGGAGAAAAATAGAGATTTCACCAAAAATCTTCTAGTGCTCCTCTTCTTAGAGTATTTCTCTAACCCAAAAAACCATACAAGATGGCTTGCATATGTTAATCCAAACAAGTGGCAAAATGATAACTAGCATAATCCAACATACATGTACAATGTAAAGAACAACAATTGAAATAACATCACCTCAAGAAATGGAAGGAGGACACCAACACAATAGTACCCCAAAGTCTCTTTTATTATATCAAAGATGAATATAAAATCCAGCAGAGTCTCTGCATGCACAACAGCTTGTTCCCTATCATACAAATGAGAGCTCAAGACCCATATAAATAAGAAAATGGGAGATGATCCCAAGGAAAATTCCAATGACAAGTGGAGATGGATTGACAATCCCAATATAGAAAATCAAATCACAAGCAGCAAGATCACTGGTTGTAGGTGTTCCCAAACTGTTGGTACGTACTTCACTTGTGTATCAGGTTTCAACGTGCTAGTTCAACTACTGGTCAAGTGTAGACTTAACTAGAGAGTGTGGTAGACAAACTTCCTCAAAAATATGTGTTGGCTACCACCACAGGCAGCGTATATCCTTTTCCCATGTGCAAATCTATTGAAGCTGCCATGTGCAATCGAGTGGGTAAGAAGGGGAGACGCACTCCCAATGAATCTTCAACAACGAACCATGCTCTGCCACCTCTAACAAATAGTTGTTCATAATCTCCGTAGGCTGTTGTTTGATTGCGGTTAATTGTGCGTTAATTTGCTACGTATCATTCTTTTAGCTGGCAGTGACATATCCCTGCGATGAACCCATTGGTTGATATGTATGTGAGTGGGAGACAAGTGAGAGTAAGTGGGGGACAAGAATTGTCCCATGTGGCAGTTCTGTCCCCACTTAAACTTTTCCAAATATGTTACATTTTAACACTGATTTTTGAAGCCTTTTTGCTAATTCGTGGACTTCCAACACTAATCGATGACTTGGTTGATTTGTCCCCCACTACTTGTGGGCCTCATGTGGCTGCCATGTCATATATTTTGTCCCCCTTTAAGCTTTTAATGTGCACCACATATTTTCAACATCTTAAAAAACTTTTTCGTTGTGCCTTATGAACTCATGGTTGGACCATTTGACTTGCCACTTGGAACTTTGACTTTGACTAGTGCTTTTGACTTGAGTTGTGACTTCATGTGGTGGGCCCCACATAATTACCACATCATATTTGAATTGCATTTGGAACTGCCATCTCATTTGGTTGACTTTCTTTGACTTTGGAAAAATTTAGAAATTTTTCCAATTATTGATTTTTTTCATTTTTTCTCATTTTTTGCCACTGTCACTAGGAAAATCAACTTTTGAGGCACTATAAGTCATTTTTTGACCCTCAAAGTGAGTCTTAGGATAATGTTGGATCTCTGAGGATGAATTTCGAGTAGTCACACGCCCTAGACATTTTCTAAGGCCACTTATTTACATCATTACATAAAAAATACTTAAAAAATCTCGTTTTGCGGGAAATTTTTAATTATTAAAAAATTCCTACTTACACCTAGCCAAATTCCATGAAATTTTTTGTGTGATCTAGTATGGTAATATACATTGACTCTAAACACTAAGATGTGTTAGGGGCTCAACCTTCAAACTATCACCCCGACTTTGGGGTAAAAAATGAGTGAAAAAACCCAGAAAATTATCCGCCTCTGAAAAAGAAGGGATAATTAACCGGATAAAAAAAACACTCCAAGGTGTATTCGTTTGTTGATTGAGTCCCAACATCCTAGGCCTATTATAGACTCAAAAATTCATCATTACTAGTATCACTTATTATAATTCCCCGCAGGGGTGTGTAATCTGGGTACAAGAAAAATGATGAGAAGATAAAAGTAGAGTTAAAAAACTTTGTTGCTTGATGATATCTGATGGTACAAGTGTCCTTTGGATCATCCTTGGACATGGAGTTTTCATATAATCATCAAGTGCCACTCCAGTGGTCAACATTTGGCTCCATATGGGGATGCATGCTAGATACAAAGTGATAGTGTGCAAGACCCTGGAATATGCACCAACCGACAAAAGACATATATCAGCAGTATCCATTCAAAATATCAGCAAATGAAATAAAGTACAGAAACGAAGAAATGAAAATTTATTCTAAGAGCATAAATGACAATTTATTCATGAAATAAAACTACTTAAACGAAAATGACACGAGATAAGGTTAAAAATATGATACAAAAAGACGCCCCATGGCATCAAATGCCTTTGATGAAATCCATCTTGAGAACCTGCCTACTCACAGGCAAGTCCATAGGTTCTTTCTTTGATGTGCCTTACCCAATTCTGACTATCTTGGGATTGTGACTTACCCCAATATTAACATGTTTGTGGCCATCAGATATACCAAAGCTCTTCCTTTTCCTTTTCCGAATATTGATTCGTTGAGGCTTGATCTCACTCAAAACTGGTGGTTCATTTTTTATTCTTTATTCTTTTTTCGCTTTTTCTTTTCTTCTTGGTTAGTTGCGATGGTGACGATGATGCATTTATTGCCAATCCTACTGCTTTCTCTTGAAAATTCTCTGATGGAAGATTTGAATTACCCAAGCTTTTTAAGCTATGCCTAATCTCTTCGTTTTGAATCTGTTCTGTTAAGGGGGGAAGAAAGTTTGTCAACACTGCATCACTTCCTGTCTGGCATGATCTATAGATAATCTCATTGATGGCTTTCCTTGGATCTTCAACATGATAACTTTTCTTTAACTCTCGATCAAGTCTGACAAAGGTATTATCAGGCATGGGGATGGTGGCATATGATAAGTCCATTTGAAGGCTGCCACCTAGATCTGATGCCCATTTTCTTAATAGGAGCATTTCCCGTGAATCAGGAACATCTATTACAACAATATCCATAGTCATTATTCTATCTGTGTATGCAGCTAGGAAAACTTGTAAATCTTTCATTATCCCACACACCTCAATTATTTTAGAATCCATTGAACATATGTTGTGATAGGGCCTAGATACCCTTAAATTCAGTTGCTCCATGACTTTCTTGGTCATGACATTTGATGAAGCCCCTAAATCAAGCATGCAGTTGTGTAAAAGACAATCATTCACTATCAAAGAAACATAAAATGGTAGATGATCTTCATTCCCCACATAACAGTTCATACTTTTCAATACAATTTCCTCATCTTCTGGTTCGTCACTAGGCTTTTCTTCCCTTTGAGTAACTTCAATGGCACTTAGTAACTTGGCCCTTTGAGATGGTATCTTTAAAAGTTCTGTCACTGGAATAGAAACCTTTGCATTATTCAACCAATTGCCTAAGTCAAAATTCAATTCTGAAGTAGGAGGAGAAAAAATTATGTGATTATTCCGGTCTTGGATATCCCTTCTCTGATAAGTCATCCCTTTGTGTTTTGCCATAGCAAGAATCTGTCCAGATGTAGGTTTTTCCCCTTAAATCTTAATGACTCCATCAAAATTTGCAATCATATTGTAAACCCCAAGATTATTAGGCCTATGGTCAATCTCTTGATTTCTCTCATTGGCATATATCTAATCCTCCATGGAGAACATATTGATTTGACAAGTTGTCCCTACGTGTGCATTTCCTAACATGCCACTTTCCATGATTCTCTTCACATATGGGCATGTGGCTTCTTCATGGAACTGATTACATGGCCTACAAAAAGGGGGAATCTGATCTACCATGTTGGTGGATTGTAATGGATTTGGAGGCCTATGCTCCTGTTGAGGGCCTTTATTCTTTTGCCATCTATCATTTGGCCTAGGTTGGAATCTTCCACCTTGATTTCATTCCATGGCCACAAATTGATTTTGGATAGCATTCATTTGACTAGTGTGATTTGCCTCCATACTCTTGATGAGTTGGGTAACTCCTTAATAGGATCATGTGTAGTCTCTTCTTTGGCCTTGCCTTTGGAATCATTCGGTTTCGATGGGCCTCTATTGAAACCAGGAATTTTAGATTTTCCTGATTGCTTTCTAGCCCTTTCCATCTTCAAGGCTTCATATTGATCTACACTCAGATTCATAGGCTCCTTCCTCCTCAACTCATAGGCAGTGTTAACCCCAAAAGCATCTAGATATGAGCATAAAAGAAATTCATCAGGAGGTTTAACAGTAGCAGGCATGCTTTTTACTAATTCATTGAATCTCTTGTTAAACTCCTCCATGGTTTCATTCTCATTTTTCTTCATGTTGCTAATGGCATTGATCAAATGCCTATTTTCCTTCTTCTCTCCAAACTTATCTAAAAATGCAGTTAGAATGGCTTGTAAAGAGTTATATGAGTTAGTAGGTTGCTCAGTGAGCCAATCAAGAGCATCCTCTTCTAAAGATAAAACAAAAAGTCTCATCTTCACATCCTCATAATTAGCAGTGTTACACCATTTAAAGATACAAACATTAAATTTTTTCACATGTGATGTAGCACTAATGGCATTGTTACCTTGAAAGGAAGGCAACTTTTCAATAGCCTTGTTAGGGATATTGTGAGGATAGCCATTTATGTTAGTGAAGTCACAAAGAGCAAAAATATCATTCATGATGCTAGGCTCTACTTGTTCTTGAACAAGCAAATGAATATCAGAAATAGCCTCTTGCCCAAGATTAGCAAGAGCTCTACTACGAGAAAGTCTATTCAACCTCTCTCTAAAAATCCTTTCATGATCAGGAGAGGGGCTAACTAGACCACTTGAATTTCTCCTAGTAGAGACTCGTGCAAAATTTGGATTGAGTGGAGTCGCCACTTGAGGAAGAATCTAAATCTAAAGTTCAAAAATGCTAAAACCAAAAGGTTAGTCGATTTCTCAGGTACAAGAAAGGTTGTCCCTGGCAACGGCGCCAAAAGATGTTGACGCTGCCGCCTACACTTACTTACAAGTCAGTGAGAAAAGCCTTCAACCCCACAAGGTGTGGTTGGTGGCAAGGAACTCATAGAAGGGGTTGTCACACTAAATCCCTTCTCTCTTCGTTTAAGCTATCTCCTAGGTTAGCTAAGGGGGGTGGTCCCTAATGAAAAGTTAAGTTGAAAAGAGATGTGAGTTTCTAGGAGAATTGTTAGAGTTAAATAGATTATTTCTTTAAGATTTATAAGCAAAAACTGATATGAGCAATAATCATCATAAGATAAGCATGAAATACATAAATAACCAGTGCCTTCCAAGTATTTGCTCTTTAAGAAATGAAATTGTATTTTGCTTAAAACAAAAGTAGAATGCTTCAAACATTGAAAGCAAAGAAACCCTGAAATGGAGACAAAGATGACATGAAATAGTCAAAATGATAATCTACAATTAGTGTACAGGAACTAGATTAAGACATGCAAGTAGAACTCCATGCTTGTCTAGTTAAAACAATGCTCTAGGTAGCAAATAAAATCCTTGAAAGCACAAGATATTGATCAAGAAAAATATTTAATTTAAATTTATGTGATCTTAATAAGCTAGAGGAAAGGAAACTCCCTCTTTCAAAATCATTTGATGAGATCCTTAAGGCAAACCGATTGGGTCCTTCTATTCTTGATCTTGGGAGTTAGTTTGTCTATTGGAGAGCTACCCCACGCCAGTTAGTTTGTCTATTGGAGAGCTACCCCACGCCCAAGTAAATCCTTCAACCAAATCTAAAGATCTCTACACACTTGGAAAAAGATGTCAGCAATCATAAGGGATTAGATTATACAATAGAGAAGGCTAGAGATTTCACCAAAAATCTTCTAGTGCTCCTCTTCCTAGAGTATTTCTCTAACACAAAAAACCATACAAGATAGCTTGCATATGTTAATCCAAACAAGTGGCAAAATGATAATTAGCATAATCCAACATACATGTAGAATGTAAAGCACAACTATTGAAATAACATCACCTCCAGAAATGGAAGGAGAACACCAACACAATAGTATCCCAAAGTCTCTTTTATTATATGAAAGATGAATATAAAATCCAGCAGAGTCTCCGCAAGCCCAACAGCTCGTTCTCTATCATACAAATGAGAGCTCAAGACTCATATAAATAAGAAAATGGGAGATGATCCCAAGGAAAATTCCAATGACAAGTGGAGATGGATTGACAATCCCAATGTAGAAAATCAAATCATAAGCAGCAAGATGACTAGCTGTAGGTGTTCCCAAACTGCTGGTACGTACTTCACTTGTGTATCAACGTGCTAGTTCAACTACTGGTCAAGTGTAGACTTAACTGGAGAGTGTGGTAAACAAACTTCCTCAAAAATATGTGTTAGCTACCACCACAGACAACGTATATCCTTTTCCCATGTGCAAACTATTGAGGCTTCCATGTGCAATCGAGTGGGTAAGAAGGGGAGACACACTCCCAATGAATCTTCAACAACAAACCATGCTCTGCCACCTCTAACAAACTATTGTTCATAATCTCTATAGGCTGTTGTTTGACTGCGGTTAACTGTGCGTTAATTTGCTGCGTATCATTCTTTTAGGTGGCAGTGACATATCCCTGCGATGAACCCATTGGTTGATATGTATGTGATGGGAGACAAGTGAGAGTAAGTGGGGGACAAGAACTGTCCCATGTGGCAGTTCTGTCCCCACTTAAACTTTTCCAAATCCGTTACATTTTAAAACTGATTTTTGAAGCCTTTTTGCTAATTCGTGGACTTCCAACACTAATCGATGACTTGGCTGATTTGTTCCCCACTACTTGTGGGCCTCATGTGGCTGCCATGTCATATATTTTGTCCCCCTTTAAGATTTTAATGTGCACCACATATTTTCAACATCTTAAAAAAAAATTTCATTGTGCCTTATGAACTCATGGTTGGACCATTTGACTTGCCACTTGGAACTTTGACTCTCACTTGTGCTTTTGACTTTAGTTGTGGCTTCATGTGGTGGGCCCCACATAATTACCACATCATATTTGAATTTCATTTGGAATTGCCATGTCATTTAGTTGACTTTCTTTGACTTTGGAAAAATTTAGAAATTTTTCCAATTATTGATTTTTTTCATTTTTTCTCATTTTTTGCCACTGTCACTAGGAAAATCGACTTTTGAGGGACTATAAGTCATTTTTTGACCCTCAAAGTGGGTCATAGTATAATGTTGGGTCTCTGAGGCTGAATTTCGAGTAGTCATACGCCCCAAACATTTCCTAAGGCCACTTATTTACATCATTACATAGAAAATAATTAAAAAATCTTGTTTTGCGGAAAATTTTTAATTATTAAAAAAACCTACTTAGACCTAGCCAAATTCCATGAAATTTTTTGTGTGATCTAGTATGGTAATATACATCAACTCTAGACACTAAGATGTGTTAGGGGCTCAACCTTCAAACCGTCACCCCGGCTTTGGGGTAAAAAATGAGTGAAAAAACCCAGAAAATTATCCGCCTCTGAAAAAGAAGAGATAATTAACCGGATAAAAAAACACTCCAAGATGTACTCGTTTGTTGATCGAGTCCCAACATCCTAGGCCTATTACAGACTCAAAAACTCATCATTACTAGTATCACTTATTACAATTCCCCGCAGGGTGTCAAATCTGGGTACAAGAAAGATGATGAGAAGATAGAAGTAGAGTTAAAAAACTCTGTTGACTGATGATATCTGATGGTACAAGTGTCCTCTGGATCATCCTTGGGCATGGAGTCTTCATATAATCATCAGGTGCCACTCCAATGGTCAACAGGGCCCATTATGAAAATACTATGAGTGTTAACAAGCGCTGGCTTAGTAGCTGAAATGAAAATTATAAATTTCTATGTGTGAAGGAGAGTGGCCTTCATGTCCTCTATCGTGATTTGAACCTCGTTAATCCCTGAGTGAGTTTCCTCTTAAGGCATCAAATTTGGTTTGGGGTAGCCAATTGCAAAAACTGTAATATCATTGATCCTATAGTTTGGTTGAGAGTGGCTCTCTCTTCTTCAATTCCAACAAAGCTTAAGTGACACAAAGAAGTGTAAATATTCCTCTTTTAATGAAATGGCATTAGTGTTCAAAGTTTAATGAAAGTTGCTATGATGAGTTATTGAGTATGCATATGTTGATGAGCTAGTACAATGCTTAATTATGCTTGGTTACTAGTTGTATTTTCTTTTATGAATGGACTTTGTAACCAACGGTATTCTTGAAGTATGTTATTTGTAATAAATGTAAGATGTTTGGTTCTATGAAGTATAATGTATAAGTTGGGTTGAGTTCTTGGTGTACTCTGTTAGTGTGCATGGCCTCTGTTAGGTCGATTGTGGGATGAAATAGTTGAGTTATATTCATATTTGGTGATAAGAAGACTGGGAGGTTTACCCTTGGTTGGGAACCTTATTTCTTCTTGGAGATAAGCTAGTGAATTGGCCTCTTTGTTTGTAAGAGTCGGAGTGTAAAGGGTGAATTTAAAGTCCCACGGGAGGGAGAAGAATCTCACTCGGTTGGGAAAGTTGTGGATCTAGTCATTGGCCATCTCTCTGACTTCTTGAGAAGTAGCTTGGTTGTGGGCATAGGTTTTGGATGCCTTTTAAAGGTTGTGGAAGGTTTCTATATCTTCAAAAGTCTTTTGGGCAAGTTTCTGTTGAAGAATGTAACTAGCTTCGGTCTTTATAATTGTACTTGTCAAAATAAAATTTATTATTAAAAAAAATTACTTATTAAAGCATGGGTTTCATGCTTGGGTGAAAGTTTTCTAGGTCAAATCCTCCATTGAAGGCTTCTAGGTTTTTTCTTGAGTCATTAGAGTCATTGTCATTTTTATTGGACCCTTCTTGGGCATTTGTATCATGTAAAAAGAATTATTTTTTAGTCAAAAAGGTAATTTGTCACCTCCACACCAAGTCAGCCTTGTCCCCATGAAGTTGGCCTACATTAGGCAATTCGAACCCAACAGAAAGGCTATATAAGGAGAGGCAATTCGACCTATTTGACACACTCACTCAACAAGTTCGATCTACAAGAAAGAGAAGCAGAAAAAGAGTGCGAAGAAGCTAGAGAAGGATGAAATTTGTTGGGAAGACCTAAATCGAGTTTTATGGGCTATCTATCTCTCACACGTGCAAAGATTTTGGGCAGTTGTTGGGGCCAAAAATCTGTGTCTACTGCAGGTCCGAAATTCTGTTGCTGGGGGTCGAAGTTCTGCTATTGGAGGGTCGAAATTCTAGACTGAAGTTGCTACTGGGAAGCTGTCACTTGGAGTATTTTGTCAAGATCATCTGTTGCAAGGAAGGGTTGACTTGGTGGTTGGAGGAGGTCTTTGTCTAGGTCTAAGAAGTCTGGAAGTGTCTCATCTTGATTTGAATCCACTGAAGGAAGAGTTTTTAACTGGGTTTTCCCCTTATAAGGGTTTTGCCCTGGTTGAGCGCCTACATTTTGCGTCTCTTGTTCTTGTGATCTTCATTTACATATAATTTGGTAATTGCTTGATGAAAGATAAACAAATTAAGAACTAAGAGAAGCCAACTTAATTCACAAGTAATTATCAAGAAAGAGATCAAACCCTAATTCACATAAGCATGGATTTCTCAACAATTTCTACCATATTAGGATCATAAATAAATCCCTAGAGCATGGTAGAAAACTCAATTGGAGGATTGTAATTCCTTGGAGATATGGGGATTGGAGTTGAGCCCCAACTCCCGGTCACATGGACCAGCAGGGAAGTCGTGACCACGAGTTGGCAAAATCTAAAAGTCAAGATCCAACTCTAGCAGAGAGTTGAGAATGTTCTAGGTATTCGAATACCCAGACATCCAAAGTAATGATGGATGCATTAGCAAGAGGTGGGGCCTGGGTCCAAATATTCAAAGAATTTGGATATTTGGGCATTTGAAAAACTTTATCAACGCACCTTAACCAAAACCCCAGATATGTTGGATGGCTCAAATGGTGAAACCTGTAACAACAGAACCCTGAAGCTGGAAAAACCCTAACATGACAATTACGATGGATCCACATGAAGTTGAATATGTCAAATATTCGGATATCCAGGCATCCAAAACTTCTTATTCAAGGAGCTTTTAGAAAGACCCGAATTCAAATTCTAGTGAAGCAATCCACACGGAAGTTACATGGAACCCACATGAGCACTCCCAAACCCTACAAATATACAAGTGTTGGCATAGTATGATGATGTGTTATGTTGACATCGCACCAAGGATGAGTCTAGGTGATATGGCAGGTTGATCGAGCAAGCCATGTGGTATGCTAATGTGGCACTATGTGCCAAAGGAGTTGATGTGGTGTTGCATAGAAAGAATGATGTGTAATCCAGTGATCCAAACATTTGAAGTGTTGCAATATTGGGCTTTTTGGGTTTTTCTAAATCCAGAAGGACTCAAATGAATTTGGAAAAGTTAGATATCTAGAGATCCAAATATCTGAAGGTTTCACAAGCTCGACCAGACACAAGGCCCAAATCCGAATGGATCTAGAGTTAAGAGTATCTTGTTAAAATTGGCAACTAGGGCCAAACTCCATGTGGGTCATCTCATTTATGGTAGCTGATATTTTTCTTAGATCCCTCTCATCGAGAGGTGTAGGATTGGTCCAAAGATCATCCAATTCCAATAAGTATTCATGGAGTTATGAATTTATTTGTGTTATAAGACAATTCATCAAGGTCGGCCAACAACCAAATAAACCCTACATGTGCTCAATGTTTTAGTATAAAAGGAGATGACTTGAGAGTCATTTCTTACACACACTTCTATCTTGATTTCTCTCCACTTGTCTTGGGTTTTAGTGGAAGAGAAATCTAGGAGTGGAAGCCCTAGACGTTGGATGAGAAGAGGTTTCCCTAGACACAGATGAAAGGCAGCCCTAGACAAAGATGGAAGGCAGCCCTAGACGCAGACTAAAGGCTGCCCTAAAACAGACCTAAAGACTGCCCTAAACACTGGTCTAATCCAACCCTAAACGTTGATCTAATTCAGCCCTAACGCAGTCAAGTTTAGTGTGGTAAGTAAGGGTTGTTCCAAGTGCATAATGTCGGGCGGATTAGGCCGACGAACAATTGTGTGGGCAGCGGAGTCAAGGGGTCAAAGGAACAGCGTGGAGGTTGCCCTAGACAACGTGAAGGGGTTGTAGGGGCAGCGTGGCCTTAGCTGCAGTCAAACAAAGCCTAAAGGGACAACGTAAGGAGACAGCATGGAGGGCTGTGATAGGAGCACCTGTTGTAGGTGACAGCGGATCTATTAAGGGCTAGTGTAGGGTTGTTTCTAGAGCAGAAAAGGTAGCAACCACGCCGAGGAGAATAGGAGCAATACGCTGCAGTTTGTGGACTGGTAGCTCGATGTG
Organism: Pinus tabuliformis; assembly: GCA_031772625.1. Classification (NCBI taxonomy): domain Eukaryota; kingdom Viridiplantae; phylum Streptophyta; class Pinopsida; order Pinales; family Pinaceae; genus Pinus; species Pinus tabuliformis. Next base: position 729,617,126 of record CM062814.1, read on the forward strand.
TAAGGGTTGCCAGATACCCTAACCAGTCACCATATAAGCAGTAGTGAGGGCAGCATTGGAACAACAGTGTTGTGGACAGCAGTGCTAGTAAATGGAACAACTAGGAGTTTGGTGCTGCTAACATGCATGGGACAGCAAGGTGACACAGTGCTGCTAAGACATATGGGGCAGCAGCAAGGTATGGCAAGGCAAAGTGGGACAGCAGCTATGACATGGCAGAAGGCACAAGGTACAGCAGCAAGCATGGTACAACAGCAAGCATGGACAACATGGCTATCATGGACAGTATGGATAACAGTGGCAAGCATGGTGCTGCAAGCACATGAGACATGCACTATGACAACATGGTTCAACCATGGCACATGGGACAGCAATGCAGCATTAGGTGCAACAATCATGAGGTCCATCATTGTGATGATGGGTGCAACATGGTGCAACACGGTGGGGTGCGGCATGATGATGAGATGCAGCACGATGATAGGTGAAGGAATCACCTTGGAGAATCAGTTGAAGCAGCATGTCTTCAACTAATCTCATGGATCATCTTCTTAGAGATGATCTATGCTCTTATCTAGATAAGTCAAAGTGTTGACTTCTGTTGTAAATGTACTCTCTCTCTCTCTCTGTTGAACTATTAAAGAACATATAAGAAGAATTGATCAAGGGTTTCCCCACATTGGGGTTTGTCCCTGGCTAGCGCCACATCTTGTATCCTCTTGTCTTGGCTTGTCTTCTGCGATTTATGTTTATGTTCTATTTGCAATCTACTTTAATGCTGATGTGATTGCTAATATGGAAAAGATATTGAGCTAACTGTGAAAATTGAAATAAATTGCTCTAAGCATAGAACATACCTAAAATTAACATATCTGGATGGATCCAGATGAATTCGAAAATGTTAAATATCCAAAGACCTAGATATCTGAAGGTTTGACAATATCAACCAGGTGCAAGGCCCAGATTTGGATGGATCTAGAGGAGTCGTGAGTATCGTGATAGATCCATAGGCTCGGGTATCTGATAGATCTGAGGCCTTGGATATCCACATAATCTTGGGAGTTTCAGTATCCAGATAGGTTAGCAATACGGAGGATCTTATAATGGGGATCTAAAAAAATTTAAAATCTTGGATCTAGATGCCAGGAGTTGCTAACATGAGAGGTTGAGGCATGGCCTTATGCGGTGGTGACAAGTGGGTCGGACTACCAAGTCTTAGCCACATGTTGACATAGAAATGTACAATGGTGACACCGGAGCAAAGAACTGCTACGTGTCTACCATGTGGCAATGGTATGGATGTTGATGAGGTGCTTGGAAGAGCAAATCTTTAGATGGGCATAACTTTGTTTCCAGAGCTCAGATTTTGATGCAATTTATACTGTTGGAAAGCTCTCGACAAGTTGAAGACGATGGTGATATCAGAGAAAAGAGTTTTAAGGTGGTTAAAGGAAGAGGAATTTTCTAACCCAATCTCGATAAAATAACCTTCAAGGTTGGGTCTAAACACCCCATTCCCTTAGAAAGGCCTTGAGGGAGGTGGATGGCATTACATGTTATAGGCTCACTTTCACTCTATCTCAACTTAGGTATATGATAGCATGATTATCACAATTTGTTCTTTTTATGTTGGCATTATATCATATAATATAATGCAACATTACTTAATTAGAATTGAAAGGTCGATATCCTTTAACCAATTTTATTTTTCAAAATATAACAATGAATATTTATAATAAAAACATGAAATCCTTTTCTTAGAAAATTAAAGTACATGTTTCTTAGTTTTATGATATGATAGCACATGTTTCTTAGACTCATGAATTCGATCACTAGAGATGGACATTTTTCTTTCAATAACTAGCAAGGCAGAGAAATGCATAAAAAGCAAGGGAACAAAACCCATGGAAAGCACAAATGCAACTACATTTATTGAATATTTATGCAATGAAACAAAACCCATGGAAAGTATAAATGCAACTACATTTATTGAATATCAATTTATGGAGCATTTATTGAATCTCAATTTATGCAGTATTGTTAGCAGGACAGAAACAAAGCCCACATAGCATGGAAATTTAATTGAATGGATGCTCAGAGAGATGATAAATCCAAAGTTGAATCAAAAGCTGGGATCCGACTAGCAAGTGCACTCAACTTCATCGTTTGGATTTGATTGAGAACAATTGAATATACAGTTTAGGTCCAAATCTCATTATGCAAAGTTTTTACTGATGAAACAATTTTTTGATGTCCAAGATGTCTGAAATCATTTCTTTCATGGCATGTTGCAAATTTGAAAGGAGAATTGGTTGTTGGAGTTCTTGAAACCCCAGTATCTTTACCTTACCTTTGGGAGAGAAAGTGTGGCTACCTTCTGCCTGCTACTATAGGGCTCAGAAGCACGCGAGGTTGGGTGGCTTCACCACAATCTCACACTCACGGATAAAGAAAGGCATAAGAATCAATTCCCTTTACTATGGTGGGCACAAGGACTGACCTGTTTTAAAGCGTCGCGATCCTTTCAGAGACAGATATTCATTCTGATTCTGTCCCCTCTCGAACCTTATTTGCGTGGGAAAAACTACACTTTGCCCTCTCTTTCTGAGTCAGGTGGGTAATGAAATAATGAAAATATAGGTTTCCTTAATAAAAAAGGCTAAGGTGGACTCTAATGCCTGTGTGTTCAATCTTACGCTAGGGACAAGAATCCACTGATTGATGGAACATGAAATATAAATGTACTAATCATAAACGGATGGCTTCACGCTATGTTCCCATATATTAAAAATGATATATTGTTGGCTTTTACATAACACTGACTCTATATGCAGAAGTATTGATGCAAAGTATCGATGACGCTCTGTGTATATTATATATAAAACACGGACTTTCATGAATGGAAATACTGCTTATCAATTATGTATCCATAACCGTTTAAAAAGGTGGATTTAATGATTAAATTCCATTTTAGAATTAAGATTTATAATAATAAAATACCTTCTACTTGGGAAAGTAATCCAAGCACTTGAATCTAACTTTACATTATGATGACTCTATTTTTAATATTTGTGCAAAGTATGAAACTAAAGTCAAAAATGGATTTCAAATACATACATAACAGCTACAGGAAATCTATAAATTTGCTTATCTTAGGCAAGTACTGGCAGCGCTGCTGCTATTTACTTTGTTTATCAAGGTTCAACATTAGCAACCCACTTGGCAATATCCTCTCTCCAACCCATGGTTTACCCAAATTCATGTCCAACTCCCCATATTGAAAGAGTAATATAACTACCTTTCGCAAAATACACAGATAATTGGTTCAATGTTTTTGAACAATAATAACAATGAAACAAAACAGTCAAAGATATTTATAGCATGGTGGGAGCATTCCATGCTTAACAGGTAAGGTCTCATTCTATTACATTGGGATAATTTCAAAAAGATATCTTATATCAATATTATTATAATAATAATCTAATTTTAAGGTCACAGTCAAGCCAAACACCAAATTGGTGTATAGGTCTATGAAGTTGCAAGGCTGCTTGGAAGCTGGAAGCGGGAGCGAAGAGAGAGTGTGGAGCGACAATTTTCAGAAGCTTCCAGGTTGGGAGCGATTTTGTGAGTGTTCTTTATATAATATATATTTTTATATATTTTGATGCATATATGTCAACAAAAGCATGTGGAATGATGAATTAGTTATAAAAAACATGGATTATAACATCAATCATCTAGTAGTTATAATCTCCATCAACCCACAAGTTACAACATCTCGATTCTCATCAGTTTCAAAGTTTCAAAATTCAATATATAACATTCTTTTCTCGTGGTCCATGAACAATGAACAATGGGAATCTATGAAAAATGGAAGTCTCTTCCGACATAGTTGGACGGCCACATCCAAAACCAGAAGGCACATGACCTCCACGCAATGCTGCAAATGGAGGTGGTGGCAAAGCTGGTGCAACTTGTGCCCTATTAGTGGATGGGGGTGGCATTGTTGTCATTGCTTGTTAAAATTGGCAACTAGGGCCAAATTCCACTTTGGATAGCTCATTTGATGGAGAGAATTATTGCATTGAATTCCTCTTTCCAAGAGGATCAAAATCAACCTAAAGATCACTAAATTTGGACAAGGAGAAATATGTTTTTGAAGTGAAGCCCACATGTGCAAATTGTCAAGGTTGGCCACATCATCATGTAGGCTCATGAAGCCCAACAGACATGTCTTTTGACCCTCATCAATTCATATAAATAAGAGAAACCTCCACCCTCATTTGGCATCATCATCTCACGATACATTCTTCTCTCTAATCATCTAGTTGGTTCATACACCTCATTGGGCAGCTGTTATTTTCACGCGTGTGGCAGAAAGGAGCGCGAATTTCAAGAGGCCGAAAATCTGAAGCTGTTTGCAACATTGACCAGCGTTGAACAGCGTTGAGTTTGACTTTCTGTGCAGAATTTCAGTTTGATCTTTTGGGCATCTTTCTGTTTGGGCAGGCCATACTATTTGTCACAAAACCGAGATGATTTGGGCACTTTGACTTGGGCTGGCCGCAGATATAAATTGCAGATTTTGACCACATAAATTTTCTCTTTTGACCAAGTTTGACTGGACTTTGGAGGACTGTTTTGGGCTGACTTTGACCAGCTAGAGAGGCCGAGTTCCTCTCTCCTTTGACCAAGCTGTTTTGGAGAAGTTTGACCAGACTTTGACTGCTTTGACTTTCTGGTTAGGGCTGATTTGACCGCTGTTGACTAGGGGCGGAATTTCAGATTTGACAAGGCTGTTTTGGACAGTGATTTGGCAAGTCAATTTTGACTTTGACTTTGTATTATTGTACTCTCTCTCTGCTGAACATTTTGTTAAGTTGGTATGTTCCATGCTTAGAGCAATTTATTTCAATTTTCACAGTTAGCTCAATATCTTTTCCAGATTAGCAATCACATCAGCATTAAAGTAAACTGCAGATAGAACATAAACATAAATCGCAGAAGACAAGCCAAGACAAGAGGACACAAGATGTGGTGCTAGCCAGGTACAAACACCAATGTCGGGAAACCCTTAATCAATTCTTCTTATATGTTCTTCAATAGTTCAGCAGAGAAAGAGAGAGATAGTACATTTTCAACAGAAGTCAACACTTTGACTTGACAAGATAAGAACATAGATCTTCTCTAAGAAGATGTCTCGTGAGGTAACTGATATGGACTCATGTGATTCCATCACCTTATCATAGTGCTGCACCATCATAGCATGTCCATCATCACAGAGTTGCACCATGCTGCATCACTGCTGAGTTGTACCTCATCATGTTGTACCCATCTTGCTGTTCTTCATCATCATGTTGCACACATCATGCTGCTGCACCGTATCATCATGCTGCACCTCCTTGTGCTGCATCTTCAAACTGTACCTTACTGTGCCCATCATGCTGCATCCCCTTGTGCTGCATCTTGATACACTTATGTTGCACCTTGATTATGCTGCACTTTGATACACCATGCTGCACCTTGATACACTTGTGTTGCACACCCTGATACACATATGTTGCACCTTGATACACTTGTGCTGCACACCCTGATACACATATGTTGCACCATAACTTCTGTCATGCTGCCATACTGCCTTAGTCATGCTGCCACGCAGACTTAGCAGCTGCCACACAGTCTTAGTAGCTAGATAGACTATGATCCCACAATCCTTGGAAATACACAATGTTTATCTAGACTGCCGATAAGAACCTTTTGTGACAGCACATAGGATCTCCTCATCTGAAGAGACCTCTCTCTTTAATTTGACTGGTCTTTAGGACAATGGACAAGATGTGCACCTAAAACACAACAATGTCTCTTTCTTACAGCAGATAGGAGGTGTAGAAGATTGTGTTTGCTGTTGTTCCTTATTGTGACTGGTTAGGGCACCCATGTGCTACAACAACCCTCAAACAGTCACCTAAAACATCCCTCAAAAACTGCGGCCTTGTCAAGGGAGGGTCTCCTCCATTTGTGTCACTGTTCTGGGTACTTTTCAGCCCAAGAAGCCTCCACGCTATCCCTATTTTAGTTAGGCAAGGCCTGCAGCCTACCACAGGGATTGTTGTCACCTATTAGCCAACCAAACAGTGTCACCCTTACCTTAAAGCTGCCCACAAACAGTCTGCAATTCTCCTTACCTAACTCGGCCTCTTTGTAGCATGGAACAACCCTTCACGCAGTCACCAAGAGGTTCTAACAGCCCTAAACCACCCACGTTGTCCCTACCTTCTTTGCTGGTTAGGGCAGCGAGTTTACTGCCTCTTTTCTAGCATCTAAGGGTTGTCTCAAACAGCGTATAGATTAGGGCATCTAGGGTATGATAAGACTGCGTTTAGGGTCAGTTGTTAGGCCTCCTTCACCGTGCTAGATCTCCCTTTGAACTGCGGCCAAACCTTCACAAGACCTGCAGCTAGGGCATCCTTTTACAGCGAATAGGGTCTCCTTCTAAACCTGCGTTTAGGGCTTCCTCCTCTTAGACTTCTCTTCCACTAAAACCCAAAACAAGTGGAGAGAAATCAAGAGTGAAGTGTGTGTACAAATGACAATCAAGTCACCTCTTTTTATACTAAAACGTTGAGCACATGTGGGGTTTATTTGGTTGTTGGCCGACCTTGACGAATTGTCTTATAACACAAATAAATTCATAACTCCATGAATACTTATCGGAATCAGATGATCTTTAGATCAATCTTACACCCCTCGATGAGAGCAATCCAAGAAAAATATCAGCTGCCATAAATAAGATGACCCACATGGAGTTTGGCCCTAGTTGCCAATTTTAACACTCCCTCTCAACTAGGGAGAACTCCATCCACTGATTCATCTGTCCGACTGTACTATCTCTGCCATCAGTGCCCTGCATTGCTCTGCTCTGCTGAACCATGAAGAAAAAAATTGATCAAGAATGTCTCATACCATTCTCTACTGACCCGAAGTCAGTTTCATATGAGGAGAGTGTGTCATACCACTCTTACTGACCCAAAGTCAGTTCCATTGATCCTAGATCAATATCACAAGAGAGTGTCTCAAACCATTCATACTAATCCAAGATCAGTTTCATTGATCCCAGATCAATGGAGGTCATCCTAGCATAGGGAGTACGGTAGATACAACGATGCGTCCATCGATAGTACTACTATGATCCCTAACCCCATTTCCCTACTCATTGATCAGATGAGAGGTACTTCCCATGAGTCCCAGACTGCATGGGTAGGATGCCTCAACAGGAGAACTAATCATCCTGTCCACAGGAGAACAAATCATCCTGTCCCACAGTGGCCACGGAAGAACTAATTATCCTGGCCCATAGGAGAACTAATCATCTTGTTCCACAGTTGCCACGGGGAAACTAATCATCCCGGCCCATAGGAGAACTAATCATCATGTTCCATAGTCGCCACGAGGTATCACAGGGAAAGGTTGAACATGTCACCCTGTACATAGCGCACCACCAGGGGAGGGTGAGTCGCCCAGTGGTCATATGTCGCTCCGGTAAGTACCCCAAGCCCCCCAGAGATCCCAGAGCTCAATGCATGCAACATGCAGGACCCTTATACGAAGGTCTCTCAACGACTCCAAGTCGTTCAGGAAAGTCACAGATTTGACCTTTCCTCGAGGCTTTGACAAAATGTTTGCGACTTGTACATCAGTCTCAATGCGATGGAGCCTCCTCGCTCATCGACTTACCATATCCCAGATAAGGTAGTATCTGATGTCTATCTGCTGGAGCAATCATCGAATACGGGATTCCTCAACAATCGAATCCCCCCTGGTTGTCACAGAGGATCACGGTGGTATTCATCATGTGTACAAACAGCTCACTGAAGAGCTTCCACAACCAGGCAGCTTCATACGAGATCATACTCGTGGCTATGTATTCGGTCTCGGTGGTGCTTCTAGCAACCGACTTCTGCTTCCTGCTCATCCATGATATCGAAGCAGAACCCAAAAGAACTAGCACTGAGAAGTGCTCTAGTGATCCTCGATACTGCCAACCCAGTCAGCATTCGAATAATCATGCAGCTCCATATTTCCGACAGTGTATCTCAATTCGTGAGAGATTGTGCCACGAAGATATCTCAGAAGATGCTTGACACCAATTCAGTGAGGCTCAACCAAATATGAGCTCACCATGCTAGCTGCAAAACATATATCCAAACAGAAGTTCACCAAGAACATCAATGCAAATGATTTATGAAACTCAGAGGCATTTCCCAAATCTGGTCCAGCATCACCATCATATAATTTCTTAAAGTTAAGATCCTCGAGGTAATCTCGGGCTTGCAGTTTACCATTCCATATCCGGAATCCAACTCCCTCTTACTTCTGCAAGTGAGAGGGTCTGCACCTGTCAAAAATAGGTCGTTCTCAGAAGGTGCCGGTATGAGAGGTTTATCATCCACAACCTTCAAACAATGGTTTGTGTCGGCTTCACTCTTAGTGAATCTCAGCTTCATTTGACAGCCATCAATCCTCTCATATCAAAACCAGGGTGATTTGCTTCAAGCCATAGAGGGCTTTCTTTCATCTGCACACATGAGATTCCCAATCATGAATCTTAGACCTCCTCGGGTTGTTCCAAACCTGTGGACCTGCTATATGAGAGGAATGGTTCCCTTGTAAGATTTTCCTTCGGTACATCTCAGACATGTACCTTCATGCTCCTTTTGAATTCAGGCATCTCTGTCATCATCTGACTCACAGACCTCCGGTGCTATGTGTCAACTAACATGGTCCCCAATGGACTTTCTACAATTTGATACAAATTACCAACCCTAAACCCATGAGTAAAAGAATCTTTGAAAATTTCATTTTCAAACACCTACCTTTCCATCGATGAATGCCACCCTGAAACCTTTGACTTCCATTGTCGAAATGGACACCAGGTTCTTCTTGCGATCAGGTACATAAAAGAGATTATGTAAATGAATCGAGTTACCCTCATTCAATTGAGGGGTAACACCCTTTCCGAGGTAGGTGGCATCGGCCCCAAGTATGATCCCACGAATGTTTCCATCTCTACCAAATTAAAGAGAGAGCCCCTTCTATCCGATGGAGTGCCTTGAAGCACTACAATCAATAAGCCAGATTCCCAAAGAATCTGAAGGAGAGGGCCAATACAAGATAACATTTCTTTATCTTATCAAAAACAACATTTGATTCTTCATACCTAGGGTTCCTTGCTTTCTCTGAAGAGTCGGTTGTTTCCTTGATGACCTGCATTATCATTCCTCTGATCATTGAAGATGTCCCTAGAATGATTGTTATCATCGTCAAGCGATGTGTCCCTGCCATTCAGACACTCCTTCGCATAATGGCCGAACTTATTTCAACCAAGGCATCTGCCTTTTCTTCCTCCCTTAGATCCGGACTTCACATAGAAGTGATCTTCAGGTAGGCCATTAGAAACTTCCGTTGCGCCATTCTGATAATATTCTATACTTAGAATTCACCCTTGGTGAATTAGAAGAGGGATGAGGAATCCATTGATCCTTTTGTCCTTTCCCAATTGCCTTCGGTGATTGTCGTTTCACTCTTGCTTGGGCTTTGTCTTCACCTCAGCTCTGATACCATGTTAAGTTGGTATGTTCTATGCTTAGAGCAATTTATTTCAATTTTCACAGTTAGCTCAATATCTTTTCCAGATTAGCAATCACATCAGCATTAAAGTAAACTGCAGATAGAACATAAACATAAATTGCATAAGACAAGCCAAGCCAACAGGACACAAGATCTGGCGCTAGCCAGGGACAAACCCCAATGTGGGGAAACCCTTGATCAATTCTTCTTATATGTTCTTCAATAGTTCAACACAGAGAGAGAGAGAGAGATAGTACATTTACAACAGAAGTCAAAACTTTGACTTGACAAGATAAGAACATAGATCTTCTCTAAGAAGATGTCTCGTGAGGTAACTGATATGGACTCATGTGATTCCATCACCCTATCATAGTGTTGCACCATGTTGCACCATCATACCATGTCCATCATCACAGAGCTGCACCATGCTACATCACTGCTGAGTTGTACCTCATCATGTTGTACCCATCTTGCTGCTCTTCATCATCATGCTGCACACATCATGCTACTGCATCGTATCATCATGCTCCACCTCCTTGTGCTGCATCTTCAAACTGTACCTTACTGTGCCCATCATGTTGCATCCCCTTGTGCTGCATCTTGATACACTTATGCTGCACCTTGATACACCATGCTGCACCTTGATACACTTGTGCTGCACACCCTGATACACATATGTTGCACCTTGATACACTTGTGTTGCACACCCTTATACACATATGTTGCACCATAACTTCTGTCATGTTGCCATACTGCCTTAATCATGTTGCCACACAACCTTAGCAGCTGCCACACAATCTTAGTAGCTAGATAGACTATGATCCCACAGTCCTAGGAAACACACAACGCTGATCTGTGTGTTATAGGAGCTAGGTATAGGTAGCAGTTCCTTTATCTAGACTGCTGATAAGAACCTTTTGTGATAGCACATAGGATCTCCTCATCTGAAGAGACCTCTCTCTTTAATTTGACTGGTCTTTAGGACAGCGGACAAGATGTGCACCTAAAACACAACAATGTCTATTTCTTACAGCAGATAGGAGGCGTAGAAGACTATGCTCACTATTGTTCCTTACTGTGACTAGTTAGGGTACCCATGTGCTACAACAACCCTCAAACAGTCACCTAAAACATCCCTCAAAAACTGCGGCCTTGTCAAGGGAGGGTCTCCTCCATTTGTGTCACTGTTCTGGGTACTTTTCAGCCCAAGAAGCCTCCACACTATCCCTATTTTAGTTAGGCAAGGCCTGCAGCCTACCATAGGGATTGTTGTCACCTATTAGCCAACCAAACAGTGTCACCATTACCTTAAAGCTGCCCACAAACAGTCTGCAATTCTCCTTACCTAACTCGGCCTCTTTATAGCATGGAAAACCCTTCACGCAATCACCAAGAGGTTCTAACAGCCCTAAACTACCCACATTGTCCCTACCTTCTTTGTTGGTTAGGGCAGCAAGTTCACTGCCTCTTTTCCAGCGTCTAAGGGTTGTCTCAAACAACGTATAGATTAGGGCATCTAGGGTATGATAAGACTGTGTTTAGGGTCAACTGTTAGGCCTCCTTCACCGTGCTAGATCTCCCTTTGAACTGCGGCCAAACCTTCACAAGACCTGCGGCTAGGGCATCCTTCTTTTACTGCGAATAGGGTCTCCTTCTAGACCTCCGTTTAGGGCTTCCTCCTCTTAGACTTCTCTTCCACTAAAACCCAAAACAAGTGAAGATAAATCAAGAGTGAAGTGTGTGTACAAATGACAATCAAGTCACCTCTTTTTATACTAAATCTTTGAGCACATGTGCGGTTTATTTGGTTGTTGGCCGACCTTGATGAATTGTCTTATAACACAAATAAATTCATAACTCCATGAATACTTATCGGAATCGGCTGATCTTTAGATCAATCCTACACCTCTCGATGAGAGGGATCCAAGAAAAATATCAGTTGCCATAAATAAGATGACCCACATGGAGTTTGGCCCTAGTTGCCAATCTTAACACATTTGATATTTATAATAAGAAGAATTGATCAAGGGTTTTCCCCATCTTGGGGTTTTTCCTTGGTATTAGCCAAATTCTTGTGTTCTTCTGCCATGGTTTGTCTTCTACATTTATTTTTTATGTCTATCTACAGTTACTGTCAATGTGAATTAATCGTTTATTCATTGGGCTAATAAAAGGGCATTGAAGTAATTGTCGCAAGCATAGAACATACCATTATTATCTAAAAATAACATGGTATCAGAGCCTAGGTGAAGACAAAGCCCAAACAAGATGGGTTTTATCTTATTTTTACTCTATCTATTACCTCTCCTCAGGATACTTTAGATCATTGGTTAATTGATAGTGGAACCCCAAGGGTTAGCTCAACTGGTCAAGTTCCCGTTGCTAAGTACCTTGCCAATCGAGAGGTCACATGGTCAATTCTCCTTGACGCCTTTGGGGTTAGGCCCTACTAGTTTGGCTAGCGAGATGTGGGTCCCTTTAGAGTTTATGGTCTCTATCAAGTTGGAGGAAGTCCTTTGGGAGCTATGGCAAGTGATACTTCTCTTCAATGTGAGCTATGGCACCAAATATTTGCTCACTTACATTACAAAGCCTTACCTTGGGTAAGGAAGATGGTCACAGGATGCCTGACTTTAATATGAACCATGAGGAGTTTGTCAAGGTTGTGCAGCTGGGAAACCTACAAAGGGACCATTCCCTTCTAGTGAAAGCAAGACAACCGATATTCTTCAATTGGTCAATACTGACCTATCTAGTGCCCTGCCCATAACATCATTGGGAGGATACATATAATATGCAATATTTATGGATGACTACTCACGCAAAACATTGATCTATTTCTTGAAGAGGAAGGATGAAGTGTTCAAATGGTTTCGTTCTTTCAAAGCATTGGTGGAGAATCAAACAAGGAAGAAGATCAAGAAGTTGAAGATCGACAATGGAACCGAATATGAATCAAATGAACTCAATGACTTTTGCAGAGAGGCTGGCATTAAGAGGGAGACAATTGTTCCATACACTCTTGAGCAAAATGGCGTTGCTGAAAGGAAGAATCAAACAATCATGGAAGCCACCTGTGCCATGATATGTGATCAAGGTCTATCGAAATTCTTGTGGGGAGAAGCTCCCAACACTGTCGTATATGTTCAAAATAGGAGCCTGCATCAAGCTTTGAACTTCAAGACACCCAAGGAAGTCTTCACTGGTAAGAAACCCGATGTTTCTCATTTTAGAATCTTTGGTTGTCCAATATACTTTCATGTTCTAAAGAGAAAAGGAATAAGTTGGAAGCTTTTGGGAAGAAAGGTATATTCGTCGGATACAATGAAATTCAAAGGCATATAGAATCTATGTCCCTGGTCAAAGAGATGTGGAAGTAAGCCATGATGTTACCTTTGATGAAAACACGACCCTTGGGAAAGCCAGAGATCTCCCCATCTCAAGGAAGGACAATTATGATCATGCCGAAAAACAAGATGAACCTCCGATGGATGAGCCTATACCCAAGGTTGATGGTCTGATGGATCCTATTGATCCACCTCATATTGATCCCTTTACCTCAAGGAAAAGACCACTATGGCTCAAAGATACTCTAAAAGATGTTGAAACACATATTGCTCCAAGAGGGACATTTCGCGAAAGTAAGAAGCCGAATAGGTATCAAGGGTACTTGGCTGCCATGAGTATTATTGTTCAAGCAAAACCTTGCATGTTTGAAGAAGTTGTAAAGCACCAAATATGGAAAGATGTGATGAATGAGGAATATGAGTCAATCATGAAGAATGATGTCTGGGACGTGGTGCCTAGACCTAAGGACAAGTCTGTGGTCACCTCCAAATGGCTTTACAATATTAAACATGGAGCTTATGGAAGTGCTGAAAAATAGAAGTCCAGGTTCGTAGCTCGTGGCTTCTCTCAAAAGGAAGGAGTGGACTATAACAAAATATTTGCATCGGTTACCCAATATACCACTATCCAATCTATTATTGCTCTCGTTGCCAATCAAGGATGGAGCCTACGTCAAATGGACATCAAAACTGCTTTCTTGCATGGCTTTCTTAAGGAGGAAGTCTACTTGGAACAACCTCAGGGATTCTAAATCCAAGATAGAAGGACACATGTCTGTCCACTGAAGAAAGCCCTTTATGTGTTGAAGGAGGCCCCTAGGGCTTGGTACGAAAGGATTGACAGTTATCTCGTGAAGTTGGAGTTTACTAGAAGCTATGCTGATCCAAACCTATACTTCAAGGTTGAAAATGACATGCCGCTTATTTTGGTCCTTTATGTTGATGATCTCTTCCTGACTAGTGCAGACCCTCTTATTTATCAATGCAAGAGGGAGTTGACTTCCGAGTTTGAGATGAAGGACCTAAGACTAATGCATTACTTCCTAGGCTTGGAGGTCTGGCAAAAGCCAAGCGAGATTTTCCTTTCTCAAGGAAAATACACTGTGAAGCTACTAGAAAAATGTGGGATGGTGGAATGCAAGTCTGTGTCTACTCCAATGGAACTCAACTTCAAGAAGCTATGTAGAAGTGTTGTTGGGCCCGAATTGGCAAACCCTTCTGAATAGACAACTTGTGGGGGCCCTGATGTTCTTGGTAAACACCTGACCAGACATATGCTTCGCTGTAAATACTTTGAGTCAATATATGGTTGAACCTCATCACATACATTGGGTTGCTGCAAAGAATCTCTTAAGATATCTTCATGGCACTATCAACTATGGACTAAGATATACTACTAGGAATTTGAGGCTACATGGATATTCTGATGCTAACTGTGTTGGTAATGTGGTGGATAGAATGAGCACGTAAGGATGTTGCTTCTCTTTAGGATCTGCTTCAATTTCTTGGATGAGCAAGAAACAGAAATTGGTTGCTCTAACCACCGTCAAGACCGAATGTATTGCAGCGAGTATGCCCTGTTGTAAAGTTGTTTGGTTGAGGAAGCTCTTTAGTGAGCTATTTGAGCACGTGTTGGATACCACCGTGATCTATTGTGACAATTAGAGTGGGATTTGCCTTTCATAGAATCTCGTGTTCCACGACTGCTCCAAGCACATTGATATCAAGTACCACTTTATCTTAGATATGGTACAACAGGAAGCAATAAGGCTCCAATACATAAGGACGGATGAGTAGGTTGTTGACATCCTCACGAAGCCCTTGGGGAAGGTCAAGTTCTTGACCTTCCGAGAGAGACCTGGAGTCATGGAAGACCCTCCCATGAGGGTCCTGCTTGAGTTGGACTTTGAGCTCTGGGAGCTCCTAAGGGCCTAGGGTACTTCTTGGAGCTATGTGCAACCATAGGGTGAGTGGTTCACCTTCCCCTATAGGTATGTTGTGTACAAGGTGAGTGGTTCACCTTCCCCTGTGAGTATATGCCCTAGTGGCGGATGTCACATAAGGTGAGTGGTTCACCTTCCCCTTTGAAGGTTGACATGTGAGTAGGGTGAGTGGTTCACCTTCCCCTACGATTGATGATATATGCATAGGATGGGTGGTTTACCTTCACCTATGGCATATGAGCAAGATGAGTGGCTCACCCTATCTTGCGGATGCCCAACATGCATGGGACTCATGGGAAGTACCTCTCATCTGGCCAATGAGTTGGGAAAAGAGGATATGGACCATAGAACTACATATCGACGCATCGTGTATTGTCGTACTCCCTATGTATACGTTGCATGATGTTCAACAACTTGATCACTCCGGATCAAGTCAGATTGGAGTTCTACCCTTGGTTATGTGGACTGACTTTTGTCAGTGGAGAGTGGTAAGGTCTTGTGACTCACTCTCGATCGATTCTTCTTCATTATCTATATCAATGTTCAGTAGAGTTGAGATGAGATGCAGAGATGGTTCATAATGACAGGATGGTATGATGATCAATGGTCAAATATTGGCAGGTGGAATTCTCCTTAGTTCAAAGGGAGTGTTAAAATTGGTAACTAGGGCCAAATTCCACTTTGGACAACTCATTTGATGGAGATAATTATTGCATTGAATTCCTCCCTTCGAAAGGACCAAAATCGGCCTAAAGATCACTAAATTTGGACGAGGAGAAATATGTCTTTGAAGTGAAGCCCTCACATGTGCAAATTGTCAAGGTCGCCCACATCATCATGTAGGCTCATGAAGTTGAATAGACATGTCTTTTGACCCTCATCTATTCATATAAATAAGAGAGACCTCCACCCTCATTTGGCATCATCATCTCACAACACATTATTCTCTCTCCTCATCTGATTGGTCTATACACCTCATTGGGTAGTTGTTCTTTTCACACGTGGCAGAAAGGAGGATCAATTTTAGGAGGCCAAAAGTCTGAAGTTGTTTGCAATTTTGACCAGCGTTGAGTTTGACTTTTGGGGCAGAATTTCAGTTTGATATTTTCGGCATATTTCTATTTGGGCAGGCCATACTATTTCTCACAAAACCGAGGTGATCTGGGCACTTTGATTTGGTCTGATCGCAGAGATAAATTGCAGATTTTGACCACAAAAATTCTCTTTTGACTGAGTTTGACTAGACTTTGGAGGACTATTTTAGGTTGACTTTGACCAGCAAGAGAAGTCAAGTTCCTCTCTCCTTTGACCGAGTTGTTTTGGAGAAGTTCGACCAGACTTTGACTATTGTTGACTTTCTTGTTAGGCTAATTTGACTATTGTTGACTTTCTAGTTAGGGTTGATTTGACTGTTGTTGACTGAGGGCAGAATTGCAGATTTGACAGGGTTGTTTTGGACAGTGATTTGGCAAGTCCATTTTGACTTTGACTTTGTATTATTGTACTCTCTCTCTCTGTGCTGAACATTTGATATTTATAATAAGAAGAATTGATCAAGGGTTTTTCCCTGGCATTAGTCAAATTCTTGTGTTCTCTTCTCTTGGCTTGTCTTCTACATTTATTGTTTATGTTCTATCTACAGTTACTATTAATGTGAATTAATGGTTTATTCATTGGGCTAATATAAAGGACATTGAAATAATTGTTGCAAGCATAGAACATACCATTGTTGTCTAAAAATAACAGCTTCATCCTCATCGTCCAAAAGTTTTGCTTCTAACTCTTCTAAATATAAGGCTCCATCCTCCAAATTACCCTCCTCCAAGTTGTTGTCCCAAGTGATATATGCTCTATCAAATCGAGCTTGCTCACAATAACATGTCAACAACCTCAAGTTGTAGTGTACATAAACCAAGCTTTCTGCATGGTTTTCATTGAGGCAGTTTCTTTTGACATTGTGGATGAAGCTATAGGTGCTCCAACACCTCTCTACAAAAGAAGTATTAACCACTTGTGAAAGCACTAGGGAGGGAGCGAATTTTTTTCGCAGGAGCGTGCTCTCAAAAATCGCTCCCTAAGCGCTTTTGTTCGGAGTGCACATCAAGAGGCTAGGGGGTCCTCCCCCGCAGCCCTACAAAAATGTATGTACTCTACCCCCTTTCAATTTGAACTTGTCACCTCTTACGAAAAAACATATATTCTTAACCAGTAGACCCACTCACCTTGCCTATTATTTCCAACTCCCAAATTAAGTGTTTTAAAAAAATATATAGCTATCCTAAATTTCTTACAATCAATGTCATTTATAAATACATCCACACCCTAATAAGCGAACTTACATCATCATTTCATTGTAAAATCTCATCTGTATGTATCTAAGAAGTTAACATATACAGTTTTTCAATTTTACATGAAAATCCAATTATACTGCAACCATAATAACAATGTAAAATTGAGATGAAAATATCTTAGAACTATGTTAATCGAGATTCATCATTGACATATCACTGAGATGAAAATTTTCTTAAAACTACGTTAATTAGGATTCATCATTGGCATATCATGCTGAATTGTGTCTTTATAATTTCCAAAATGACATCACCTTTGTGGTTGTCAATATTTGTTTGATGGCTAAAAAAGTGTCCTACAAAGATAATTTGTCATCCTAGCTGAACATGAATACAACACATATCGCAACAATGACACTAATTACACCTCAATCTCTATTAAACATCAATGTGACACATGGCTGCAATTATTTAGAGTGCAAATAGTTGTAGACAAATGAAGTAGGTCTTGTTACAACAAAATCTAGCACCCCCAACTCCAAATGACGTAAAGTTCCGAGCATCAAGGGCTAGGCTTTTGCAATCCAGGAAGGCTACCAACTACCCCCACCATAGCTCTTCCTCTTACTTTTGGTTGGCTCTTTTCCAACTCAAGGAAGGCTTCCCTGAGGATAGCTAAGGCTATAGAGTGCAGGGGCAACATAATTTTAGTGAAAAGTAAGCCTAAGCAAAATGAATGGATGTAGTAGACATGGAATAATGAGTGGTGTCAGAAGGAACCTGAACAAAAACCCCAAGACCAAATGTCTAATCACACCTTAGGTAAATGAAGTCAAGGAAGCATAGATCAAAGAGGGAAAATGCATGAAGATATAAGGCAATAAGGGCCATTATGCATGCCAAAAATCAGCCTTAGCTTATTGACTTTTATAGCAAAAAATTACTTTGGAAGACTAGAGGTGCCATACTTAAGTTGTCATGAATGTGAAGCTACATTAATCTAGCAAAAATTGGGTTTATTAGATGAAAGTTTAACACAAAAACAATAGCAATAAGAAGAATAACATCCTCACATTAGTCTATCCAAATCAGTGTTCTTAGAATCGGATTGAACTAGCCAGTCTGACTGGTTTCAAGCAAAAAAAGGGTCCAAATGATTGTCACAAATCAGAAAAAGTTGATTTCGTACCAAACCGGCCTTTTAGCATCAAAACAACCAATTATGTACAATGTCATACAATGCAACTAGGGTATTACAAACATAATAAATATTAATAATTAATAAATTAATCAACTTTTAATGAAAAGTCATAAGTCAAACCTATTCACTCTCATCACCTGTCAATGTCTATAAAGGTATATTGTGAATTTGTGATGAGAGCAATATATATATATATATATTTACATTGGTATTAAAGATGGCTTTAAGGCTACCATTATGTTTTTAGATCATGAAATTACGGAGACTAAGACATTTTTCATTGAATTAATGGAAATCAAGGAATCAAAAAAATAATTGCAAAGAATCAATTAAAAAATGGCCAAAGGATCTTATGATGATGGATTTGGCACCTGCAATAGAAATTGCCATCAAAGAAAGGGAAAGAATTGCGAAGAAAGAAAAGGAAGATACTGCAAGTGCAGGTTTAAACGATGCTAGTAAGTGTTGAGAAATCTAGGGCATCAATAGCTAGGTGATTTCTCTATTATGATAATTGCTTGTGAGTGTCTTTTTACTTCTAGTTATGATCTTCTCTTCTTGTGTTATTATTGTGTTCTTTTCATCAAGACAATTACCAACTCATGAACAATAGAAAGACAAGAAACACAGTGTATAGGTTATGAGCCAGGGCCAAAACCTCTCACTCTTTGAGAGGAAAACCCAAACAAATTCTTCTTATAGAATTTTCAATTGACGAATACCAAGACCATGACAAAGACCCTTGACACTAGAGCCCTTCCAAGACCAAGTCACAAGCCTCCTCTTCTCCCTTAGATCAACGTTGCTCTTCTTCTTCCTCTTCTCAGCTTCCTTCAGAATTTCAGCCTCTCCTTGTAGGTCTGCAACTCCTTTCTTCACAATAGAAACCCTAGATCAGTTTTGCTTCTTGAATAGTCTCCTCAAGAGGGAGACTCTTTTCTCTCTCTTACTCGACTTCCTTCAGTGAAGTTTTTCACCCAAACAAGATCACTTTTTTATGTGACTACAATCTTCGTCCTATCTTTGCCAACTTCAGAGCTACAATCTTCGCACATGTGAGGGTAAATTGGCCCAAGAACAATCCACAACGATGACTCTTTCCTTCGCTATCCTTCCTTCTTCCCTTGTTGACTTTAAGGCTCCTTCTAGGATGATTTGCGCACTTGATTATCTCGGACTTGATTCACCGAATTCTTTTCTCCAAACTTTTCTCCAAATGAGGCCGAGCACTGCTATATATAGTGGTTGGTCCATGACAGTTAGGCCGACATGATCACAAGGGTAGGTCGACTTCATCTTTCTCAAATCATCCTTTCCTTGTAGGCCGACTTGAGTGAGGGCTAGTGACAAGGTCTTGGAGGGTGACTTACAAAACAAATTTGACATTTTACAATGTGTAACATGCCTTCAATACATGACAATGACTCTTTAGATTTTTATGACTAGATGACAAAAGCCATGCCTTCAATACATGACAATGACTCTTTAGATTTTTATGACTAGATGACAAAAGCCCTAAGGGCTCACAATGGGAGCCTTAACTAAAAATAAAATCTCTTGCTCATGAAACCCATGATGCAAGCATTACAATAATTTTATTTTTCTTCTTTACATCTTCTACATAAAATCACAATTTCATGTCATTATGAAGACCAAACCTAGTTACATTTTTCAACAGTAAGGGCCATGTAGACCACTTCACCAAGGATTGGGTTGCAACAATGAGTAGTGAAGATCAAAATCAAAGTGATGACAATGAATAGTTTGACGAGGAGGAGAAGAATCTAGTGCTACTAGAGGATGATGAGGAGCTAAAAAACATGGCATAGAATCTACTAAACAAGCTAACTTCAAAACCATTTAGAATGGAGAGAAGAGTTACAGAAATCGAACAATTTTATGGGACAATGGCTTTTTTGAAATGGATAAACATCACGAGGAGAGCCTCCTCTCTTATTACCAAGTCCACCATATTACAATCATGCCAGTATTCAAGAACAAAATACTTTAGCCAAATTTTTGTGAATTTTTCTGAAAGATGAAGTTGCTAGGTGGCGAGTATTGTGAGGTCACTCAATTTCTATTTCATTCCATGAGTCACTTAAAGGCAAAAAAGAAGAAGAACAAGTACAATTCGTACGAGTTGATTGAATAATTGTATCATATCACCAAGAATATTGTGCCTTTCAAAATACCCAACATTAAGGTGGCCTATTCTCATTTCTACACCAGAGAGGACCTCAAAGATATTTTATGAGTTACAGCGTTTTAACGAAATGAAATTGAACAGCATTATCCATTAAAGTGTAGAAGAAGCTACAAACAACGTTGCTTATGACACCAATCTTAATCAGTTTCTTGGCATCTTATCTTCAATCTCTTTCTTTTTGCCACAATCGGTAACATTTGTGTCCCTAAAGTTGTCAGCCATATCTACTTAGAGCTACTGGAAAAAGTTAGTCATTTCTAAGATGGCAACACTGCCATCCTTACTTTAATCTACTGTGGAAGGAAGAAGTCTTGCCAATTCTATCCTCATCTAGCCCTTAATCAGTACACCATTTCTACGCCTAAGCCACTATGTGTCGTAGAGGAAAATGATTTAAATTTAACGAAAGCAAAGATTGTTTCATCTCTGCAAAGCTTGTGAAGCCGCCTCAATTTCTTTATTAGTGGATGCAAAATACACAATGGTTCAACCTCCCATTGATTACTTAATTTACAAAGAATTTTTCAAATTCAATCAATCACTAGGGAAGCTTGTTGTTTAAGGGATCATGCATGCTTACTTGAAAGACTCGTTCCCCAAATTAATTGTAGAAACATAAGAGACCAAGAAGCAAGGCTTTAGAATGGGCCGAAGCTTGAATGTGGTGCCTATGTGAAAGTAGAAAATAGAGTGGCAAAGTCATTGTGCATGCCTTCCCCAATACATTCTTCCATTATGGAGACATGGGGTTGTTATGACAACTACACTTCATTCCTATTGAAGAATGTTGCTACAGGCAAAGTAGCACTGCTACTCACTACACACAATCTAGAGTCTATGAAAATGGTTGTTGCTAAATCTAAAAGATTCGAAAAGATTAAACGAAGTTGAAGTTAGTGGCGACCTAAAATTTTATAAAGCCAATCAAGTTAATTTCATTTTCAAAGTAAAGAGATTAACATAAAATTGGTACATCAATTACTATTAGTTCAAGAAGAAGATTCATCATGGCAAACAGAAAATTTTCACCAGCGATATCCTTATTACCCTTGCATTGAGGACAAAGCAAATTTTAAGAAGATGGCAATGTTACAAATATAATAAATAATAAATAATTAATAAACTAATAAATGTTTAACAAAAGTCATAGGTCACACCTATTCATTCATTTATGTAATATATATATATATATTGAGCAATTATATTCTCGGTGTTTCCGCTACATCGAGACAAAAATGTCAAAATTTTCAAAGAAATTAATATTTTTAAAGGGGTGGCCCACCTCCAAAATAACTCTTGGCCCCCTAAAACCTATTTAAAAGCATCCCCCCCCCAACAATTTCACTTACACTATTCTTTAGAACTTCTTGAAATTCTTGAGCTGAGTTTCTTAATTGGGTGTGGAAAGATATTTGCAAGGTTGTTTTGGGCAAATTTGGAGAGTTGATTGTGTTGAGAAACCAATAGGGTAGCAAATTAGGATGATTTCTCTTACTTGATAATTGTTTGTGAGTATTTGTTGGCTTCTTATTCTTTTATTATGTTCTTCTTCATCAAACAATTACCAAAACATAAAACATGAAGATCACAAGAGACAAAGAACACAAGATATAGGCTCCAAGCCAGGGAAAAACCCCACAAGGGGGAAAACCCAAGCAACCTCTCTTCTTATAGAATCAGATCAAAGTGAAATATCCAAGACCCAAAAACCAAGACCAGGTCCTTCCACAAGCCTCAAGTCGACCCTCCTTTAAACCTTCCTCAACCAAGCCAAATCCAACAAATTCAACGCTAGTCAACAGTCTTCAAATCTGGTCAAACTCTAAATTTTCAGCCCCCACAATAGTTCTGAAATTTTTGGCCCCTGCAATACTCTGAAATTTTGCACGTGTGACAAAAATAAGGGCAGAAATCTCGCATGTGTGACAGAAATAAGGGCAGAAATCTCACATGTGTGGCAGAATTCTCTCCTTTGACTTTCGCTCTTCTTCCTTAACTTCTAGCTGGTTTTCTCTCTCTTCTTGGCACAAAAATCGAAGTTGTGAATTGGTGGTCAACTAAGGTCGAGTTGCATTGTTTATATACACATCCAAGAGGTTGAATAGGTGCCTTTCTGGGCCGACTTGTCCAGGAGAGCTGACTTGGCCTTGTGCAGGATAAATTGACTATTTTGACTCAAATAAAATTCTTCTTCGTTTCTCTTACAAAATTCCAAATGGGACTTGACACAAATAATTTCTTTTTGACTCATGACAAATTATCTTTTGACTCAAATAACCCTACAAGCATGAAAAACATGCTTTGACTAGTAATAAAAAATTAATAATAATATAATTTATTTTTCTTCTTATTCTTTTAGCTTTTACATGAAATACATATTCATACAAGTACAATGATAATTGTGAAGACCGAACCTATTTACATTTTCAACACTCCCTCTTAACTAGGAAGGTATTCATAATGACACAATAGGATACGAGGATACTCTCAAATTGAAATATTCTCATAAGAAGAGTTTGTATTGATAAGCATTATCATCATCATCATAACCAGCATTGTCAAATATAGCAAGGCCTTGACTAACAAACTCTATCAGAGCACAACGTTTGGAAGCATAAATTTGGACATCACCACCGCCTCTCTTCAAGCACATACCCCATCCAAATGTTCATCAGGTATGTCCTCACAGGAATATTCTTATCTTGGATTCCCCCAATCATCAAATAATATCAATCCTCCTCAAGACTACTCTTATCATGGATAACCTACCCTATCCTCAAAGAGTATCGCTTCTTGGGACTACTTTTGTCTTGGATACCATTCCTCAAGAAGTATCGTTCCCAAATGCTTATCCAATCCTTTGTTTCCAAAAACGGCCGGCTCGGAACCGACTTGACCGAGTTGGTCCGAGCCAGACCCTCCAGATCACTCGAACACAATGTTCAGTTGAATGCAGATCCACTTGTACCAACCTCAGGACTAGCCCCAAGTCCTCCAGTTGCAGGCGCTTCCTCTGTGGAGCCACAACAGAAGTGCATATCTCGTCTATCTCAGCTTGCAGCTGCTGCACAACCTACTAGTGCTACCACTTCTACAGTTGCAATTGGAGATGATGAGGAGGAGGAGCCATGGGGCCCCCTGTCTGACTTTGATCCAGAGGTTGATCCACGTGATCTTGGCTCCTCTAGCAGTAGCCAGCAGTACTGGTCACAGTTTACTTTTGTTGTAGAGGCCATTTCTAGCCTCCTTGGTTATGTGTTTTTGTTTTGATCTCTATATCATCATCATGTATGTATTGGACAGTGCACTAGGTGCCATTTTGATATAATGGATATTTATATGAGCATACTTTGATCATATGTTGTCTTCTATCTATATTCTAATGTTGTGCGTTTGGAAACATGAATGAAAATCTTTAAAATTATGTTTTTTTATAGATAAAAAAAATATTTAATGTATTTTTCACAACAACCGAGTCATCGAAATCGAGTCGGCCGAGTCGATACCGAGTCAGAGTCGACCCTCGGCCGAGTCAGTGTCCGAGTCGAAGTTTTAAAACATGATTCCAATCCTCCATTCTCCCTACCAATGCCTTCACTAGACTTACCGTTGTTAATCCTGGCGTAGTGCATGACACATGGAGAATACGATGTCCACCATCACTACATCATCACTCCCTCTCAACCAGGGACGAAATCTTACTATCTGTTGTTGAAATTTGGTCACTAAAAAAGTTTCTTGCAATCCCAACCCGGTTTTAATTTCACCTTATCACTCACATTCAGTTAAATGCCCTTTCCCATAATCATACATTCAACATACAGAATTCTGGAAATGAAATTTTCAGATTAAAACACATGGGACTGTCAACACATGCTGAAAATAAATATGGACCTAAACAGACCAGCAACACACATAAAAATACACACAGATTTTTGGTCAACTTAAACCCAAGCAAAACCGCTTCAATCTTCTCCGGGGAAAACCTGTTAGAGAACTCTTCAAATTTATTTATCTATCAAGTTCATGAAAAATACATTTGCAGACAAAACAAAACAGCAAAATACAATTTATCTCTTCAGCCCAAAACTCCTTGAAAATTGTGCCCACTTTGCCTCCATTTTCGTGCCCACTTGAAGTTGAAAATATGTACTGTACAGATTGTATTGTATGGATTCCGTATGGACTGTATGGATTTTTGTACCGTTGTACGGCTTTTCTACAAAAAAAAAATCAAAAACTTCTCTCGAACGGCGTGCAACTCACAACATTCAATGTTGTTCGTACTGTACCTTTTATTGTCTTCTATGCCTTGATTTCCATGCCCAACTTTGCCCAGAAATCACTCCTTCAGCTTGCTGCAACAAATTTCTCCTTCAGAACTTTTCTCCAACTCTCAGCGTCCTTTCTCCAATCTACTCATGAAGAATGAATGCAGTCTCTCTTTTCTTTTCCCCCTTTTGTTTCCCTAAATGACTTTTGGGCAACCCTAAGATCTAATGGCTCAGATTCATTTAAATCAAGGGATGAGAATAAATGTGCATTTAGTTCTCACTTTCTATTTTTTAACTCACCCATTAAATAAAGTACCCACATTGTACTTTATGTCTAGTCACTTTTCACTTTATATTTAACATTGACTTTACCACTTATAAAGTCACTCTCAGTTTATAAAGTAACACTTAGGAAAAGAATTATTTTGGACACGTTTCCCTAGGTAGAGACTAACCCATGGGAAACCACTTGTCCAAGGTACATTAAAAATCAACACTCCCTCTTACCGAGGAAAGTGTTTCTCACCACACCCATTTTGTCCCTGAAATGAACATGCTTGCCTCTTGGCAAGGACTTCATGAGAACATCGGCCACCTGCTCATTTGTTGATATATACTCGAGCTTCATTGCCCCCTTCTAAACATAGTCCCTGATGAAATGATATATGATGTCAATGTGTTTTGACCTGTCATGAAACACTAGATTCTCCGAGAGTTTAATGCAACTCTGATTATCACAGTGAATAACCATCGGTCTCAACTCCTGATCAAATAGGAAATACAACAACTTGCGAAGCCAAATGGCCTCACAACTAGCCTGGCTAGCAGCCATATACTCAGCCTCAAAAGAGCTCAAATAAACTGACTTTTGCTTTTGACTGAACCACAACACAACTACCGAACCCAATCCGAAGCAACATCCTAAAGTGCTTTTCCTGTCAGAAGCACAGTCTGCCCAATCCGCATCCTGTGTAACCTGCCAACCTCACTCCATCTCCCCGCCTATAGTCCAGAGACTCCAGACCATAATCAACAGTGCCCTACACGTAGCGAAGAATGTGCTTTGCAGCTACCCAGTGCACCCTCCCAGGCTCAACCATGAACTGGATAAGTGTGTTCACTGCAAAGCATATATCTGGCCTAGTGTTGACCAGATACATCAAGGACCCAATAAGCTACCAATACAATGTGGGATCCACCAAACTAGAATCTGAAGCATGAAGCTTCTTCTAGTTGGGGATCATAGGTGTAAACATGGGTCTATAGTCTGCCATGTGAAATCTGCTCAACGCATCCACAACATACTGCCCCTGCCCCAGAAAAATATGCCCCTCCTCCTACCACACCTCAAGCCCCAAAAAGTAATGCATCAGCCCATTGTCCTTCATCTCGAACTCCATAGTAAGATCCTCCTTGCAACCACTAATCAGTCTCTTTGCCCCAATAATGAACAAGTCATCAACATACAGCACAAGAATGAACGGATCATCCCCTACAACAATGTAGTATAGGTTTGGATCTGCATCACTCTTCGTGAAACCCATTTGCTGCAAGTAAGTATCAATCCTCGAATACCAAGCTCTCGGAGCTTTCTTAAGTCCGTAGAGTGCTCGCCTCAACCAGCATACATGGGTCTCCCACCCAAGTACCTCAAAGCCCTGTGGCTGCTCAACATACACCTCCTCCTCTATAACTCAATTCAGAAATGCAGTTTGCACATCCATCTGATGGATCTGCCAACCCATTTCTGCAACAATAGAAATAAGGGACCGGATAGAAGTGTACCGAGCTACAGGAGCGAAGGTCTCATCATAGTCAACTCCCTCTATCTATGAGAACCCTCTAGCCACAAACCTCGCCTTGAACTTCTCAATGCTGCCATCCGCAGCATGCTTGATCTTGTAGAGCCACCTGGAAGTCACAACTGACTTGCCCTCAGGCCTAGGCACCACTTCCTAGACATTATTCTTAATGATAAAGGCATACTCTTCCACCATAGCCTCTCTCCATACCTCCTGGCTAGCAGCCTCCTCATAGCTAGTAGGCTCAGAGTCAACAATGTCGGTAGCCTTGGCTACATAATTGCAAAATCACTCAGGTGGCACACTCTCCCTGTTCATCCTCTTCGGAGGACCAACGGACTTCGCTTCCTTCAAGGTGTCTTGAAGCCACTTGGGCATCCTCTTCCCTGAAAAAGCTTCCCCATAGGGAACGTCATCCTCTGCCCCCCAGTCTAGTGAACTTGAAGGTCTGCCAACTAACCCTAGTGTGCATGTACCAGCACCGGTCCTCGAAGAACCTATACTGGCACCTATGTCTGTGTCAGCTGAAGTGCCATGTGAACTTTGTACCAGTGGACTCCCTAGAGAAGTGCTTAGTGAACTCGCCACTGGTGCCCCAAATGTCACTGACACTAAAGTACCTCCTGTACCATTTGATCCAGAACCCTGAGGTCTTGCTCCCTATACCTGACCTCCTTGCTGAGGAGAAGTCTGTGACTCTCTCATCATACTCCCGTGATCTCTGATAGGCCCTCTCCTCCTTGAACTTCACATCCCTCCTAATCACCACTCTCCATTTAGAAGGAATGAAGATCCGATAGGCCTTTGAAGTCTCGTTGTAACCCATAAAGATACCCTTCTTTGCCATGGGTTCCAGCTTCGTCCTCTGCACCTTGGGGATATAAGAATATGTGAGACATCCAAAGATACGAAGATGTCCCACATGAGGCTTCTCTCCAGTGAAAGCCTCCTCCGGAATCATATTCCCCAATACTCTGTGAGGACTCTTGTTCTAAAGATAGACAGCACTATTGCAGGCCTCAGCCCACAAAAATAAAGGCAACCCCTGATCATGAATCATCGCTCTAGCAACCCCAACAATAGTTTTGTTCTTCCTTTCAGACACCCCATTCTGCTAGGGGTTGTAAGGAACCGTGAACTCTCTCCTAATGCCCTTCTGTGCACAGAAGTCAAAAAACCCACAATCTGTGTACTCACCACCATTGTCTGACCTCAAGACCCGAATCTTCCTACGTGTTTGTTTTTCCACAAGAGCTTTGAACTCTTTAAAGTGATTGAAGACCACACCCTTGGTCCTCAAGAAATATATCCAAGTCCTCCTAGAGTAGTCATCAATGAATATAACATAATACTCATAACCACCCAAAGACACATGAGACATACAACCACTAACATCAGTATGAATCAAGTCTAGTATACTTGTAGATCTGTTGTCGCTCACTGGGAATGGTAACTTGGTGTACTTGCCCAAAGCACACCCTCTGCAGACCTCATAATGCTCGACACTGAAATCAGGAACTCCAATAGTGATCTCCCTCAATACTCTCAAAGCTCCATGATGCATATGTGCCATCCTCCGATGCCATAACTCGCACAAGTCTCTACTGTTGGTGGTACTAGTGTGAGTGCTACCAGATGTGCTACTCACCAATGCTCTTGCCGACTGAAAACTGAACTTGTATAGTTTCCTAGAGCGAACTCCAATCACTTTGGACGAAGTGATGGAAGCTCCCCTAGGATGCATCAATACCTGCCCTCCTCAGGAAGTGACGTCAAACCCCTTCTCCTCCATATCAGACACTAAAATCAAGTTCTTCTTCATCCCCAGAACATACAAAACATCCATGACCTTCAAAGAGGGCAAAGACTCCCTCTCAAAGGTGACAATCCCCACACCGACAACTCTCACAGTGCGGTCATCTCCTAGTACAATCCCAATATCAAGTGCCCTCTCTGCAAGCTCTAAAAAGAACTCATGTGCACCTGTCATATGGCGTGAAGCCAAGTTATCTATGTACCACACATCGGATGATATACTCCTACTAGATGTAGAAGTAATAAATGCAAAGTCCTGGTCAAACTGTGAAGCAAACTGCTCCAACTCTACTGAAGCTGTATTACCCTTCTTCCCCTTGTTCTTCCTCTCAGGACACGTAGCAGCATAGTGTCCCATCTTCTGACATGCCCAACATTTGACTTTGGACATATCCGTATCTTTCTTCTTCTTCTTCTTCTTCTTCTTCTTCTCCTTTCCCTTAGCTCCATCTGATGAGGCCCCTTTCTTGGTCTTCCCTTTGTTCTTCCCCCTAGTTGTCAAGGCTACATCCTCCTCATCTGCTATCTTCACCCCACCACTGCCAGTCTTCCGTATCTCATGCTGCACACAATCATCCCAGAATTTGTCCCAATTCGGAAGATTCTCCCTAGAGGTAATAGCATCTCCAAAGACCTCCCAAGACTTAGGAAGTCCCGCTATAGCTATCCTGACTAACTCTATGGGTGCAACTACCTCACCAATAGCAGTCAAATCATCACTTACATGTTTGACCCTACCAAGATAATGAGCTACACTTTTAGCCTTTGTCATCCTAATGTTATTCAATTGTTTGAGTATCATCTTCCTGCTCTCATTGGTATTCAATTGTTTGAGTATCATCTTCCTGCTCTCATTGGTACTCTGATAGAGAGTGGTTAGAGTTGTCCACATCTGATATGCATATGTGTTTCCTCTCACCTGCGGAACCACATGATCCTTCCGATTGTCCATCAAAATCTTTTTTGCCTTTGCATTATTTTTTGTGAATTCAGCTTGTTCATCTGCAGCAGTAGGAGGTACAACCACTTGCTGCACTATGTCCCAAACTGTTGCCTCCTGAAACACTATCTGAATTCTGTCCTTCCAAACGGCATAGTTGGATATCCCATCCAGTTTGTCCTCTATCCTTAAGAACATGGCCATGACTGCTGTCCAAAATTTACAAAACCAAGAAAATGGAGAAATGAACTTCCCAACACACCTTGTTGTCCCAAAAGTTCAGTGTGTGTGAAATTTAACCTTGCTGTCCCAAAAAATCAGTTTGTTGTCCAAACTGAGTTTGTTGTCCAAAAATTCAGTTTGTTGTCCAAACCACTGTTTGCAATCCCAAACTACTCTCTGTTGTTCAAACTGCAATTTTTAGCCTGTAGCTCCGATACCATGTTGAAATTTGATCACTAAAAAAAGTTCCCTGCAATCGCAACCCAGTTTTAATTTCACCCTATCACTCCCATTCAGTTAAATGCCCTTTTGCATAAACATACATTCAACATATAAAATTCTGGAAATGAAATTTTCAGATTAAAACATATGGGACTGTCAACACATGTTGAAAATAAATATGGACATAAACAGGCCAGCGACACACATAAAAATACACAAATTTTTTGTCAACTTAGACTGAGGCAAAACCCCTTTAATCTTCTCCGAGGAAACCCTATTAGAGAGCTCTTCAAATTTATTTATCTTTCAAGTTCAAGAAAAATACATTTGCAGACAAAACAAACCAGCGAAATACAATTTATCTCTTCAGCCCAAAACTCCTTGAAAACCGTGCCCACTTTGCCTCAATTTTTGTGCCCATTTGAAGCTGAAAATATGTATTGTACGAATACCAATGTATGGACTATATTGTACATATTTCGTATTGAATGTACGGATTGTATTGATTTTTTTCCAAAAAAAATCAAAAACTTCCCTCGAATGGCGTGCAGCTCACAGCATTCAATGTTGTTCGTACTACACCTTCTGTTGTCTTTTATGCCTTGATTTCCATGCCCAGCTTTGCCCAGAAATCACTCCTTCAGCTTGCTGCAACAAATTTCTCCTTCAGAAATTTTCTCCAGCTCTCAATCTCCTTTCTCCAATCTGCTCATGAAGAATGAATGCAGTCTCTCTTTTCTTTTCCCCCTTTTGTTTCCCTAAATGACTTTTGGGAAACCCTAAGATTTAATGGCTCAAATTCATTTAGATCAAGGGATGAGAATATAAATGTGCATTTAATTCTCACTTTCTATTTTTAAACTCACCCATTAAATAAAGTACCCACATTGTACTTTATGTCTAAAGTCACTTTTCACTTTATAATTTGACATTGACTTTACCACTTATAAAGTCACTCTCACTTTATAAAGTCGCACTTAGGAAAAGAATTATTTTGGACACTTTTCCCTAGGTAGAGACCACTTGTCCAAGGTACATTAAAAATCAACATCTCTCAAACAAAGGAAAACATCCACAGGCTTAAGCTTGTCTCAGACATACTCAACAAGGCATCGGTTACACGTTCTTTTTTGAAAATCTTGTTTGTAGCTGCCAAGCTCCAATCTACATCACATCAATACGAGCTTCGACCTTCTTGGATCTTTGTCAATCTTTACATAGCTTCAACATGTCATCAAGTATTTAATCGAACATCATATGGAGCCAAACATTTTCACATCTGTTTATGCGAACCTTCACATCTTCTTTCTTTGTACTGCAACAGAAATCTGCTTCCAGTCATCAGTAGTATCTCTATCAGTGTTGTCAATCCAATCAATGCATTCCATAATCAAATTAATTATAGCTCCCTCTTTCCGGCTGAGGTGGATGAACTTCTTCTCAATCATTATCGAATCCAACAAATCATCAAGTGATCATCAAATGTCTTCTGACATATTGTATAGGCTTGTTGTCTCTTCCTTATTTTATACTTCTGATATATATATAGCCTGCCAAGAAATCATACCATATCCCGAGTACCATGAACATCATTATCATTGTCATCAAATCAATCAGGATGACCTCTAGTCAAGATGTAGAGTCTTTCATGTCAAAATTTGTTGCTAGCTCTCTCTGAAGTCAATATTTACTTCCTTCTCATTACTCTTGTAGTCAATAGTAGTGTAGTCATAGATTCTGCCAATAATTTGTTTTGCTGCCACATATCAAACAATCATCTTAAGCTTTCCAACTATCTGCCAAGACATATCATGCTTTAGCTAGGTATACCATGTTCTTCTTCCAACTTCCTCTGAAGATATGAGTTTTATTATGAAATTGCTGACCACAAAAACTTCTTCTGGAGTATGTTGCCTTATTTTATGTTGTTATCAAACTACTTTTTCTTAGAAGATGCTCATGATGAGATTCCTTCTTTGTGATAAGAGTAA
Organism: Pinus tabuliformis; assembly: GCA_031772625.1. NCBI lineage: Eukaryota > Viridiplantae > Streptophyta > Pinopsida > Pinales > Pinaceae > Pinus > Pinus tabuliformis. Next base: position 729,649,004 of record CM062814.1, read on the forward strand.
CCTCATTCATGTTGCTCCTAACCTGTTCTTTAATACATATTGATAGACTGTCTATCCCTTTTGTAGACTTCTGCTATGTTCCTTTAATTATTCCATATTAATGCTTGAAACAGAATATCATGCTGTAGAAACTTCTATGATGCTGCATAATGACCTTCACTTTGCTTAATGGATCTGCTTCTATTGTAGGTTCCTGTAATCCTTCCCTGCTAAATGACTGCTTCTAAATCTTCACGAGAAACAGAATATCATGCTGTAGAAACTTCTATGATGCTGCATAATGACCTTCGCTTTGCTTAATGGATCTGCTTCTATTGTAGGTTCCTGTAATCCTTCCCTGCTAAATGACTGCTTCTAAATCTTCACGAAAACTGCTAAATTGACTGTAGAACTTTGTATAGACAATCCAAACTAACTAAATGACATGATGACTGCTTTCAACTTTGTGTGAAGAGATGTGACAGAGCATTCCTTCTAGAACTTCATGTAGACTCTTATTCCTTCCAACACTATATACTTCTTCAATGACTCTTTAATTTGTGAATCCCAATAACTGCTACTTTGAATGTGACTGTAACTGCTACGGTGACTATTTGTAATTGTAGACAACCTTTTGATGATCCAAATTACATGCTTCCTTCACTTCATGACTTCAGGAAAACTTTCAATCTTCTAATCAAACAAATTACTTGCAAACCTAGAATTTTGCCAAATACTTCAATAGTAGAGATCTTTGTTGTCTTCAGTCTTTGATTTCTTCTCGGGTTCCTCTTCTTCTGTAACATGTGCTCCACTTCTTGCTTCCCTCTTATTGTTCTTCTTGTTCCTAGGATCCTTGGGACAATCTCTCTTATAATGTCCATACTCATTGCAACCATAGCATTGTATTTTGGACATGTCACGAACTCCATGTGGCTAATTGTTATTGTTATTGTTAACTTGTTATATCCTTGACAAGGTTCAAACCTTCCAAATCTTCCAAACTTCTTCCTTGATCTAGCAGCAAAAGATTGGGACTGTTCATTGTTGGGTTCGATGTCATCCTTGGCTTTCAATCTTGTTTCTTCTAGGACACATTGAGCCCATAGTTCATCGAATGTTGGAGTATCTTTTCTTGAATAGATGTTGGTCACAAAACTACTCCAATCTAGAGGTAGAGCATTGAGTACACAAGTAGTTATTTCGGAATCGGATATTACTTCTCCAAGCCCTTGAAGTTGATCTTTCAATTTCGAGATTTTACAAGGTATGAGTCCAAGTCTTCATCTTTTGATAACCTTGTTTTGTAAAGTTGATTCCTCGAGGATATTTTTTGCCCTGTAGTATTAACAAAGTATAGCTTCGCCAATTTGTCATAGACTTCTTTTGATGTAGCCAAATCTGCAATAAAAGTAATAAGGTGATCTTTGATAGACTCAACAATATATCTTTGAGCCCTTATTTCTCCCTTATTGTACTTTGCAAATTCTTGAGCATTTTTCTTGCCGGGAATTGGAGCCTTTGCCTCAATGAAATCCATGACATCATTTTCTTTGAGAACCAAGTCAATTATTTTCTTCCAAGCCTTGAAATTCGAGGCTCCATCAAGTTTGTTTCCTTCCTTGTAGAGAGATTCCATTTGAGTAGGAGTTTGAGACATAGAATAAGGTACTTACTTGTCAAAGGAGAGTATGCTTGCTATAAGATTGCTTCAAGAGTGATGATGATTATTCCAAAGGTGATGATGATGCTTCTTGCAAAAGTGATGTCTTCAAGGATGGTTGCTATGAAAGATCTTCAAGTTTCTAAGACAATTCCTTTCAAAGATGAGCAATGAGATTGTTGCTACAAGGATGATGGTCTTCTTTAAGATGATGACTGCTAATGACGATGATCCTAGTGCCTTCTCCTTCTCAAGTTAAGTTGTTGCAAGTAGTGTCCTCCAATGTAGCTAGTGTAGATATGTTTTGATAGTGAGATGACTATTGTAGAGATGACTTTGATTATGCCAACAAAGAGTGATCTTCAAGTTGCCTTCTCCTCACCTTAACTCTGATACCATGTTGAGAAACCAATAGGGCAGCGAATTAGGATGATTTCTCTTACTTGATAATTGCTTGTGAGTACTTGTGGGCTTCTTAGTCTTTTATTATGTTCTTCTTCATCAAACAATTACCAAAACATAAAACATGAAGATCACAAGAAACAAAGAACACAAGATATAGACTCCAAGCCAAAGTAAAATCTCACAAAGGGGAAAACCCAAACAACTTCTCTTCTTATAGAATCAAATCAAAGTGAGATATCCAAGACCTAAAAACAAAGACCAAGTCCTTCCACAAGCCCCAAGTCAACCCTCCTTTAAAACTTCCTCAACCAAGTCAAATCCAACAAAGTCAACGTTGGTCAACAGTGTTCAAATCTGGTCAAACTCTGAATTTTCAGCCCTTGCAATAGTTCTGAAATTTTTGGCCACTACAACAGTTTGAAATCTTGCATGTGTGACAGAAATTCTGCATGTGTAGCAGAATACTCTCCCCATTGACCTTCACTCTCTCTCCTTTGACTTTCATTCTTCTTCCTTGACTTTTCATTGGTTTTCTCTCTCTTCTTGGCACAGAAATCGAAGTTGTGAATTGTGATCTGTTAAAATTGGCAACTAGGGAAAATTCCACTTTGGACAACTCATTTAACAAAGATGATGATTGCATTGAATTCCTCTTTTCGAAAGGAACAAAGATCATCAAATTTGGACAAGGGAAAATATGTTTTTGAGGCCAATCCCGCACGTGCAAATTTTCAAGGTCGGCCACATCATCATGTAGGTTCATGAAGCCCAATGGACATGTCACTTCACCCTCAACGACTTGTATAAATATAAGTGAACTCCAACCTCATTTGGCACCTCACTCACTCACACATTCTTCTCTCCTTCTCTCATTGGTTCGTAAAGCTATTGAGCATACCTTTTCTCTCACACGTGTGGCAAGGAGGACGGATTTTCTGGGCAGATTACATGGCTGAAATTTCAAAGTTGTTGCAAAGTTTGACGAGCGTTGACCAGGCACTCTGACTCATTCTTTCACTGCGATTTTGGTGGGACACTTTCATTTTTGGTAGGCCATACAGTTTGGCATAGAAATCGAGAATTTCTAGGCACTTTGACTTGCGTTGCTTGCAATCCTGTTTGGCTATAGAAGTTGACTGAGTTTGACTGCTGTTTGGATGATTGTTTTCACTGTTGTTTGACTAGTTAAGGAGGCCGATTTTGACTTCCTTTGACTGAGCTTCAAAGGGGAAGTTTTGTTGCTATGTTGACCATCTTTGACTTTCTGGTTAGCGTTGAATTTGACTGTAGATTTGACATGGTTGATTTGACTTTGATTTGGCAAGTCAATTTTGACTTTTTGTACTCTCTCTCTACTGAACATTTGATATAATAATAAGAACAATTGATCTAAGGGTTTTCCCCATCTTGGGGATTTTCCCTGACATTGAAGCATAAAAATTGATAGCTTGTAGACTTGAAAGTAAAAATACACAAGAGGTATTTTAATAAATAATAATTTATTATATAAAAAATGTATAAGTGATATGAATGTTACAATGAGGCCCTGCTTTTATACCTCAGCAAGTTATTTTTCATGATTAGGCATGTCTTTTAGACATGCCTTGCCTTTTCACTTAACTTAATGACTATTTAACATAATCAATTTTTTATTATTTAATATTTACATTTATTTTATTTATTTACTTGTTATGAATTATATTCATAACATAGCCCTTCCCTTCGAAAGCTTTGTCCTCAAAGCTTTAACATTGTGGACTTTCTTCACTTAGTGTCTGCCATCTCGATGTGTATAATTCCCTCTTGTCATATAGCTCTTGAATAATATTCCCTTGGATTATTTTTTTTTTTTACTCTAATTTTTTTTATAACTCTATTTTTTCTTTTTCTTTTTAAATTACTCTAATTATTTTTTTTAAATAATAATAATATTATTATTTATTTTTTTTATATAAATAAATAATAATAATTATATTATTATTATGATTTTTTTATTAATAATTAAATTAATTAAATAATATGATTTAAGTATATGAATATGTCCAAAAGAGCATATGTCTTCAAAATTAAACCACGTATCGTTTGACCCAACCGTCACCTCTTTTGGACTGTGCAGAATATATGCATCGGAAATCGTTGGCCTACAAGAGAAACGTGGAGCGGAAATGTTGGCCAACAGGGACTGAGGACAGGGCAGCGAGGACACACCAGCATGCTATGATCTCCAATTCTTTTTAAAGTTTTGATACATCTCGCGAAAAATCTTTTTGAGATTCTTCTGCACGTTTGGAAAACGTCCTTCCTCAGGTCTGCAACAATCTTCTCTCCATCTTCTTTGTATATTTCCTTTATTTTAGAAATCTCCTCATTTGAGAAAAAAAATTCCGGGTTTTCTCTATCCCTTTTATTGTGTTGTTTGATGCAACTGGAAATCTGCGCATTTAACATATACATTGCAGAAATCTCTTCAAATTTCTTCTTTTTATCATGTATTTCTGCTTCATATTCCTTTGCCTTCTCCTCTAAGGTACTTGAAAGCTTGAGCAGACCATCATAACCATTGGACAGTAGTTGAGATAATCATGGGTCTACTTGTTTTAGAGCAGGCTCCACAAGATCATGCTGGTTAAATTTGATTTCTTTCGTTTCCTTGCCGAATTCCTAGTTTAAGTGGACGTGATTTATTAACATGTTCACGCGTTCCATGGCAGATTTGATCAAAAGAAGTGGTTGATTCATTTCAAATCTGTACTCCTCGATATCTAGAAGCGTTTGCTCTCGTCCCCTTTTCCTGGCGACACTACAAGTCATGCCAAAAGGTTGATGGACGAAATATGTATCATTGAGGCAGCTCTCTTCTGGACCTAGAGTTTTTGTTAATCGCATTGGTGGATTTTCATTCTGAGCTATTATTGCAAGCTCATTAGGGGTAAAGTAATAGCTATCATCTAAATCATTGTTTTTCTCAGCAAACTGTTGTTGATTTTTTATATGTGAAGGCAGAACATAATAGCTTGCTGAGTCATCTAATTTTTTGCAAGCTTCAATATCTATCATGTAGTCATCTTCATGTTCATTATCATCAATTTGATCGAAATCTTCTTCTTTTGCTTCCTCTTGTTTCGTTTCTTCACCATCGCTATCATCTTCTTTTGCATAACTTTTCTTTAGACATGTTGCAACTTCTGCACATGGATTTTCTAATCGTTGAAATGCTTCTTGAATTTTACTAAATTCCTCAACGCATTCAGGATGTGAACGTAATGGCACATTGTGCGGCGAACAACGTTCAAAGACCCGCATGATTATATTTTGTGCCATGGCTCTGATACCACTGAAGCATAAAAATTGATAGCTTGTAGACCTGAAAGTAAAAATACATAAGAGGTATTTTAATAAATAATAATTTATTATATAAAAAATGTATAAGTGATATGAATGTTACAATGAGACCTTGCTTTTATACCTCAGCAGGTGACCTTTCATGATTAGGCATGTCTTTTAGACATGCCTTTTCACTTAACTTAATGACTATTTAACATAATCAATTTTTTATTATTTAATATTTACATTTATTTTATTTATTTACTTGTTATGAATTATATTCATAACAGGCATCCACCAAATCTGGTGTCCTCTTGTCTTGGCTTGTCTTCTGCATTTTATTATTCATGTTCTATCTACACGTACTGTTAATGTGATTTATGGTTAGTGTGATTGCTATTGGAAAACTAAATTGGAAATTGTCATTGGGTTGCTAAAGGAACATTGAAGTAATTGTGCTAAGAATAGAACATACCATTGTTACCTAAAATTAACACGATCAAATGAGGCCAAGTTGCACTGTATATATACATATCCAGGAGGTCGAATAGGTGCCTTTCTAGGCCGACTTATCCAAGAGGGTGGACTTGGTATTGTGGACGATAAATTGACTATTTTGACTTAAATCAAATTCTTCTTCTTTTCTCTTACAAAACTCCAAATGGGACTTGACTCAAATAATTTATTTTTGACTCATGATAAATTACCTTTTGACTCAAATAACCCTAGAAGCATGAATAACATGCTTTGACTAGTAATAAAATAATAATAATAAAATTTATTTTTCTTCTTTTTCTTTTAGTTTTTACATGAAATACATATTGATACAAGTACAATGATAATTATGAAGACCGAACCTAGTTACATTTTCAACAGATTGAAGGGTTGAGTTGAAGAGCTTTTGGGTTGCGTTTGTTAGGGAGATTTGGAGCTACTTCAAGGTTTTTTTTTTCCAAAGATCTTGGGTTGTTTTTGGAGGTAATTGAATGGGTCATTTTCAGATTCTTGAGGGCTGTTAGAAAGTTGTATTTTCCATGGTTTGGAGTTTCTATTCTTATCAACATTTCAAAGGATTTTCAAGGTATGTCAAGGTATCTGATCTTCTTGTATTTTTCTCTTAAAAAGTGTTTTCTTTTTTCCTAGAAATTAAGAATTGTTAGGGCTTTGTATGGAGATTTTTATTTGTTGTTGTAAAAGTTGTCATGGCTCCTAAAAACAAGAATGATCCAGCATGGTTACATTGCCATTTGGATGAAGAGGGAGTAAAAGCATGCAACTATTGTGGGAAGAAAGTTAAAGGTCGAAAGATCCATAGGATTAAAAACACTTGGCACATTGGTGAGGCCAAGTAAAACCTTGTGATAAAGTTTATGATGACCTAAGAAGTAAGATGTTGGGTCTAATCGAAGTTATCCTAGCAAACAAGAGGAAGAACAAGAAAGTTAAAAAAGACATAGCAAAAGTAAAAAATGATTATGTCGTTTTCATGGACTTTGAACTTGAAGGGTATATCCCTAGTTTTGAAGAATCCTCCAATTTCCCTATTAGAATTGGAGATGAACATGTTTCTTCCTCCATCCCTGGTTCATACAGTTTGAAGAAGGCATATAAAGGGATTGAATCTTTCTTTGTACCTCACACCACTCCTACTGCTCAACCCACCAATGACGTTAGATCGAAGAACATAGAGAAGGAGGGTGCTTTGGAATACATTGCTAAATGGTGGTATAATGCAGATATACCTTTCAATGCTATTAATTTTGCCTATTATCAACCTATGCTTGATGCTATAACTACATGTACAAGCTTCGAAGGCCCTAAATATCAAGATGGCACTTTTACAAATGAGGTCCAAAGAATAGATGAGTACCTCATAGAGTTCAAGCAATCATGAATCAAAATAGGGTGCACAATTATGTCTGATGTGTTGATTTTTGTAGCATCGAGAGGTATTCCCACATGCCTAAGTCGGTCTTGAAGAAGAATCCAAATAAATTTATTATTGGGGCATCAAGTTGGCCCAGCCACATGAATGGGTGTGTCCCTTGAGCTAATTCGCCCCCATTCGACTAGTATATATACATGATGTGACACTTCATTTTTATCATCAATCGTTCAACATCTTCTCTCTTCTAGAACAACCGCACGTGTCACAGAAAAACATTGAGTTGACAGGAGTTTCACTGAGTAATCATTTTGAACGTTGACCAAAATTGGTTGTTGACTAGAGTTGACCACAGTGCAGATTTGACCATAGGAGCAGACTGCAATTAACTATAGAATGGTTGTAGGGACCGTAAGGTCGAAGTTTGACCACATTTTGGCTATTTGACTAGCATTGACTTCTGCGAATTTTGGTTGGTTTGACCAGCGTTGACTTTTTTGAATTTGGCCAAGTTTGACTAGTGTTTTGACTTGGTTTTTGGCACCGATTTCGAGACGATGGGTAAATAAACCTTGCTAAAGAATAATTTCTCCTAAAAGAAAAGTTGTTGGGTTTTCTTCCAAGGTTGGGTTTCCAGGGTAAAATTATTGTCTCTATTGTGCACGGTTGCCTTTCTTTGATCTTTATTGTTTCCACTGCATTTACTGTTAATATTTTCTATGTATAATTTCTCAACAATATCAGTGGTATGAGATATATTAATGAAGATCATTAGGTAGTAATTATCATATCATAAATTTGTTTTCTACTGCTCACCTTGTAGAAAATTCAACATGGTATCAGAGCTTTGTTGAAAGAGAAGCGATTGAAGTCAGCCTAAGAGACAAGTGTTCAATAGCTTGATTGGTTTTTGGATCTCTTGTCAAAATGGCACCAAGTCTCAAAGTTGAAGACAGGTTAGATGGTGCCATCAACTTCAGATCTTAGAAGATCAGGATACTCCTTATCTTGGAAGAGAATGAGCTTTAGAATCATGTGGAGAAAGTCATTCCAGAGCCAAAGGGATCTAAGGAAAAAGCCAAGTATAAGAAGAATAAAGCCAAGACTAAGAGAATCTTGGTAGATTCTATAAAGGACCACTTGATTCCTCATGTTGTTGCATTGAAGACTGCCAAGGAAGTATATGATGCTTTGGTAGGATTGTATGAGAACAGCAATACTAGTAGGAAGTTAATCTTGAGAAATCATCTTTGTAATGTCATGATGACTAGATCAGATTCAGTTGTCTCATATCTTATGCGAGTCTCCCAGATTAGAGATGAGCTAGTAGTGATCCCAACCTTATAAACCATGTGAGGTCCAGCCTTAAAAAGAAGTTTGAAATGACAGACTTAGGACACTTGCATTATTTTCTTGGTTTTCAAGTCTTGCAATCCAAGGAAGGTATTTCCCTTTCCCAGTCCAACTATGCCTGTGATCTTCTATGCCATTTTCACATGGAAGACAGTAAGCCAGCCCCTTCTCCCTTTCAGTTTGGAGCCAAACTTTCAGTCACTTGTACTTCCCCTGAAATTGATGATACCTTATACTGTCAACTTGTAGAAAAACTTTTGTATCTGACCCATACTCGTCCTGACCTTTCCTTTGTTGTTGGCCTTATTGCTTGGTTTATGCAAAACCCACATGAAAGTCATTGGAAAGCAGCTAAAAGAATACTTCGTTATGTTCGAGGTACAGTTTAGTTTGGGATTCATTACAGTGCAGAAGCATCTCCTCTATTGGTTGGTTTCACTGATTCTGATTGGGCTAGTGACCCTGATGATCGGAAGTCTACTGCAGGTTATGTGTTCACTCTTGGTTCAAGACCTATTACATGGGCTTGCAAGAAACAAAGTGCCATTTCTCTTTCTTCAGCAGAAGCAGAGTATCATGGTGTTGTAGAAGCTAGTAAGGAAGCCCTGTGGCTTCGTCAAATCCTGTCAGAGTTTGGCTTTCAACAGTAGCATCCGACTACACTTTGGTGTGATAATCAAAGTGCCATTCAACTATGCAAAGATCCAGTCCAACATCAGCGCAGCAAACACATTGAATTGCACATGCACTTCATCCGAGAGCTCATTCACGACCATGTTCTTGAAGTGCAATATTGTTCAACAGATGATCAAGTTGCAGACATCTTTACAAAGGCTCTCACAGAGGCGAAGTTTACTAAACTTCGATTTACGGTTGGAGTTCAGGAAGTTGTCACTAAGGGGGGATAGGCTCTAGTGCCTCCTTCCTTCTCCTATTGTGTCATATTTGTACATCCTTCAATCCTATCCCAAGTTGTTCTTAAGGGGAGATGTTAGGATATTCCGACACATAGGAAATAGTTAAGTATAACTTGGTCTAGTGTAGAGTTAGGTAAAGTGTGTTTCTTTACCATGTACTTTTGTAACTTACAATCTGACGGTCACGATATGTAGTGATCCGACGGTTCATTCTCTCCTCGGTATTACCGACACTTGATCCATGGCTTAACACCCGATTGGTCCATGATCTCTATTTAAAGAGCATGGAGGGTCATTTGTAGGGTAACTGTTCATGAGAGAAGCTTATGTAAATTTTCATTCTTTTTGTACATCCTTCAATCCTATCCCAAGTTGTTCTTAAGGGGAGATGTTAGGATATTCCGACACATAGGAAATAGTTAAGTATAACTTGGTCTAGTGTAGAGTTAGGTAAAGTGTGTTTCTTTACCATGTACTTTTGTAACTTACAATCTGACGGTCACCATATGTAGTGATCCGACGGTTCATTCTCTCCTCGGTATTACCGACACTTGATCCATGGCTTAACACCCGATTGGTCCATGATCTCTATTTAAAGAGCATGGAGGGTCATTTGTAGGGTAACTGTTCATGAGAGAAGCTTATGTAAATTTTCATTCTTTTATTAATAAATTGTCTGAAGTGGCCGCGTTGGCTCAGGTCGTGGACTGTTTCCCTCTTTGAGGGTTTTAACCACGTCAACAATATTGGTGTATTGATCTGTGATCTGTTTGTGAGCGGTGTCCTTTGGTGTTATGTCTGAGGAACTTACCCTGTAAATTCCTACATGGTATCAGAGCGAGTTGAGGGCCGCATCCATTGGTGATCCAAATCTGAAGCCGGTAGAACTGCATCCGACTGTTGTTTCCTAGATCTACTGTTTCTGACTGCTTTCGGGCCGAGAGGACTGCTCTATTGTGTTAGGAGCATCTGTTCCAGTGAGGAACCCCTTTCGTTTCACGCAAAAAGGTTTATGGTAGCCCTAGCTACGTCATTTTTAAGATCTGGAGGTATATAGTGTTTATTTGCAGTGTATATCACTCTTAAACCAGATGTAAGTCACTTTTGTGTTTTTGGAAGTGAAGCATGGGCCCATATTCCAGATGAGAAACATAAAGCTTTAGAACCTAAGAGTGAAAAATGTATTTTTGTTGGATATTCTGAAGATGTCAAAGGATATAGACTTATTCCATTTAAGTCCAAAATGTTATCATTAGAAGAGATGTAAAGTTTGCTGAAAATATATATCGGCCTACGAGCCTAGTTCGGCAGATGTGCCACCTCTCTCTATCTCTTCTACTTATGAAAATATTTCTTCTTCAGATGATGAAAGCGAGGATGACAATCCTCCCCCACCTTCGCAGGATCCTTCTTCAGCTCCTCAGCTTCCAAAATGGGTTCGTGCTACTCGAGATGCACCAAGCGCTCTTGCCGGTGATCCTATAGATCAACGACGTACACGTTCTCAGTTCGAGAGAGCCTCTTCTTTACTGACTCAAGCTTCAGTGAATTATGATCCTGACACCTTTGCAGAAGCTTCAGGCCATCCAGATTGGGACGCAGCTATGAATGAAGAATATCGTTCATTATTGGCAAATGATACATGGGATCTTGTTCCTCTATCAAAGGGACGAAAACTTGTTAGATGCAAATGGGTTTACAGAACCAAGTATGGACCAGATGGGAAAGTTGATAAACATAAAGCTCGTCTTGTTGCTAAGGGTTTTTCACAAGTTGAAGGCATTGACTATACTGAAACCTTCTCCCCTGTTGCCAAAATGAACTCTATCCGCCTTGTTCTTTCCCTTACTGCCTCTTTCAAATGGGAAGTCCATCAGATGGATGTTAAATCTGCCTTCTTGCATGGGGACTTGCATGAAGAAATCTATATGGAACAACCTACTGGCTTTATACAAACAAACTCCAACCTTGTATGTCAGCTTAAGAAATCCCTTTATGGTCTCAAGCAAGCTCCTTGGGCTTGGTATGCCAAAATGGATAGCTTTCTTTTAGAAACTGGCTTTTCTAGGTGTCATTCTGACAATACTGTCTACACCAAGAAAATGGGCAAGTCTCTTATCATTCTTGTTCTTTATGTTGATGATCTTATCTTCATTGGTAGTGATCCCAACCTTATAAACCATGTGAGGTCCAGCCTTAAAAAGAAGTTTGAAATGACAAACTTAGGACACTAGCATTATTTTCTTGGTCTTCAAGCCTTGCAATCCAAGGAAGGTATTTCCCTTTCCCAGTCCAAGTATGCCTATGATCTTCTACGCCATTTTCACATGGAAGACTGTAAGCCAGCCCCTTCTCCCTTTCAGTTTGGAGCCAAACTTTCAGTCACTTGTACTTCCCCTGAAGTTGATGATACCTTATACTGTCAACTTGTAGGAAAACTTTTGTATCTGACCCATACTCGTCCTGACCTTTCCTTTGTTGTTGGCCTTATTGCTCGGTTTATGCAAAACCCACATGAAAGTCATTGGAAAGCAGCTAAAAGAATACTTCGTTATGTTCGAGGTACATTTCAGTTTGGGATTCATTACAGTGCAGAAGCATCTCCTCTATTGGTTGGTTTCACTGATTCTGATTGCGCTGGTGACCCTGATGATCGGAAGTCTACTGCAGGTTATGTGTTCACTCTTGGTTCAGGACCTATTACATGGGCTTGCAAGAAACAAAGTGCCATTTCTCTTTCTTCAGCAGAAGCAGAGTATCATGGTGCTGTAGAAGCTAGTAAGGAAGCCATGTGGCTTCATCAAATCCTGTCAGAGTTTGGCTTTCAACAGCAGCATCCGACTACACTTTGGTGTGATAATCAAAGTGCCATTCAACTATGCAAAGATCCAGTCCAACATCAGCGCAGCAAACACATTGAACTGCACATGCACTTCATCCGAGAGCTCATTCACGGCCATGTTCTTGAAGTGCAATATTGTTCAACAGATGATCAAGTTGCAGACATCTTTACAAAGGCTCTCACAGAGGCAAAGTTTACTAAACTTCGATTTACGGTTGGAGTTCAGGAAGTTGTCACTAAGGGGGGATAGGCTCTAGTGCCTCCTTCCTTCTCCTATTGTGTCATATTTGTACATCCTTCAATCATATCCCAATTTGTTCTTAAGGGGAGATGTTAGGATATTCCGACACATAGGAAATAGTTAAGTATAACTTGGTCTAGTGTAGAGTTAGGTAAAGTGTGTTTCTTTACCATGTACTTTTGTAACTTACAATCTGACGGTCACCATATGTAGTGATCCGACGGTTCATTCTCTCCTCGGTATTACCGACATTTGATCCGTGGCTTAACACCCGATTGGTCCATGATCTCTATTTAAAGAGCATGGAGGGTCATTTGTAGGGTAACTGTTCATGAGAGAAGCTTATGTAAATTTTCATTCTTTTATTAATAAATTGCATGAAGTGGCCGCGTTGGCTCAGGTTGTGGACTGTTTCCCTCTTTGAGGGTTTTAACCACGTCAACAATACTGGTGAATTGATCTGTGATCTGTTTGTGAGCGGTGTCCTTTGGTGTTATGTCTGAGGAACTTACCCTGTAAATTCCTACATTGCAGGCATCATTTGTTTCTTTGATCACTCTCTCACATACACACACACACATATTGATGATATATTTCCAAACCCATTCTGATAATGCATAAATGGACCTGCTTACCATTTTCATCTGATGGCAGTCTGGCACATGCCTTCAGAATAATAGTGAAGATCACCTAGTTTGGATTTATGCCAAACCAAAGCATTTCTGCCACAAATTGGAAAGCATCCATGCAACAGTTGTGGTCAGCATATCCTGCTGTCATTGAGTTCCACGAAACCGCATACCACGCAAGCATCCTATCAAATACAGTTTTGCAGGTCAAACTTGTTCCCTAACTCTATATTGCCATATTAACATTGCAAGCATCATTGTTTGTCTGATCACACTGCTATAATGTCCATCCTTTTCCATGCTTCCAATTTCTCTTCCTATGCTCATCTTTCATTTTATTTTCCAAATCCAACAGAATTTCGGACCTTTCTCAATTGTTATTTTCCCTGTTTGACCCTCAAACACAAGTCCCCAGTATTAGCTACCATAAAAAAGAGTGAAGATATTAACTATTGCTTTATATAGACAAGCATAACATATGTTGCTTGATGCAATTAACTTATTCAATTTAGAGCTGCACCATATTTTCATCCAAAAATGAAACACATGAAATCAATACAAAGCCAATTATACAGCTTGCTGGCAAGCGTCTTTTGTCAAGCCAACATATGGAATAATACGTTACAGCGATAAACTATAATTCTTGTGTGCATCTCTCTATGTCCATTAATGTCTGTTCTCTCTATGTCCATTAATGTTTGTCTATGTGTATGCATCGATTTGTGTGCATACATCTACATCTTATATGTATTTATGTGAGATTTGAATTTCAACCCTTTTCATCATGAGCAAAAATAGAACAAGAGTGTCTCTGAAAATGCCTTTACTGCTATTTATAAGTCATTACCTGAAGCTCCAAGGAAAAAAAAAGGTCTCTAACTGAAGCCCGATCCCTATTCTGCCCAGACAAGCTCTCTGCAATCATATATCCAAGGAGGTCGACAGTCCACCCACATCTTTTGTTCACTTGAATATCTTGATGTAACTTCAACCTAAAAATTTTGAAAATACCCATGCCACTTCAAACTTGTTGTATGGGCTCTTGTCCTTGAGAAATGCCCTAGGGAGATATAGCCTTTGGCATGATACATGAAAACAGTAAACAGTCCTCAAACCCCCACTCCCTTTGTAGAGACACCAACAGAATAATATAGCACTTCCAGCTAACTTATTTTACTTAAGCCTCAATATAAATCCCAAAAAAACAGAGTTGAGGAAATAATGAAGTGGATTAAATCACTCAGTATGGTTTCCTGCATGGTGACCTCATTTATGAACTTGGCAGAATAGTGGCAATTACGACATATGCCCTTCTTGCACTTTTGATGAGACTTCAGTGGTCTTTACAACTTGCTGAAAAGCACAAACAAAATATAAGCTTCTTCCTCTTGTAAAACAATGCAGATTCCCACCACTCCTATTGCACATCATGTGATGATCACTACCACCTGCTCCTGTTTCTTATCATGCAGCATAAAGTGCACATCAGGTACATCCCCTGCTTCCTTCATCAACCCTGTCAGTCACTGCAATTCTGCATAGATCTCCTCTGTCTGTGGGTGTGATCTATCTCCTACAACAAATGTATGCACTTTGTTCTTAACCTCAATCCAACTAAATCCAGGCTTCTTTTTCAACCCCACATCCTTCATCATTCTCCTCATTTTGTTTACATCATCCCACCTGCCAGCTGCAGCATAAATGTTTGACAGCTGAACATATGTTGTGACATCTTGTGGTTCCAATGCAAGAATGCATTTTGCAGCTTGTTCCCCTAACTCTATATTGCCATATACTCTACAAGCAGCCAGTAGACTCTGCCAAATCACTGCACTCAGTTGTAAAGACTTTTCATGGATATAGTTATGTGCCTCATTTAGGCGCCCTGCACGACCTAGAAGGTCAACAATGCATGAATGGTGCTCCACTCCTGGTATAATGCGATAAGCATGACTCATTAAGTCAAGTATTTGAAAGCTTCATCCACTAGGCCTGCATGGCCACATGCAGAGAGAAGGGCAATGAAGGTAATATGGTTCAGTTGCATGCCAGCATGCTCCATCTGTTGGAATAATTGGAAAACATTCTTCACAAGCCCATGGTTGGCATATCCTGTGATCATTGCATTCCATAAGATCAGGTCTCTATTAATCATTTTGTTAAAAACTTTTTCAGCATCCTCTATGCACCCACATTTCGCATACATGTCAAGCAATGCACTTCCCAAAATTACATCCGACTCAAATCCTGTTTTGATGATGTGACAATGGAAATATTTGCCCTGTTCCATTGCTGCTAGACCTGTACATACTGTGATAACATTGTCAAAGGTGGACTGGTTTGATTTTATACCTGCCCATAGCATATCAATATAGGGTTCTAGTGCCCCCTCACAACTTTTAGAGTGACAAAATCCCCCCATCATTGCATTCCATGAAACCACATCACGTTTAGGCATTTTTTCAAATAGATTGATCGCATCTTCAATGTTATTGCATTTAGCATACATATCAACAAGGGCACTACCCACGAAAATATTTGTTTCCAAACCCATTTTAATAATGTATACATGGACCTTCTTACCATTTTCCGCTGATTGCAGTCTGGCACATGCCTTCAGAATACCGGTGAAGGTCACCTGGTTTGGATTTATGCCAAACCAAAGCATTTCTGCCACAAGTTGGAAAGCATCCACGCCACAGTTGTTGTCAGCATATCCTGATATCATTGAGTTCCATGAAACCACATCCCACGCAAGCATCCTATCAAACACCAATGCTGCATCATTCATGCTTCCACATTTGGCATACATGCCAACAAGTGCATTCCCTACAAACAGGTCTAAAGCAAATCCACTTTTGACAATGTCGGCATGGATATGCTTTCCTTGTTCTTGTGCTGCTAGGTTGGCACATGCAGTAAGAACACCAACAAAAGTAAACCCATTTGGAATCATCCTCTCCTGTCGCATTTCATGAAAGAGATCCAGGGCGTCCTCATCGAGTCCATGACGTGTATATCCTGCCATCATTGCATTGCACGAGATGAGATTGGGTTCATCCATTTCATCAAACACCTTACATGCATCCAGTAGACTCCCGCATTTACTATACATGTCAACAAGAGTGTTTACCACAGAGGCACTTACCTCATACCCAGTTTTAATAATGTAGGCATGTAACTCCTGCCCACTTTCGAGAGATGCTATGCAGACACATACCTTGAGAACTAAAGCAAGGATAAAATTATCAGGCTTCATTCCAGACCAAGTCATTTGCGAAAAGAGTTCCAGAGCTTCCTTACCATACCCATTTTCAGCATCATTGGCATATCCTGACATCAGTCCAGTCCATGTGACCATGTCTAGTTCAGGCATATTGTCAAACAGTGTGTTTGCATCTGGCATGCTACCCCATTTTGCATACATGTCAACAAGAGCATTCCCCACAAAAATATATGAATCAAAACCAGCTTTGATTATCTGTGCATGAACCTGCTTGCCATGTTCTAATGAATCTAGCATTGGACCCACCCTAAGAACGCTGGAAAAAGTGAAATGGTTTGGCTTCACTCCCGCAAAGAGTAATCCTTTAAATAATTTAAAGACCTCGTCCCCATGCCCACGCTTAGCATATTCTGATATTATCACAGTCCATGAAAATACGTTCTTCTCTGGCATTTTGTCAAACACTTGGCGTGCATCTTCTCTAACCCCAATTTTAGCGTACATATCTACAAGGGCAGTCCCCACGATTACATCTGACTGAAAGCCCGTTTTTATTACATGGGCATGAACCAATTTACCAAATTGCAACTCTGCTATTTTAGCACAAACCCGAACCACACTAACTGCCGTGGACTGACTAAACTCCATACCTGCTTCTTGTTTCAATTGGTAAAATAGTTTTAGGGCTTCTTCACAACGTCCGTGGTGAACATATTCGCCCATCATGAGCGTCCAAGAATAGACATTTCGCTCATGCATTTGATCGAACACTTTGCGCGCATTCTCAACGCTGCCACATTTGCCATACATGTTAATGAGGTTGTTTTGGAAAAACACGTCTTCTTCGAAATTGCTTTTGACAATGTGTGAATGAACCCTCATGCCCTGCGAGATAGATTTCATGTTGATGCACTCTCGGAGGAAAAAATTACATACATTGAAACCATATAATTCCTCGTTGGCTTTCTTGTTACCTTCTGGTTTTGCTACTAACTTTCCTCCTGCAACAATAGAAAGAGTGAGACATGTATACCCACGATACAAGTGCATTTGGTTGCACACTTGAGAACCGCCAACTCTGGAAAATGGGTACATGTACATTGTTGTTGGGTTACTGGAATACCACGTGGGTATCGGATTTTAGGCTTCATTGACGTCGAAACAAGAAACGAAAAAGCAGCTTGCAGCTGTCACCCCACTGTAACGAAATGGTTTTGTGACAGGTTTTCAAATGTCTCGAGGACTGTGAAGGGATGCATGTCTCTGTATTGGTGGTCTGTGCAATAGAATGGGAAGAGGCGTCGAATTTGAACAATTGAATCCAGAGCGTGGGTGTGGGCTTGTCACTCTGAATATGAGGTAGAGCTTATTTTCACGGATACGGGTGAATCCCGGGGAACAGCCTCTTTGATCCATTGGATAGCAAACCGACCCACAATTGTAACAGTTACATGCACACCCAACGTTACAACATAGTTGTTATTTGGAAATATTAATGTACGTGGTATGACATTGAATTTCAAAAGCGCAGCTACAGAGAATCCATCTCGTAAAAGTGAGGATGAAAATACTAAGACCATAACGCAACTAGAGATAATCCCTCGTGTAAAAGTTAAGATGAAAATACTAGGAGCATAAAATTGTCATTGTGAAAAATTGTTTGCAATAATTAGTTAACATTTATATTAGATAATATCTTATTTTAAAAGACTTTGTATCTCAAGAGACTTGATTTCTCTTAATGTCTCTTAATGTTGGATAATTTTAATTAAGATAGATAAAGGCAATGTCATATAGTTTGAGTTGGAGTTCAACAATAATAAAATTCAATTTGAATTCGAATTTGTCTATGAGATTCCAATTTGAAATTGTTTATGAAATTCGAATAAGGTTCGCCATTAAGTTTGTCTATATACATATTTTAAATTCTCAAAACATATAAAATATTTATAATTATATACAAATTTATATTAATTTATAACTTACATATATTATAATTAATATTATTCCCAAAATATATAAAAATATTGTTTATAATTATATATAAATTTTATATTGATTTATAGTCTATATATGTTTTCCATGACGATATTGAGGTAATGCATGGGTATTCGTGAATGCCACATGGCCGAAGGCGCGAGGACCGGCCTCTTCATCCTCTCAATACACCTTGTGTACGAGAGATGGTAATGTAACTTGTGTGAGACCTAAATTAGTCTTAAAACTCGTGGGAGGTGGCGTCCGTTGACGATTTATGGAGGGTGGCGAGGCTTGTTATCATACATTCTGGGTTTGGTCTTGTTATGATAAATGCAATTTGAGCTTTGAGCAAGGGAGCGGTTGTTTCTGAGGGCACCCTCTCTGGGAGAGGTGGCATCTTCGTCGCTGGCGTCTCCTCCTCCGCTTACCGGTGTGCATTCTTGTTAATTGTCAGTTTGGTATTCGGTTTGTGGTCATCACGCGCAAGGAAGGATTCAGCCTTCTGGTTTTGTTTTGCTGGTCCTATTGGGGTCTGGTGGCATCCCCTGCGCGCTGGAGCGAAATTTGGCTCATTGCCTTCAGTGGTCCCCTCTCGGGGTCCTGCAAGGTCAGGCAGTGTCTGTGGAGCATGTGTGCTGGATTTTGGGTGGTTTGGCTAACAAGGGTCCTATTCAAGGAGAGGGACTATGAATTGCAGACCCAGGTCCTCGTTGCTGGTTTGGAATTGTGATTCTTTGTGTTCATCCTGGGTTGGTTGGTTGTGGTCCCGTTGGCGGGGGTGGGTTGTTTCTCCTTGGTGACAATTGAGGTTTGTGAAGTCACGCGTTGGTTAGCTTCAACTCATCCCAGCGGTGTAGGGTCGGTCATAATGCGTCCAGCTCCCCGTTTGGCTCGTTCCTCTTCGCATCTTAAGCCCAATTCGGGCAGCCCGGGGGTTGTGCGTCTCCCTCACAAATGGAAATGGCGACCACTAGCTCTGGGCGGGGCGATATTAATGTAGGTTGCTCAGAATGGGTGGTCTCTGACGATCATGGTGGCAGCAAGGCGAGTCGTTTTGGTCGGGTGGCTTCTGATGATTGTGGTGGTCGCGGTCGTGGTGGCTCGATAGCTAGTCGTGGGAGTCGCACCCCACGAATCCAACGACAAGGTGGGACGATTCATCGCGACAATTCGGGGCGACAAGGGAAGGCTCGTAATTTGGGACATGGTCAGAGACAAGATTGTTGTTTAGAACACTACCGAAATTTGAATCAGTTAGTACTTGAATGCTTTGAAACCTCAGAGCAGGTGAGGCAAGAGGAGCATGCAGATCTCATTGCCACTTTGAACAAAATGCACTACTTCTAGTGCCATGTCCAGGAGCGCGTAGTGGTGGTTTGGAGGGGCCAGAATATGTTAACTGAGAAAGTAGAGAAGCTAGAGGCTTGGATGCCCACTTTGAAGAGCACGTTCATTGCTCCTTCTGTCCTTCTCCTCCTCCAGGAATAGCTCCGGACAACCTAGCCTCCATCACTTCTGATGACTAGCATGGTTACAAGTGTTTTACTTGTTTTATGTGTTTACTGGTGCTTTTGGCCTCCTAAGTTGTGGACTGTGTCTTTAGATGTTTTTATGTTTCTTTGTCATATATTGATTGTGGTAGTCAACAAACCTAGTTGGAATCAGACTACCTACATTTTGCGAATGTTGTATCTCTTTTTAAAATAATGAATAGACACTTGATTTACAAAAAAATCTATATATGTTTATAATTTATAATTAATATTATATATTAAATTAATAATTTTATAAATTTTTATAAATTTAAATTAGATTTATATTTTTTTTTACACATATAAGTGACATGTAAATTAGATTCACATATATATAGTGGCCTCACCCACGTTAGAGATAGAATAACCCAAAGGCGGTGCCACTTGCTACGTTTTACGTGGTGAAAGAGGTTGCAGCAATGAAAATGAAACCTAGTTAAACGTGGAGGGACAAACCTTATATATTCGAAATTTGGCACTTTTTTATAAATCTGTAACTGTACCCTGTAACGCAGATCCTAACTCGCACGTGATTTGGCCCATAACCCAGATTGATTTGTCCCATAGTCCTGTTGTCAATAGGTTTCAATAGTGAACAAAACGACGAGATGCGTAGACTTCCTCTTACAAAACTCCACGTTAAATTCTCCGAGGAATCACAGGTATGATAAGGAGATTTTGACGATGAAACCCACTGATATCGTGGACAAACAACTACGTTCCACAGTAATTTTGCGATCCAAATGCGTCTTGTCGGGTGCACAGGATTAAATCAAATCTCAACGAATGGAATATTTTTGAGGTTCATCCACAGAACCTCAAGTTTTGGGTTTGACCAACCCTGTGTGTGAAATAGGAGGGAGGTTGATTGTTGAATATTATTTTTATAAATTATAATATATTAATAGTAATTTATGTTGAAAAATATGAAAAAAATACAATAAAATAAATCATTAAATTTTAGTTGTTGAAATTTAAATTTGTAAATTAATAAAAAATAATCATTATCTTAAATTTAATTTAGGGTAATTTAACTAATAGACCAAATGATTTTTTAGTGACAATATATTTTCTAGCGAGATTGTGATTGTCTTGTTATTTAAAATACACTTTTGCATGTATAAATGAATTCTACACTTTTAAAAAAGTGTAGGCGCTTCATCTTTGCAAATTAAACAACTTAAACCTATCATTTTTGAAATTTTGTACTAGATTTTGAATAAAAAATTGACCATGAAATGCTCTAAAAGAATCATTTTGTCTATTAATTAGACTACTCGAACTTAATTTATAATCTTAATAAAAAAATGTCATAACTTTCAATTATTAATCCATTTATAAATTATAGTATTTAATTATTGATTTATTTATTTATAATTTTTGAATTTCACTTAGAAATTGAGAATGACATTTTCATATATATTAGAAAGAAAGAAAGAAAAATATTTTAACATCCACGAGGCTAAAGATAGCCTATGAGAAAGATTGTTTCTTCATCTAGTTGATGTATTCAGCCCTTTTCCTATGAAGCCTCACAATAAATGCTTCCAGCTTCTCGACAAACCCCTCACTAAATATATTATCCCAAGAGCTAGCTGCCAGAATATCTGCATAACTTTCCCTGTTGTCTTTGAAGGCCTCGCATTCTAAAATGAAATGTTTTTATGTTTCCACTTTTCCGGAAGAACAAAAAATACATACTTTTTCCTCCCACACTTCTTTTGGCCTTTTCTAGCGCCATGTTTCACAATGGAGTTGATGAGAATTAGTCTTTAACTGAGCAATAAGAATTTTGGCTCTCCAAGAAATATTGGCCTCTATGTACGCTTTTTGTTGATGATTATGAGTGGGATTAAACACTTCAATATAGTACTTTTTCTTTCTCCCTAACTCCTTATCCCAAATACGCTTGTGGAACTTATCCATAACAAAAGCTTTTATCTCTTCACTGTTTATGGGACACGTGTTCAAGCAAATACCCCATTTACTAAACCATTTGTTATTTTGTTGCATCCAAGTCTTCTTTCTTTTGCACAATATATCATTAAAGACAACCTTAGGCCATCTGCCCTCTTCCATTTGCTCATTTTTTTTTAAATACCTTATGACTTGCACCATAGCAATTGCTTCAATAGGAGTAGCCCCTGTTTCACTTAACAAGATAGCATAAGGAACTACACTTTTAATTTTGAATTTGTTTGTAATCAAACGCTTCTGAATTTTCTCAATTTGTTTCCATTGCATGTTGGATGTACTGTTGGCCCATAGTTCACAACTATAGAGAATCACTAGAATCACTAGAAACTCAAAAAGAGTTTGAGTGGTTTTCCAGTCCCATAACTCTGTCTCTCTATACCTATTTTGAAAAGCATAAAATGCTTTCCAACCCCCCAAAGTTCTTTTCTTTCTACAAACAACCCAACTTAGATTTTTGTTGAAGTCAATTATGAGGTATTTGTAATTCACAACTTCTTCCAGAATGTTGCCTTCAAAGTAGAACTTATGTTGGTTATGTTTTCTTTTTTAGAGAAAACCACTACTTTTGTTTTGCTAATATTGACTTGCATCCCCACCCTTCTACAAAAAAGCTTAAGGGATAGTAAGTGCTCTTGCAAACCAAGAGCAGATTTAGCAATCAGAATAAGGTCATATGCATACAAAAGAAGCCTTATAACAAACTTGCCCAAATGGATACCATCACCCCCTTGCAAATTTAACCACTCCTCAAGCTTATCGATATATAAACCAAAAAGGGTAGGAGACCATGGGCAACCTTTCTTGACCCCAATATCGCTTCTAAAACTTTCAGAAATGTCTGTTGAAGTTCTAATTTTGACTTTCACCTCTTCATACAGCCTATACACAGTTGCTCTCAAATGTTTAGGAACCCCAAGTTCCTCCATTATGTGCCACAACTTATCCCTAGGAACCATGTCTAACGCTTTTCTGAAATCAACAAAGCAACAAAAGCCTTCTTCCTTTTTCTCCCAAACTTTTTCAATAATGTGCCTTAAATTTATACAATGATCAATTATGGAATTTTTAGGTCTAAAACATGCTTGCCCTTTAGCACGCTTATCTCTTTCCTCTGTGCACTTGTTGATTTTATTTTCTAACATGATTACAAATAACTTTGCAAACAAGGGGTTTATCATTATGGTCCTATAATTGGAGGGATTATTGACACCACCAGTCTTGAAAAGAGGTATTACCATACTAGTTGTCCAATCTATGGGGAACCCCTATTGTATGATGATGTTGAAATTTTTTGTAATGTGAGATGCAAGAATCTCTAAGCCCCACTTTAGATACTTTCCTTGGAGTTCATCTAAGTCTTTTGCTTTTCCAACACCCAACTTCTTGATACCCATCTCTACCTCTTGCATCGTGAAGAGTTTAGTATCAGTGTTGACCAAGGGGGGAGGGTCAACCTTGGGATCCTACTCATAGAGTTGTCTTGCATAGTCAAATCATTTAGAAGTTGTAATATTATTTTCAGTTTGCATCTTTCTCGTTTGGAGCTCCTCCCAAAATAATTTTAGGTTATTTTCCCAGTGAAGATTAGCTCTTCTCTCCTTGAAACCATGAAATCGACCTTTTTCTTTCTTAATATCTGCTTGTAAGCTTTGAGCTTTATGTTATCCGTGTTTAACTCTTTCCACATTCTCCTTGCCTTTTTGCATTCCTCATCAAACCAAGCATTAGCCAGAAAGCAATTAGTTTTAGACTTCTTAACTTTTGCTCTTTTGCACTCTGTAAGTGCGCTTTAAATTAAATGTGTTAATTCGTGACTATGAAGTCCATGAATTGAGGGTTTCTCCTTCTCGAAGAACCTCTCTAACGTCATTTTAAAGGTATTACAATTTTCTGGAGTCAAAATAATTCTTCCCTTTAGGAGATTTTGTTGAACACACTGAGTTTTTTACTCTATTTGCTTCTTTCCAGTCCAAGAGAAACTTAAATAAATTGGCTTGTGATTTATTTTAAGTCCCACAATTGATCTCCAATCAAAATTTCCTCCATTTTCTCACACAAACCATGTGAGAAAATTACATAATATACTACACTTGCTCCATTGTAAGTATTGCAAGTGAAATTACCGGACTTTGCCCATCTAGTCAAACCATTACAAATGACTAAATCGAAAGCCCCACATAGAGTAAGCAATTGTTCACCAAAGAGATTGCAGCCCTTGTCCTCTGAAATTTTTTCTCACTGATGATTACTCTCTTCTGTAAACCAAATAGGGTCGTAGTCTTCTTTACAACAAAGAATGCTAGCTTGCTCACTTGCAGTCCTAGCATTGAAATCACCCACTATAAGGACTTCACCTAGTTGAGAATATGTTGCAATATCTTCTTTTAAGGCTGCAAAGGGATCTTTGTGGTCAAGCCCTCTACTTTTGTAGATTTTTGAAACTTGCGGTGCAAAATAGCATGCTACAATTCTAATGTGATTTCCATTTTCTGATATTTTAAACCAAATGAATTGTTTATTTGAGTCTTCTTTTTCTAACTGAATGAGACGACCTTCTTTTTCCCTCACTAATACCATGATACCCCCGTGTCCTTTGCCATTCCCTGTTGCCTTGTTCCACACTACCATCTTCCAGTATCCTTCAAACAAAGGTGTCTTGCACCCTTATGCTCACATGTTTCTATGAAGCAAAATATGTCTCTATCTTCTGCAATAGGCCCTAACCCAGGTCCTCGTCTCCATGGGTAACCTCTACAGTTCCAACAAACTAAACTTAAGGAAACCTGGGTATAAATATATATGTTAAAGTGTTATATATATATATATATATATATATATATATATATATATATATATTGTGAAGGTGTTTAATGGGTCTCTCATATATAGTGGATTTATTACTATGTTAAATTTTGATGGTCAAATTTAACTACCTACATTAATATTAGTTATTTTTTATTATCTTAATTAATTTTAAAAATATTATTATATTAAATTAAATTATGATTTTTTAGTATTATATATAAATATCACTTGAGTCTATAACTTATTAAACCATTCATTTTTAGTCGCTTAATTTGATTGTGTTAAAGTAGTTTTTGAGAAAAGTGTTATCACTCATTATTTTGTTATAGCATGTGATTTTGTACTTTATATTTATCCAATTTATTAATTTTTGTTTGTTAAATTTTCTTTTATTGTCTGAAAAGACACTTTATAGCTCAGTTTGGGGGAAATGTGTAGGCGTAATATAAGATTGTATGTCAACATTTTTTAAATGCGTAGTCTAACTTATAGACGAAATGACCTTTTTCATGACATTTTTTCTGGTTAATTTTAATCAAAATCTGATAGAGATTTTTAAAAACTTGAGTTTAAATTATTTAATCTGCATAATTTGAGTGCCCCGGGAGTTTTTCAGGGTGTTGAATCCATTTATGCATTCAAACATGTATTTTAAACAACAACAAAAAATTGAAATTTGATTGCCAAATTTTGGTGAAAAAAGGTTATTTCATCTATAAGTTAGACTACGTCTTTTTTAAATGTTAGAGGAAAAAAGTTTAAATGTCGGATTTAAATGTTTTAATTAATATTCAAATAAAAACATATACAAATGTAAAATGTAAGTAAAATAATTCCACAATGATCTACCTCAGTCATCTTAATTTGTTAAAAAAAAAATAAAAAAATTAACAAGAAAAAAATTAATAAATTAGATAAATATAAAGTGCAAAATTGTGGACTATAACAAAACCATGAGCAATGAGATAAATGATTGTCAGATGGAATTATTTGACATGTGTTTACATTTTACATTTTATATTTATATATATTTTAGTTTGAATATAGGAGGAACCCAACAATAATGTTTAACATTTTGACTAAGTCAAATTACATAAATACAATAACATAAAATAAAATAAAATAAAAAGAATAATGTAATGTAATGTAAACCTCTTAACTCTGTCAAAACAAAATAAAAATAACATAATAATAATAAAAATAAAAATGGCTCATGATATTGACCCATGGTATTCGTGTGGAACATAGCCTATTTAAAGGGGGAAATTAAACTAGCCTAGATTCATCTTAATCGATCAATTTCAAAGTATCTCATTAAGTGGAATGAATTACCCGCTGAAGATTCCACATGGAAGGATAATAATTTTATACATAATCATCCACAACTAGTCAAGCATTGAGGACAACACGTTTTTGAAAGACAGGGGCATGTTAGGTCCCTATAATACTAATGTAGCCCCTTATTGTTATTATTGTGCCCATGTAGCCCCAATATTGTTATTTTTGTGACCCATAGAAGCCCACTATTGTTATTTTTGTGCCCTTACATTATTATTGTTATGTAGGCTTTAATTATATTGTGACCCCTTAGACTCCTATATATACCAAGGAGGTATTTTCATTTGTATCATCCAAGAATTATTCATGTATGTGATGTAAAAGGGTGTTGCCCCCTCAAAGAGGCTTATTTTCAATTCATTGATCTAACTTTTCTTCTGTTTTGTGATCTGGTTACATAATATATACCTTGTTTTTTTACATATTGATCACTCTACGATCTGTTATGAAAAACTAGTTACGCATAACAGAGTTACCAGGTGGCTTCTCCTCATATAGGAATTTTATATTATTGTTATTGATAAACCTGGGAAGGAGAATGTTGTTGCCAATTTTTTGTCCTGACTCCATCATGCTAATGAGTCTGTTCCAGGAGAAGATGATTTCCCTAATGAATATCCAAGTGCATTACCTACTAATATACCTTGTGTTATGCGAAATTTATGATTGCGAACAAAGATGAATTCCCTATACCTAGTGGATTGGTCTATAACAACAGAAGAAAAAAAAATAGAGTATTCCTTAGAGAGGTTAAAGAATGGGAAAAAGGCCTACCTCGAATCCGTAGCAAGTTTTTTTTCCTCCTCGCTTGTAAGCTCCAATTGTAGCTCTAAGTGCTATAATTAGAACCTATGCACACGACTAAAACAAGCAAAGGATCCACAACATCCATGTAGCATAATATAAAATATCTATTCAATGAATCAGCATGGCATTGAAATGCATGAAAGCAAACAAAACACAAGAAATATAGGGAAAAAAGATACTCTTTGTATTAATAGAAATAGGAGAGAGTTTACAACCATAAATAGTAGTTGATTTTGTAGATGTCTCCCCAAGTTTACTTTTCCTTCCTTGTCACAAAGCACACCTCAATATCATCCCTAATGCATGAATATGGTGACTCCTTTAGGTTCAAGGCAACAACATGAGGGTATTATCAATCTCCAAAATCCAACCATGATGCTATGGATGGTAGTAAATGTATAGGAGAAGAATGGTAGTTTAAGATTTACCATTATGGGCTTGAGATCCAAGTATGATGGGAGGGTGAGATCAAGGGATAAGAGGTGAAGTCTCCAAGATAGGATTCGAGCTTCTTATCCATGGTAAATAATTAAAACAACCCTTGGAAGCTTCTAGAAGAGGAAGCTTCAAAATTATTTTTAATTTTCCCGAATTTCTAGAATCAGCGCACCTACAGAAAGGAGTAGCTAGTGCTGGCCAACATTGGTGCAGAAGGGAGAAACCAACACTGAACGCAGGTGTCTAAAGGGGCAAGGTGCACTGGGGCTAAAAACATTGATTTTGAGCAATTAATCCCATAAACTTAGATTTTTTGGAAAGGTCATTCTTACAGCTTTGTGAAGGGATGATGACAACATTTTCACAAATTTTGATTGATCCGATTTGTAGACCTATTGACTAGATGTGAAAAAATGGCCTATAATGGATTTCCCCCTAAAGTACAAAGTTTGAAATGATAGTTGATGATTGAAGTGATTTACCTTGTGACAAGTTTGGATAAAGAGCAACTAGTCGTGATCGGCATCTGTTACAATCCATTTTCATCATGATATCTTTGTTGAGGGAGTCATACCCATGCTTAACACATAAGCTAACATTACATGTACAATGATCAAGAAGTATCATCCACTGATGACAAGGAATGGACCCATGCTTGGATGAATGTTTTAATGATCATGACCATCATTCTTTGTAATCTTGCATTAATCCTGAAATCGCAACCCGGATGGATGAAACTAGATCTAGGGTCTTTTATCTCGTTCACTCGATCGTCCAACGTACAAGTCTAACCACACAAATAAATGAGTTGAAGTCGAACATGGTAGACACCATCTGATTACCTACCAATGATGCAAGTCATTAACAGACATGAGAGAAACCATTGGTGATGTTAACGACTCTCAAGGTACAATAGTACAATTGGTATGGTGTGAATAGATGAAATGAAGTTGAATAACCACACAAAATCTTTCAGTTGAAGTTCAATGATGAAAACTTGTCGCTGAGAGTGAGGAAACTTGCCATTGATGTATGAAAGCCTCAAGGTATTGAATGGAGTTTCTAAGTCAAATTCCTGGATAATGAGTTGATGTCAACAGGAAGTGATCCGTCGTAGGAGGGCCTCGATGTATCCCCCATCAACAACATGAAACGGGTATCAATGTTTGAGACAAAACGATGTTTATTTAGAGTTGGTCTAGGAACAACATACATGAAATGAAGGCTTAAGAGTATTGCAGCAAATATCAACCGAAGAAATTCTCTTGAACATATCGGCCACACTTGATGGAGTTGGCAGCATTAACCCAAAACCGAATGCAAAGGCTTTGAAATGGTGTGATGAACCAAAAAGACAAGCATATTTGTTATGAAACCAGCTCAAGAAAAGATAGAAAAGATAGATCAACGCCTTAGAATTTAGCCTCTTCGAGGGGGCAACCTCCTTTACATTACATAAATGAACAATTCTTGGATGATACAAATGACAAAACCTCCTTTCTATATATAGGAGTCTAAGGAGTCACAATATAATCCAGCCGACCTAACAATAATAATATAAAGCCACAAAAATAACAATAGAGGGATTCTATGGGCACATTAATAACAATATGGGGGCAATGGGGGCACAACAATATAAATAAGGGGTATAACTACAATAGTAATGGGGTAATCACTAGTATTATAGGGACCCAACATGCCCCTCTCCTTCAAAAAAGTGTTGTCCTCAACGCTTGAGTAGTTCTGGATACTTCTGCATAAAATTCTCATCCTCCCATGTGGAATCTTCAGCGGATAAGTTCTTCCACTTGATAAGGTACTCTGAAATTGATCGATTTCGTAGCTGTCGAGTTCTTGTTTCTATAACTGCTTCCGGTTCCAATATAATTTTTCCTTCCTTGTCAAGTTCTGGCAATATTGTTTGAACTGGGAGCTTGTCGCGTATAACCTTCTTTAAGCATGAAACATGGAAAACTGGGTGCAATCGAGAAGCTGCAGGAAGCTCCAATTTGTATGCCATAGTACCAATCTTTTGCAACACCTTGTACGGACCATAATACTTTGGTGATAATTTATTATCCTTCTTAGCTTGCTTGAGGGACATTTGCTTATATGGTTGTAGCCGTAGGAATACCCAATCACCTACATCAAAACTTCTTTCACTGCGATGTTGATCTGCCTGTTGTTTCATTCTATTCTGTGCCAACACGAGGTTATCCTTTAAGAGTTGGAGGACTTGTTGTTGATGTTCGATGTGATGTTCCACTGCCTGAACCTTAGAATTTTCTCTTAAATATGATGTGATGGATGGTGGTTGATACCCATAAAGTGCCATAAATGGGGTCATTTTTGTTGTTGTATGAAAGGAAGTGTTATACCACCATTCAGCCAGAGGCAACCATTTGACCCATTGTGTCTGTTTATCAGATACAAAGCAACGAAGATATCCTTCCAAACATTTGTTTACTATCTCAGTTTGCCCATCAGATTGAGGATGATAAGATGAGCTATGAGCTAACTGAGTACCAAGACAAGAAAATAATTCTGTCCAAAAATTTCCAGTGAAAATGGGATCTCTGTCACTTACAATAATCTTTGGGTTTCCATGTAGCTTTTGAATTGTTTCCATAAATGCAGTAGAAACTGTACTGGCTTTAAATGGATGTGATAATGCACAAAAGTGTGCATACTTGGTAAGTCTGTCAACTACCACCATGATGACACTCTTTCCCTCAGACTTGGGTAAACCTGTGATAAAATCCATTGAAACCTCCTCCCAACGTTGGCTTGGAATGGATAAAGGTTGTAATAGACCTGGTGTCTTAATTGTTTCAACTTTATTTTGTTGGCAAACCAAACATTCTGCCACAAACTTTTGAATATCTGATTTAAGGCCATCCCAAAAAAATTCCTTCTTAACCCTGTGGTAAGTTTTTAAAAATCCTGAGTGCCCTCCTAAGGGAGAAGTGTGCAATTCCATAAGAATCTTTTGTTTTAGCTGGGAATTCTTACAGAGGTATAAGCGATCTTTGTACCATAACGAATCATTTTTCCAGCTAAATGTATCAGACGTACTGGAATCTTGTTGTAGCTTTCGAATAAGTGCCCACACTTCTTCGTCATTCTTCCATTCCTCCCTTGCTTCATTTATCCAATCTGGTTGGATAATAGAAATGGCGCACAACAATGCTTCCACATCCTCATCCTTTCTTGAGAGTGCATCTGCCACCACATTTTGCTTCCCTTTTTTGTAGATGATTTCAAAGTCATAACCCAACATCTTTGTGACCCACTTTTGTTGCTCTTCAGAGGATAATCTTTGTTCTAAAAAGTATTTAAGGCTATCATGATCCGTTTTTACCTTGAAGTGTCTTCCCATTAGGTAGGGTCGCCATTTCTTAAGTGCATGGAGTATTGCCAACATTTCCTTCTCATAAATAGCTTTGCTTAAAAACTTTCCCTTGATTGGACGACTTTCAAAAGCAATGGGTCTTTCATCTTGCATTAGAACAACACCAATTCCATTTCCTGAAGCATCACATTCCACAATAAAGGTTTTTGTGAAGTCCGGTGTAGCTAAGACCGGTGCTTGGCACATTGCCTCTTTAAGATGTTCAAAGGCCTTTGTTGCTTCCGAAGTCCATGAAAATGCATCTTTCTTCAATAATGTTGTTAGAGGTGCTGCTATTCTCCCATAATTCTTAACAAACTTGCGATAATACCCTGTCAACCCAAGAAATCCTCGCAAATGCTTTATGGATGTGGGGATTTTCCATTCCTTAATGGCTTTAATTTTGCTAGGGTCTACCTTAACTCCTTCATGAGATACAATATGACCCAAATATTCCACCTCCTGGACTCCAAAGAAACATTTGGATCTTTTTGCATATAATTGTTTCTCCTCCAATAGTTGTAGCACCCTGTCAACATGTTCAACATGATCCTTCCAAGACTTGCTGTAGATTAGTATATCATCAAAAAATACTAACACAAATTTTCTAAGGAATGGTTTGAAAATTGAATTCATCAAACCTTGAAATGTTGAAGGTGCATTGGTAAGGCCAAAAGGCATGACCAAAAATTCATAATGACCCTCATGAGTTCTAAATGCCGTTTTCGGAATGTCTTCAATCTTCATTCTGATTTGATGATATCCTGAACGAAGATCCAACTTGGTGAAGTAAATTGATCCATGCAATTCATCCAGTAATTCATCAATGACAGGAATGGGGAACTTATCTTTAATAGTGAGCTTGTTGAGCTCCCTATAATCCGGACACATGCGCCATGATCCATCCTTCTTGTGCACCAATACTACTGGAGCAGAGAAAGAACTTTGACTCGGTTGAATTATACCAGCCTCTAGCATTTCTGCAACCATACGTTCAATTTCACTTTTTTGGACATAGGGATATCTGTACGGCCTGATGTTTGGAGGAACACTTCCTGGAATCAGATGAATAGCATGATCATGATCACGCATAGGTGGGAGACCTTTGGGAGTCTCAAATACCTTGGAATGATTGTCCAGGACTTTTTGGAGATCTGGAGAAATAGATGATTCCAATGTGGAAACATCTAGCGAACATAATTGTGCAATTACACCCTTTGCTCCTTTTTTAGAAGCTTTGTCATACCATTAGAGCTGATTATCTTTCCTGGTTTCCCTGCAATACCCCTTAATTCAACTTCCTTTCCTTCCGTAGAAAATTTGATGAAAAGTTCTTGAAAATTAAAAGCTATTGTACCCAAGGATTGTAGCCATTGGACTCCTAGTACAACATCAACACCTCCCATTGGAATGGAAAGCATTGGGCTAGTCAATACATATTCTCCCATGGATAGCTTGATATTATGGCACTTTCCAGAGCAATTTATTGTTCCTCCATTTGCAATCATCACTTGACACTCTGGTGCTGGATATAGGAAGCAATTCAATTCTTTTGCTACCCTACAATGAATAAAATTGTGGGTGCTTCCTGAATCAATCAACACTATTACCTTTTTCTTCTTGATTTGTCCTTCTATCTTGATGGTTTGAGGAGTGGTAATTCCTGCCAATGCATTACAAGATATGGTCGGATTTATTTGTTCTTCATCTAGGCTTTGTTCCTGGAGTATATCCTCTTCTTTTGACCTTTCTTGCTCCTTTTCTTCTTCCTCTTCACAATCTATGTAGAATAATTTCTTCTCAGCACACTTATGACCTTTAGTGTATTTGCTATCACAACTGTAACAAAGCCCTTTTGCTCTTTTTTCTTCCAATTTTTGTGGTGTCAACCTTATAGGTTGTGGAAGACTAGGGGCAACAACACTTCCGTCTTTATAGTTGTGAGTGGTATGCTTCCTGGTTGCCATAATTTTGCTTTCCATTTTTCTTGCTAACCTGAATGCCTTCTCTAATGAATCAGGTTCCCAAAGTCGAACATCATGTTGGATATTATCCTTTAAAGACCCTATGAACACATCAAT
This sequence comes from Pinus tabuliformis, assembly GCA_031772625.1. Classification (NCBI taxonomy): domain Eukaryota; kingdom Viridiplantae; phylum Streptophyta; class Pinopsida; order Pinales; family Pinaceae; genus Pinus; species Pinus tabuliformis. The sequence goes on from CM062814.1 coordinate 729,681,817, forward strand.
CCTATGCTCCTCTGGAATATCTTTTACCCTTATGTTCAATTTTTGGAACTCCTCAATGTGCTCCATTATTGAACCCTTTTGTTTGAGACTTATCAATTGGCTAAAAAAAGTGTTGCTTTTTGTATCCTCATAATGTGCTATCAATTCTTCCGTAAAAATTGCCCAAGTGATAAATTGTTTACGAGAGAAAAGCCATTGATACCATACAAACTGATTTGGTTCCAAATATAAAGTTGTCATACGTACCTTTTGTGTGTTTTGCACATTATTGAGATCGAAGAATTGCTCCATCTGTAATATCCATGTGGCGGGATCCTTGCCATCAAACTTCCTCATATCGATTTTTGGAATATGGTGGGTCTTTGATCCAACATTAGAGTCTATGGAATCATGATTAACATTTCTTTTGTTTACATCATGAGTTTCCTTTACAACCTTTTCACCATTAGTAAGTATTTCTTGTAGAAACTTTGTCAAATCTGTCTTCAAATCTGCCATGTCTGTCTTCAAATCTGTCCTCAAATCTGTCTTCAGATCATCCATCTTAGCTTCCATGCCCTTTATCTTAGATTCCACGCCATTTATCTTAGCATCTGTTAGCTTTTGTGAGCGTGACATTTGTTGCACTTGTTCTTGTAATTTTGATATATCATGTAGCATTTCTTCCTCTTCTTCATGAGTCATGCTAGAGCTTTCAGGTTCCTTACTAGGTGTTTGCATTTTCTTTCCTCGGGGCATCAGTTACCGATAATAATGCTTTACTATGCCCTTTGAATTCCTTCAAACCAAGCTTATGCAAAAATTAAAAAAAAAAACTACACACCTTTTTTTTACTTTGTAGAAGCCTGATATTGAATCTGATGTATCTCTGTAATTTCGAATCATCCAGTTCTGAAATTGTGACCTGTAGTAGCCTTCTATGTCCTCTTTCCAATGCCACTAGTCTGATCCAAATTGGATTCTCCAAGAAAGAGTTATGCACAATCTCCCGCAGTGACCTGATTATAGACTAGTTCAGTAGAGCGAACTTGTATGAAGTGCCACGTGTCACTGTTTCAACCTTTGACTCTGAAAAATATATAAAAGAAAACTACAGTCCGTCCTCTTTCTGTACCTTCTTACGAAATTTCAATCCGATGCTCAGAAAGAAAGTTATGACTATTTTCCCCAGGTCACCTGTTTTGAGTGTAATTCAGGAGTCTGCAAAAAGACCAATTTCCTCAGATCATATCTCCGAAAATATCACGCGAAAAGCTCTGAAATTCGGACCCAAGGTTTAGCGCGATTTCTTCTCAAATATGTTTTTTTTGCGACTTCTGAAACGTCAGAGAAAAAAAGTTATAGTGAAAATGCCACGATGACCTGTTTGGAGCAGCGAAACCCTAGAATCCAAAGCTCTGATACCAAATGTTATGAAACCAGCTCAAGAAAAGATAGAAAAGATAGATCAATGCCTTAGAATTCAGCCTCTTCGAGGGGGCAACCTCCTTTACATTACATAAATGAACAATTCTTGGATGATACAAATGACAAAACCTCCTTTCTATATATAGGAGTCTAAGGAGTCACAATATAATCCAGCCGACCTAACAATAATAATATAAAGCCACAAAAATAACAATAGAGGGATTCTATGGGCACATTAATAACAATATGGGGGCAATGGGGGCACAACAATATAAATAAGGGGTATAACTACAATAGTAATGGGGTAATCACTAGTATTATAGGGACCCAACAATATTTCTCATCCCAAAAGTCATAGAGATGAAGTGAAAAATGTCACATTCAAGAGTGAATCACTACCATTAATAAGTTAAGTACCTTGTTTTCCCAATTTCCCCAACCATTTCTGGTCAGTACCACTTTATTTTTGACAAACTTGAGGAGGATAACATATGCTTGATCTGTAAGTTCATCCTTCAGATGAATCCCTCAGTATTTTTAATGAACCCTAAGAAGGAGTGGTTCAGTCTCGTCATCTTCGACAAGTCCATCGTTGTTTGATATTTTTACAAGTCCAACAAAGGTGTAAATCAACTTCTTTTTCATGTTTAGAGAGTTTCAAAAAGAGGCGAAAAAGAAAACTCCAAAGGTTCATTTTCATAAAATTGTCTTTAGTCCGATAAGGTAGAAAATGATACTCAAGAGAACCTTTTAGCCATGTTTGACTAAGGTATTCCTTTTTTCTAAATAATCTATCCTAGTGCGGAAAAGGGTTAAACTTGCAGACTTCTCTTCATTTACTTTAACGAGTTCAAAAAAATAAGTGCTCGACAATCTTTTCATGTTTTGGGAGTCTAAAAAGAGTTGGAAGAGAACTCCTCCTAGGGGAATGAGTGGTATAAAGGGTAGAAACTAGTTCCGGTCATGATGAAACTGCTTAAAACATGTGGAGGTCAAGAGGCTGGCTAATAAGACCACTCATCATAATTTTTCCTCAGGAAAGGTAAAACAACCAAGTGAAAGCATATGATTAGCCAAGCAGATGGTGACGATGGAATGAGAAAACCAAGGCTCATCTGGCAGAAATAGGTTGATAAAACGGCAATCACGAGAGGTAAAGTATGAAGATAGTTTCATTTTTACAGAAGCTTGAAATATGTGGAAACTATGCTTGAAAACACTTGAAGATGGTTTCATTTTTTCACAAGCTTGAAACATGAGAAAAAACTATGCTTGAGAGTGGTTTCATTTTTACACAAGCTTGAAACAGAGAAAAATTATGCTTGAGTAATTTTTCATGCCTCCAACATAATAACTCAATTCTAGGCACATGCTCCCCAAGATTCATTTCATTCACTTAAGTAGACTATTGGCTACTAACAAGTGGATGGAATGAAGGTTAATTTACGAGATCAAGTGAAAGACTCGACTTGGAATTTACGAGATCTAATCAAAGACTCGAATTGAAAAGGGATCTATTTCATTTTTTAACGATATTGACACAATAAAAGAACTATGCTCATGGGAGATTGTTTCATTTTTTAACAAGCTTGACATGAGAAAAGGAACTCTGCTCTGACACCTTGTTTCATTTTTTAACAAGCTTGACACAAGAAAAGGAACTATGATATTCAACCTTGTTTCATTTTTTAATGAGCTTGACACAAGAAAGGAACTTTGCTCCGAGGAACCTTGATCATGGCCCCTAGGAGGCCATGGCTTCCAAGAGGTTCTCATTAGATGGAAGAATATTGCTCTAAAAGGGATACATATCAAAGGATCCAATGGAAAGATCAGGTTCCACTGCTCCCAGTACATGATGCACTACACCACCTACTAGATCATCAGTAGACACGGGCATGGAATAGGTTGCTGCATAATTAATCTGGGGCGGGGGAGATACCACTTGCTTATAAGGACCATTTAGGGGAGCTGGTTGATTAGGATTCAAATTAGTACCAACGAACAAAAGCTGGTCAATGGTCATGATTCTTCCTTCATGCGGGAAACACATCACACAAAAGAGAGAAGAGATAAAAGCTCCCATGTCATAAACATAGTCATGCCCAAGGAGTAAATTGAAATTCAAAGGGCCTTGGACTACCATCACATTGATATAGACAATCTTTCCTCCCAAAGTAATAGGCAACTGAGGAGGGATCCCTAACAAATTGTCCCCCTGTGTCATTGGAACAAAATGATTGCCCTCTAGTTCATTGGAACCTAAACAAATGAGAATAACCTTAGTGGTATGAACTTCACTCTCTATGAGAAGGTAATATCAATTGAAGGTGGAATCGAGTTAACCATTTTCTCAACCAAAGGTTGGTCGGGAAAGGACTCATGGGATTCACATTCAGAGAGAGTGGGATTGATTGGAGACATATTCTGATCAATCACTTCATCAACTAATGGAGGATTAGGGGAAAGCTTCCAGTATCCAGTCGAAAGTTGTGGTTTAGAAACAATAAGATTTCCCAATAATTTGGATGCTTCATCCATATAAGGGAAAATGTGAATGGGATGATTCCCTTCACATAACTTACAAGAAAACTTGACTTTGCCCTTCTTCCCGTGGACCTTATGACCACTAGCCGAGGGTTTGTCACTAGCATGATCTCTAGAAGTTGGTGATAAAGGCTGATGTGAGCCTATGGACAACACTTCTAATATTTTTGGAATACCAAGACAATCTCTAAGAAAGTGGTCACCCTTACATAACTTGCAAGGGAATTTAACTGTGGGGCTAATTAGAAGGTTCCTCCATACTAGTTGCATTGGTAGCAATGGTTGCTTGGCTGCCCCTTACTTATTTTTCTTCTTCTTCTTAGCATCATGGTTACTAGAATCAGTACTTTCACCAGGCGAGGAGGAAGAAAGGAATGAAGAAACAATAGGTGAAGAAGGCAAAGGTTCAACTTTAGGATCAACTTGAGGTTGATGTTGTTCAGGTGGAAGAGGACTTGCTTGAGGAGAAGTTTGGACATTTAGAACCATAGGGGTCAAAATAACCAAACTAGCAAACCAATGGTAAATCTGGGAAGGGACAAACATTGCCATATAAGGAGCACTAGTATTTCCAAAAGAAGGAAAAGGACCATGGTTCCCATTAGAGGGGTTTCCTTGATTGGTAGGCTCGGTAACTATCACCATTAGTCTCAACCTAAGATCCACTAAGGAGTTTTTCCATGGTAAGGATGTTATTTCACGGTTAATTAGTTGATCTTAGAAATGAAATACACAAAATAAAAAAAAGGGGTAACTAGGCAAAAGGGTTTACCAGGCCACTGTGAACTGCAATATACCACCTTAGTAAACCAAGGATTTATGTACGTGTAGGAAATATTCTTGAATGTTGTGTTCGGTGTATCACAGTGTACAAAGCGGTCGACTCGGTTACCTATGGCAAGATAGCAACCTAGTGGGGACTTCCGAAATATCCCCAAAAGTACGTGGAAGCACAGTATGTAGCAGTGTTGTCTAATGTGTAACCATATGAGGAGCGCATTCCCATATAATTTTCATGCATGGAGCACCATTTGATATACCCGAAGGTACGTGGAGAACAGCCCTATACACTTACATACATGGAATGAGATATCACCCCCGGAATGCAACCCTAGCAAAAAACGACAAATTCTTATAAATGCTAGAACACGTCTCTAGCCTAGACCTCTAGATGTTTGTGTTAATGTTTCAAATGCGCCTTAATATTGATTCAATCAATTTTAAATTTTATCTTGAATTATGTTTTAGTTTTCAAGGCTCATTGCGAATTTCATGAACATCCTAAAGATTCAATCTAGCATGATAAAATGAAATCTTTTCCTTTCAATGAAAATCTATGTACATGAGGGAAGAAACAAAGAATAATGCAACATACAAAATGTAGCAAACAAAATTTGTTAAGTCAATTCCCCTAATGCAACTGTCCCATTTCCAATTTCAAACACAACCCCAATTGCAATGAAAAATGCAAAATGATGAGATTTTTCTTTTTAATCCTCTTAATCTTTAGATGAAATGAAAACTAAGATGCTTACTAAATCACTGATGAGAGAAATCACACAGAATGATGACTACAATAAATGATCAAGCAAAAGTTTGCAAAATACCTAATTGACAAGAACAAAGAAAAATCCAAACAAATTCTTATCAAAGGATAATAAAACCTAAAGCAAACAAAGTGAAGGATTTTTAGAGACAAGGACACACTCAAAGACAGAAGGAAAACAAGATGGACCAAAGAAAATCATAGAGCAAGGCAAGAAAAGAAATTTTTTGCATCTTACAGGGATCAACGCAAGTGCAGAACAAGCACTAGTGCTCTACATCGCAAGTGCAAAGAAGGAGAGGGTGTGTTGAAGAACTCTATCTCTAGATCAGGGGGTGCGCTAAGGCAGATTCAACCAAAATATAATGCAAAAAATCAAATCAAGCTCAGAGAAGGGTTTTCCTAGGGTCAATCAATGTCTGAGTGAATCAATCAAGGTTTGAGTGAATCAATCATGGTCGGTTTAAGAGGTGAAAAAGGTGCTAAGGTCAAGAAAACCACTAAGGGAAGAAATAACTCCCTAGTGGAGTTGCCAATTTGTTATGCGGAATTTATGATTGTAGACAAAGGTGAATTCCCTAGACTTAGTGGATTGGTCCAGAAAAACAGAAGACAAAAATCATATACTTTTCCTTAGGGAGGTTAGAGTATGGGAAAGAGGCCTACTTCAAATCTGTAGAAATATTTCTTTTCCTCCTCACTTGTAAGCTCCAATTGTAGCTCCAAGTGCTATAATTAGAACTTGCACACACGACTAAAACAAGCAAAGGATCCACAACATCCATGTAGGATAATCTAAAATTTCTATTCAATGAATAAGCTTGGAATTGAAATACATGAGTGCAAATGTAACACAAGAAATATAAGAAAACAAGATACTCTTTGTATTAATAGAAATAGGAGAGAGTTTACAACCATAAATAGTAGTTGATTTTGTAGATGTCTCCCCAAGTTGACTTGTCCTTCCTTGTCACAAAGCACACCTCAATATCAACCCTAATGCATGAATATGGTGACTCCTTTAGTTTTAGGGCAGTAGCATGAGGGCACTATCAATCTCCAAAAGCCAACCCTGATGTTATGGATGGAAATAAATTTATAGGAGAAGAATGGTAGTTTAGGATTTACCATTATGGACTTGAGATCCACATATGATGGGAGGATGAGCTCAAGGGATAAGAGGTGAAGTCTCCAAGATAGGATCAGATAGGATTCAAGCTTCTTATCCATGGTAAATAGTTAAAACAACCCTTGGAAGCTTCTAGAAGAGGAAGCTTCAAAATTCTTTTTAATTTTCCCAAATTTCTAGAATCAACGCACCTGTAGAAAGGAGCAACTAGTGTTGGCCAACACTAGTGCAGAAGGGAGCAACTAGCGCTGAACGTAGGTGGCTAAAGGGGTAGGGTGCATTAAGGCTAAAAACATTGATTTTGAGCAATTAATCCCAGAAACTCAGACTTTTTGGAAAGGTCATGCTTAGGGATTTGTGAAGGGATGATGACAACATGTTCACAAATGTTGATTGATCCGATTTGTAGGCCTATTGACTAGATGTGACAAAATTATGTATAACACCTTGGTTCATAGATATCGTTAATTACTTAGCTGTAGGAAAACTTCCACAACATTTGTTTCCTAGAGAACGACAAAGGGTCAACAGACAATGCTATGTACTCCTGGATACAAGGGTACCTATTCAGAACCAAACATGATCATGTGATTTAACAATGTGTTCGAGAAGATGAAATTTATGACATCCTGAAGGCATGTCATGATGAACCTTGTGGGGGTCATTTTGTAGACAAAAGAACTATAAATAAAGTTCTATGGCAAGGATATTATTGGCCCACAATCTTTTAGGACGCTAAGAAGTGTGTTTGAGTTTTGACAAGTGTCAAAAAATGGGGAAACCAACACAAATGGACGAGATGCCACTACAAACCCAAGTCATGATCGAACCTTTCGAAAAGTGGGCTCTTGACTTTGTAGGCCCTATCAACCCACCATTAAGACAAAAAGCATACATCTTAGTATGTATTGATTATGCAACTAAGTAGGTTGAGGCCAAAGCCCTACCAAAAGCAACAAAGAAAGTAGTGGTCGACTTTTTGCATGAAGAAATTTTTGTTTGGTTCAGTGTACCTCGAGAAATTGTTACTAATAAAGGAACTCAATTGACCTCCAAACGAGTTCAGTGTATTATCGAGAAATTCAAGATAAAACACCAATCCACTCTATGCCATCCTCAAGTAAAGGGACATGTGGAAGTTCTTGACAAAGTTTTGGAAGCTATCCTAACAAAGACAATCTAGCATCATAAAAAAGATTGGGTCAAGAATCTTTAAGAACCCTTATGGGCCTATAGAGTTACTTGAAAAATTCCAGCAATTTCAGGCCATATGAGCTAGTATATGGTAAGCAAGTTGTCCTTCATATTAAATTTGAAGCGAAAGCATTGAAGATTACCTTGCAAGTTGGGATTGACCTCTCCAAAGATTAGAAGCATCGGTTGGACCAATTGAATGAGTTTGATTAAATGCACCAAGACATCCAACAAATGACTATCATGCAACAATAGTGGGAAAAATGGCATGATAAGTTCATAAAAAAGAATTAGTTTAAAGAAGGTGATTGGGCCCTTTTATTTGATTCAAGGCATAAGGATTTTAAAGGAAAATTCCATACACGGTGGTTAGGACCTTATGAGATTGAGATTGTGTTTGACAATGGATCAGTGAGACTTCACACAATCAAAAATGCATGAATTCCACTAATGGCCAATGGACATTGATTGAGACTATATTGAAAGTCTAAATCTAAGGAAGAATTTGTTGAAGAATTGAAGAAGCAATATGATTTAGAAGTTGTAGAAAGGTTGGCTAGTCCACCCTATTCTATGACTTCATAACTTTCGGTCCTAGCATGAAAATAAAAACAAAGAGAGAAAAATATATGGCAGTGAAAATGTAGTCTCGGGTACCTATATCACTTAGTCGCATTAGAAAACTAGTTTTGGCCAAGCCACTAGGAAAAGAGATCCTTATTATTGTGAAAACCTCCTTTGAGGCGCAATAAGACTGGCTCTTGTTGGAAACTAGGAAACTGGCCAATATAGTCTAAAAAAAAGAAGAAGAGAAAAAAATATGTAATAAAAAAAATAAAAAATTATTTGGCTATTCATGCCTATTTTTGTTGAATACATGTGACTATATGAAGGCTATCTTTCTTTTCAAGGCGAATTGTGGGATTACATTCAGTAACATGGGCATAAGAATTTTGCACAACCACAATTTTATTGCAATTACCTCGACCACTAGGTGTTCTCTTTCTTAATCTTTTTGTTTTTATTTTAAGCAAAGAGTGTAAGTTTAGTTGTAAAGATGGCATGTAGACCTGAAATACCTAAACTCTTCCCCATATTTACCTAAGCCCTTGTCATCCTAACCTTATCCTTTATTGCAAGAATTTATTTAAAAAACATAAGGGTTTCGTAGTTTTATCCAACCCTTTGTCTCCCTTTAAATTATCCATCCCTTGCATTATATACCTTCAAAAACCTAAACCAAAAATCACTTTTGACTACCCTATACATTGAAAACCCGACTCTTACCTATACCCATCCCTAGTTATATATATATATATATATATATATATATATATATATATATATATATATATATATATATATATATATATATATATATATATATATATATATATATATATATATATATATATATATATATATATATCCTCATGACTGATACTATAAACATATAAACCATGTATGTTTACTAACTATAAGCCACCACTACAAGGGATTATTTGGATGATCATGTTGTCACAGTGGCTCATCATTCTCCCATTTAGATGATGTCACTTGTTACTGGTCAGGGTGGTGGCCTGCATCATATGAAACAATGAGCCAATTAATTCATATAATTTCATAGCATGCAAAGTTGTGTTTAGGTAGCCCAAGGGATTTGCAATGATTCAGTTCAATGCATCATCCATTTTCAAAATTACAGTTACAAGGGGGTGAATGAAGGTAGTCGTAAGAGTTTTGATAAAAGGAAAGAAGCATGGGAGGCTCTATGAATAGGGTAGAAGCCGACAATGTTTATGATATTGAAATTAAACCTGAGGTATGGAATGTTTCAGAAAACGTAGATTGGGCTAAATTCTTGAGTCGATTCCAGGGCCATTGCTATTGAATTCGCAAAGAATTTTGATGGGATGAAAGTCATGGTGAAGCAACTTACTATCAAAGTCAACTAGCAGATAATTGCAGAAATCACTTGCCTTTCCCGGGAAGGAGAAGCTTAGTCAATTTTTTAAAAAAATGATGGAGTCTGTGGGGTATCATTCTTACAAGAACCATCTCCACTACCAAATTTGAGGAAAGGGATAAATCAGGAGGCTCTTCTCCCACTCTAGCAGACCGTGGTATACATAGTCATGAAGTTTGTTACCTGTGAAGGGAGGTTTAGCCTCGTATACCACTATCATATCTGAATCCTCACGCATATTGTTGGGCATAAGTCGCTTAATATGCCTCACTTCCTACTTAAAAGTTTAACAAAGATGGCCACCTTGGTCTAAAGGAAGAAGGACCTTGAGCGCAATCTACAAGAAACCTATTCTAATTACAAGAAAGAAAGTACAATGAAAGAAACCTATTCTAATTACATAAAGTAAATATCATGAACTAAATGTCAACCATTACAACCATTACATTTCAAAGACTTTAGATCCATTAACAAATTTCATTGGATGTGGCAATCAATAAAATCATCATTGTATTATCCATTTCATAAGTCTGTCCATTAGCCTAGATCATTGAAATGTTTTACATGGGTAAAGAGGCAAGTCCTAAGTAGTCTTTAGTCTTCCCTAATCATTTATTTAGAGCCTATAGGTCTTGAATCAACCCTAAGGTACCATAACTAAGATTCTTGAACAAATATGGGCAAGTATATACACGTTGGAAGGTTGCTACAGGGTTTCCTGTGGTACTACTACATGAAACAACAAATTTGCTATAAGGAGTTATAATTCATCGAATGACCAACAAAATCAAATCCAAATTGGATGGGACAATTTTTTTTATTTACTAGGATGTCTTAGGTCTCCATTCCAAGTGGAATCACTCAAAAAGACCTCTGTTAACCCATGCTAAAAAATGGCAGAAAATTACTAGTCTAAAATCTAGAAATTCGAGAACTAGTGAGCTAGTAAATCTATCAAATGCCTAACGTAATCAAGTGCAAATGAATGGGGTAATTTTTGTTATTAACTAGAATGTTTTTGTGATCTAATGAAAGTGGAATCAACTCGATTGAAGCTCGTTAGCATGCTCTAAAAAATATCAGAAATTTATTGTTATTTGTCACAAAAGACTTCGAGAAATCTAGATTTGGGAATAAGCAAACTAATCCAAGTAGCTCAATGATAACTATGACCTTCCAAATATTTTCCAAGGATGAAATGATTCTTGTGATCTTGCAAAATAACTTACATCAACCATCTAACCTATTCCTACAACAAGAAATCATTAATACTAAATACATAAATAGAAATAAACAATAACAAGAGATGCATGTGAATAAGAAGTGAAAAGAAGAAAAGAAAATGATACAAAAGGGATTTGAGGCTCCTAGGATGGCCAAGCCCAAGGAAACTCAGATTCCTATGAAAGAGACCAAGGTTTTGAAGCTGAACATGACACGAATCTTCATTATTTCCATCAATATAATTACATCCCTAAAAGAAATGACAGTAAAGCTTAAAAAATACGAGTTCTCTCCACAAGAAGACTAATAAAAATCAATCCCTAGAGGAAAATTCGACTCGGTAGTTATACAAAATGATTAGGAATCATTCCTCATGAAAGGAGGAAGTTTTCCCCACTAAAATCCCTTGATTATTGGATCTGGTTCCCAATACTAGGAATTTGCATTAAATGGTAGGGAACACATTCCTAGATTTTCTCAATCATTAGATATCCATAATTTGTGCCATAATTCCATAATATCTTGTTGATTTATTATTTAATATTGATATTCCCGCAGTAAGGCGCAGGTCCCTAGATTATCTCCTCCTCCAAATCTCCATAATCTGCCCAATATTCTCACAATATTCCACAAAAATAAATAATATTAGGCACAAGTATGCAATTATCCATAAACCTTCGTAATGAACATATTAAAGTTAAAAATACATTATCTAATGCAAAAAGAGAGATTTAATGTGCTGAAGGATGGTCAGATGGGCCTTAATTTATGTCTAATTTAGAGGCCCATCAACTCGTCATCCCTATCACCTTCACTTTGTTGCTACAATCTCTGCTTAAACTGCTGATACGTTTCATCATGTTTCCATGCATGAAAGATCCTCTCCTATAAATCTGTCCCATAATAACTCACAACTAAAATATGATTCACTTGCACTCTCCTACTGAGAACATTTGCAACCCTATTCTCCTTGCCATTGATGTACCTTATTTCAAAGTCAAACTCACTAAGGGTAGCTAACAATGTAGCTTGCCTAGAATTCAAATTGAGTTGGTCAAATAAGTACCTAAACCCACTGTGATCACTCATCAGGAAAAACCTCCGACCAAGAAGATAATGTCTCCACATATTCAATGCATGAATGATAGCTGCCAACTTAAGATCATGAGTCACATTGTTCTTCTCATGCTCATTAAACTTCCTTGACTCATAGCATAACACCTGCCCTTCTTGCATCAAGACTCCACCAAGTCCTTCCTCACAACCATCTGTACAAACTAAAAACTCCTTATCAGGATCTATAATCTTCAAAACTGGAGCATTTGTAAGCAAATTCTTCAACTACTCAAAACTAGTTGCACACTCCTAAGTCCATTCAAACTTATTCCCTTTCCTTAACAAAGATGTGATAGGATAACCAATCCTTGATAATTTCACGATGAACCACTTGTAATAACATGCTAGTCCCATGAATGATATGACCTCATCCACATTCATCCACATTCCTAGGAGTTGGCCACTCCATGATCTATTTAATATTTTCTAGGTCCACTACTATCCCCTCTTTGGAAACAACATGTCCCAAGTAGTGAATCTGAGATTGAAAGAAACTACACTTGCTGAGCTTGGCATACAACTGATGCTCTCTCAACAATCTCAACACTATTTCCAGGTGCTCTGCATACTCTTCCTCATTCTTGGAGTATATCAATATATCATCAATAAACACTATCAAAAACTTGTCCAGGTAAGGATGCAACACATTGTTCATCAAACACATGAAGGTGGCTGGAGCATTGGTAAGACCAAAAGGAGCCACTAGGAGTTCATAATGCCCATACAGTATACGGAATGAAACCTTGTAGATGTATTTTTCTTTGATGCGCACATGATGTTATCTTGGTCTCAAATCAATCTTTGAAAACACTGCAACTCCCTTTAGCCGATCAAATAAATCATCAATCCACGACAATGGATACTTTTTCTTGATAGACACCTTACTCAACTACCTGTAATCAATGCGCAATTTGAGAGTATCGTCCTTTTTCCTTACAAACAATATTGGTGCACCCCAAGGCAACACACTTGGTCTTATGTTTCCTTTATCAAGCATTTCCTTAAGCTACAACTTCAATTCCACCAACTCTGCACTACTCATCCGGTAAGGTACCTTAGATGTTGGTGTTACTCTCGACATCAACTCTTGAAAAGTACACCTCTATATGAGGAGGAAACTCTGGAATCTTTGCAAGAAACACATCCTAAAATTGATGCAAAATAGGATACCTCTTTAGGAATTCATCATCCTCAAGTCTTTCCCTTTATCACTAGAAATGTGAACTACAAAAAATACACATCCCTTCTGACAATTGTGCTTTACCTACATAGTTGTAATCATTATCACTGATATAGGCTCCTTCTTTCCCTACAAGGCTCTCCTTTCTCCATCATCATCCAAACACTCAATAGTCTTATCATAACATTCCACTTTATTCATGTGAATGAACAACAAATCCATGCCCAAAAGCATACTGTATGAACCCAAAGGAAGCACATTTAGATGTGATGATGTAGGCATACCATTCAACTCAAATGAACAAGATCTCACCCAATGATGAACTCTTCTCTTGGTCCCTATAACCAACTGCACCAACCAAGATTCCACATGCACTTCTTTATTCAAGCAACACTTATCCACCAGGTCATGACTAATATAAATATAATTAGATCCAGGATCAATCAAAATGGAAATAACTTGATCATGGAGCTTACCTTCCATCTCGATAATGGATGCCTGATGATCAACCTGCTTGTTATCCACTGTTGCATAAATTCTAGGAATACTTTGACCAACATCCCCAACTGTCTGTGCCTCCTAAGCACTATAATTTTGAGGCCTGCCACCCTGGTGTGATGGGCTCTCACTCCTGTGATGCTCTCCACCACAAGTCCAACACATTAAAGGTCACCATTACCCTTATTTTGCTCCTCAGACTGAAATCCATGTCCTCTGTCAACTGCATTGAACTTCTTATAAGGTACTATGTTCTCCTTGTCATGTGCATCCTAAAGTCTTCCTTGATTCTTAGCCCACTTTCCTTCAGTATTCTCATTCCCTTTAAATCCTTCTTAGGCTTAGACTTTCACTTTGATTGCTCATAACAATACTTCAACTTCCTGATGAATTCCTCCAATGATCGAGGCTCATCATACTCAATCCTATCTTTGAATGCTACTAGAAATCCACTGATGAACCTTTGGCCCTTTGCCTTCTCATCCTCTAGGTAAGGAACATATGTTAATGAATCTAGAAACTTGGTCTTGTACTCTTCATCTGTCATGGAATCCATCTTAAGCTCATAGAATTCCTTGGCATTTTCGTCATAATATCTCTCAGACAATTACCTCTTCATGAAGAGTCTTTTAAACTCATGCAAACTCAATCGCTCTACCCTAATGCCTCTAACACACTTCACATATTCCCACCAAATATCTTCTTTTCCCTTGAGGCTGAAGACAACTATATTGGTTTTCATATTCTCTAAATAATCATGCAATCCGAAGAACTTATTCATCCCAAGTAGGCATGCTTCTGCATCTTCTGATTTCTTCACATTCCCATAAAATGTAGGAGGCTTGGATTTCTTGAACTCCTCTGGAAAGTACCCACTCTCACTCCTCCTATAAGGTTTTTGGTGGTAATGATGATGATATCTCTCAAAAATGAAACTAAAATTAAATCCATGAGTGCTATCTCGCCTATCAAGTGTATCCAAATATCAACCACCTTTGACTTTGTCACCCCTATATAATCTATGTCCTTTATGAGACCTACTGCATATGCCCCATTTGTATTTTCTTTCTATCCCTAACTGAACCCTATTTGTCCCTGCTTCTACAAATTTGAAAGGCCTTGAAGGATGATTGCATTAAATTTTGCTTTCTTTTCCTGAGCTCTGGCAACTCTTTCCTGTGCCTCAATCATCCTATTATTATTTTCCTTGCAAATTTTGATCCCTGCCTTCAAACTTATCAATGTATCTGCTAGATCATGAGAGTACTCTTCTCCTTGCTGCCTAACTGACCTTTCCCATTCCATAGAATTCATATCAAGCCTGTAAAGGGAGTCATGTGAATTGTAGTCCACCATTCTTCTCTTCATCTCTAATCTTCTATCTCCTGCAAACATGTCATGTTAGATAAACCAAATATAGACATAATCAAAATCATACCTTAGTGTATTTCAGGGGAGGCTATCACATCTACACAAGTCAGTCCAGATTAGCACAATATAGATACATAATGACATCAACATATCAACATCATGCATGATAACACAAAACTGCAATAATGACCACCAAAATGCATGCATAGTAGACACATACAATTAACATGCATGCATAACAATATGCATTTAGCCCATCTAGTCCAAGTGTTTGAACCTGGAAGCTTTGATACCACCCTGTAACTACCCCTCCCACATTTACCCACTTTTACAAGCTCTCTAGGGTAAACATGAGTTGAGTGTCACTATGATATGACCTGACCTCCAAGTTCCAGTTATGGAAGTGGGGCCTACAAACCGGAAGTAAACTGACATCCCTTAGAGACTACAGATCACTTAGGAGCCTACCAACCACCCCAGGTGATCAATCCCTAAGATGAAACTCTTTTTCACTAGGTTTACTCCCCAACCACACCCATAACACTTCATGCATGTGGTTGGGAGGCTATAACCGCACCCATAGGCCTGTCTCCATGCAATTATGACCCAATTTCCTCTATTCTGTGCATGTGGTCATGAGATCTATGCCACTTTTTCAAGTTAGCCTCCATACCACTACCCAAAACTGCTTGTAACTTTCCATAAATGCTAAAAAATCAAAACTTGAGTAATATCTTGACCTACACATGCCTAATACATGATATACATTTCGTCAAATAGATAGTAAACATATAAGCTATAGGTCATGAATGCATATCTGATCATAAACTTATGAACTTCATCTAAGAATCACCAAGAAGGCTCTATGCCCTCTTAAGCTAGCTGCAACAATACTTGTTAATCCATGCATTCATCAACCATTCAATAATGTATCAAATCATGAGAGAGATCCGTAGCTAGATTACATCATAAAACCATGAATATAACTAGAATAAAAACTATGACAGATCAACCATAAGATCACCATAATAACTAGTACAAGTGCTCATATATCACAATAGGAAAATAACTCATATTAACATATGCAAATGCCAACCAAGTTAGGGACTTCCACGTACCACGTGACCATATATTGGGCTGAACTAAATCTCTCTTTCAACCAATCACCCCCATGCCATATTCCAAGCATGAGTGTGAGATCATAAGGGTTAAACTAATATAAAACTAACCAAGGCTTCTAGAGGCCAAACCACCTCAACCCTCAAGCATAGTGATCTCACCTATACGGTTCAGAAATCACTAACATCAACTAGATTGGTATCTACCCTAGTTTTCCAGGGCTCTAGGAACTAGTATATTAACCCACAACCTCTAGGGAACCTAAGCTATTACAAGGCTCCAGAGATCTCCCATCTCAACCCACAACCTCCAGGGAACCCAAGTTGTTTCAGGGCTCCAGAGAATTTGTCCCAACCCACAACCATAGGAAACCTGAGAACCAATCAGAAAACCAAATGGGGAACCCACTACATCATGGCTATCCAGGAAATGGCAAGGCAAGGCTGAAACCACTATCAATCTAGGCAAATCTCCATGGCAATGAAAACACATAACTAAGGAACCACATGCATATAACATGCATCTAGAAACTAACAAGGAGATAAAAAATGCAACCTATTACCTGCAAAGTAAGCCTGCTATAATTGTTGATTCAACTATGTCCTTGCGCTTCCTTGCTTTCCTTTGCTTTCTTGCTTGTCTTCTTCCAAATCCAAGTGAATGCTAGAGTGCTCCAAGAATACTCTAAGTGTGCAAGAGTGTAAGAGAGCCAAATGCTAAATTGACAAAAGCCATCAATTGTTTCTGTGATGCCTTTTTATTATTTATGTTTCATTTTTTTCATTTTTCCTTTAATTTCCCTTGCATGCAAATTTGTGTCTCTTCACCTTCATTTTCTTCTATTTTCCTTTATTTTCATAATTAAATATCATTTATTGCCTCTTTGCCTTTGCCAATTTCCATAGCCATTAATTAAACCACAAGTGATGCCCACTATAATGTTTGCCTACCATTCAACTTGGAATATGTGTCCCATGACCTTGGTCTTATTTTATTTACATGGAAAATCAACTAGGGGTTGTTACAATTTTAGAGAAAAGATAAACTAGACTAGTAAACAATGAGAGGATTTTGACCAAATAGAAACTAAAAGAATGAATATATATATATATATATATATATATATATATATATATATATATATATATATATATATATATATATATAAACTTAATGTAGTATAAAAGATAAATAAATTATCAAAATTCCAAAATTCAACAAGAAAGAATAAAATGGATAACAAAAATAAGTATAAAAAGAATAAATATAATGTAAGACTAAAATTTAACCAATACATTAAAAACCAATTATCTATAGTTTGTTGGGTCCCTATAATACTAGTGATTACCCCATTACTATTGTAGTTGTATCCCTTATTAATATTGTTGTGCCCCTATTGTCCCCATATTATTATTACCGTGCCCCATAGAATCCCTCTATTGTTATTTTTGTGGCTTTATATTATTATTGTTAGGTCGGCTAGGTTATATTGTGACTCGCAACGCAGTGCAAATGTGATATCCAGACTTCACTACCATGTTTGTCCTGCATCGGGCAGAGGCACCCCTGTGCCCACGGTTGGCCAATGGTTATGGGATTTAGGCAGGAGTCCCTGGGCTTATCTCCCTGCCTCACACCCTTTCCCTGGTACTGGTATTGGTCCCCCTCTTGCGGCCATATCCTAGCTCACAGACCCATCTGTAGCCAGGTGCTACTAGTGCTCCCATACCCGCAGACCCTTGCCTCTCCCTACCAGTTCCAGTCCGCTTCCAGCTCACCTCTCTGCCTCTCCTACCCCCCGGGATCCCTGGAAATTCCCCTATGGTCCTACCTTGCCATTCACTCGGATTCAATTAGCCCATGCTAGCTTCCCAACCCGAAGGCTGGTCACTCCATATCGGCCTTGCATCGAGGCTCCTCACAGTGCCCACCATGCCATAACCCCTGCTTCTGCTCAAGAGCAGAGTCAAAACAACGCATAGCCAAGCGAAGGTTCCCTCTTGTCTACCCTGGTTTCTCCCTGGCTGAGCTAAGCCTCTCTGGGGTGGCCTTGCGCCTCTCCCCCCTTCCCAGCAACTCTCCCTCTGACTCATGGGATTTCCCTTGGAACCCAACTAGAGCTTACGAATTAAACAATGTCAGGGCTAGACTACATACTAGATGGTCGACGCTTGCCCTCGGCCTTCGCTGCTTCTCCTCCCTTCCACTTTGCTGCTCCTTCCTTCCCCACTATACCTTCCGCCTTCCCTGCACATCCAATACACCTTCCCCCTTCGCCACCTTGCTAGCCCACCTCCCATGCAATCAAGGCAAAGGACACTGCACTCCCTGCCTTGAGCATGTGGGGTGCGGCTGCAATGAATTTCACTGTCCAGCCCATGTCCATTCAATCCTGGCACCTCTGACACCGCACTCATCCCGATCGGGGGAATTATATTGAAGATATTAATATTATAATAACCAAAAATAATTTCCACATATATAAATATTCTTATTGATTTATTTAAAATTTAATATTAATTATATAAATTGCATAGAATGATAAATAAAACATTTCTAAATTCAGGGTTTTGTGACTCATATTGTTTCAAAGAATTTTTCTGCTGAAATCACATTAAAAAATATATGGTGGCAAAGTTACATTTTGTTTTTTTTTGCTTTTAATATTTTCTCTTCTATGTTCATTTATCTTATTAGATTGAATATATATATATATAAGTAAGCATGTCTAAATTATATTATCTCAGCCAAATTTACAACATTTACAACCATGAGTTTCGTCTCTCCCTCAAAGCAAGGAAACCAAAGAGATAAGACAAGAGTACTCTGCCCTTGGAGGGGGAAACCAAAGCTTACATTGTTTCTCAAAAAGATGGAACCATATGAGTTGCACAGGAGGGAAAGGCCTCACTGTGCCTGGATAGTGGAATGATGAAAGATGACAATTTCACGTTGAGGCAGAGCAAAAGGATCCTCAGTCTTTGAACTGGCACTCTTAGGCCAAGCTGCAATGGTGCTATCACACTGGAAATTGCCAAAGCAAAAATATCTTTTGTGAGCCATTGACCAAAAGGAGAAAAATACTGACCTGGAGTTTCTTAGGATGTTTGTGGGTGACACGAATTGCTGTGAAGCCAGACATAAGTCGAGCTTGAGCCACCATGTGTTTGAGAGATTCCACGAGTCTGCATCGAATTGATCTCCTCCAAGGTCTCCTCTAGAATCAAGCACTCGTAACGGCTGAGGCTTGTTGGGGGGGGGGGGAATGGGGAGTTTTGGTCATAGGTAGAGGAGCAGTGGGTGTTATGGGAGACGAGGGAGCTTTGGGAGTGGGAGGGGGGGACGAGCTTGCAGAAGGGGAGTGCGCAGGGGACACAATTGGGGAGGGGACATTGGGAGGGTAATCAATGCTCATGTCTCTGCAGGATAACTACTTCAAGGAGGTAGACGAGTGGCGAAGGAGCGCATAAAGCTCAACAATTCGATGGGTGGATTTTTCCTTGATGTCTCCCTATTCTTTTAGCTATCGGGCCAAAAGGTTATGCAGGGCCCAGACCTGGCCACGACCTTCTTGCAGACACGCTATGGAATGCAATGGTCAAACAAGGTGGCAATGGAATT
Source organism: Pinus tabuliformis (assembly GCA_031772625.1). NCBI lineage: Eukaryota > Viridiplantae > Streptophyta > Pinopsida > Pinales > Pinaceae > Pinus > Pinus tabuliformis. The sequence continues at coordinate 729,701,735 of CM062814.1, forward strand.
ATCATCCAGGGTGGTTGAGGGTCTCCCTCGGCCTCGTCCATGCCTTGGGAGATGGCCTTGCCCTCTTTCATCGCTCATGGTTGGAATGCAGGTGCAGGTGGGTGTAGCTACGAGGCTGGGAGGAGTGGAGCTGAGCAGAAGGGAAAGCAACCAAAGAAGGAATGGTAGGGAGGTTAGGTCGCGACGGGGTAAAAATCTTGGATAAGAAACAAGGTGGTCCTCATAAACCGAGGTGATGGGATGCATGGTGTAATTAGGCCGGGCAAGAGTCATGTGAAGCGAGACGCCCTCCACATGCCATAAACCATTAGTTAGCTAGGGTGATCGCCCTCTGGTCACCTGAATCTAGGAAAATATCTAAGATTATATTGCTTATATTACTTTAAATAATTATAAGCATATTATATATATTATTTTCCCATTAAAAAGTTATTTTATAAATACAAAATATTTTATATAATATTTGTATTCATTAAATATAATTATTTTAAAATTTTAAGTTTATATATATATATATATATATATATATATATATATATATATTTAATATATAAATAATCAATAATTAATTAATTTAATGTTTATATTAATATGAATATTTAAAATTGGATGGTTCGGTTCGGAAAACAAATAACGACCCTTAACCACTATGTTGCACTCGCTCAATATTATCTGAAAACACAGACCTTGTTCCGTTCCTTGCCCGATGTAAGCAGGCACTTGGACTCTTTTATATATGTGTGTAAGTTATTGTGCCTTTTTTTTTAAGCATACAGAATCAATCCCTCAACATCGATGATCCCTCTCGGTCACCATGTTGTGGCTAGTATATATATTATTTATTGTTTATAATCATTTATATGTTTTGTTAACTTTATATTTATTTATATTAAAATATAATACATGTAAATAATATATATATATATATATAGACACATACACAATGAAGATGATTATTAAAGTATACTAAGACTAATATGGTCTATGTAATATACACATACACACGATGAAGATGATGATTAAAGTCTACTAAAACTACTATGGTCTATCTCACCTTAAGAAAGTAAGAGATTAATTGAGGTTCTTTAACATTTTATTTCTATAATCGAAAGGAAGGGAGAGAAATCTTTCTAGATCACCATAGTGTCGTTGACTTAACAAATTAGGAAGGTTGGTAGTGTGACAATTTTTTTGAAAATTAGAATGGATGTAAGTAAGAGTTGGGAAATACATGAGAAAATGCTTTTCATCTTCAACCCTTTTAGTATCTCAAATTTGACAGATTCTTTCATCCCAAGCTATTTTGGGAATTGATCAATGCCCAATTTCACTTTGAAACTCATGAGAATTAGTCCTTATCTTGGCAATTTTTATTTTATTCTTAGCACTGGTCAAAACAAAAAGATAATTCTAGTTTTCAAGATTGGGGTTGATCACCTCCTTGTAATACCTTAATTGAGACTCTTTAATATTTTATTTCTATAATAAAAAAGAAGGGAGAGAAAAAATTCTGGATCACCATAGTTTTGCCGACTTAACAAATCAGAAAGGTTGGTAGTGTGGCAAATATTTTGAAAATTAGAATAGATTGGAATAAGAGCTGGGCAATGCAAGAGAAAGTGCTTTTCATATTCAACCCTCTTAGTATTAGAAAGGTGACATATTATTCCTCCCAAGGTGTTTTGGGAATTGACCAATGCTTGGTTTCACTTTGAAGTTCATGAGAATTATATTTTATCTTAACAATCTTAATTTTCTTCTTAGTACTGGTCAAGACATAAAGATGATTCTGGTTTTCAAGATTGAGGTTGATCACCTCCTTATAATACCTTACCTTCCTTTTTCCCTCTAGCTCCTTATTGTACCATAACTTATTCTTAAATTTGGAAGTAGTAATATTTTTAATATTATCCTTATTCTTTACTATTATCTCCTCCTTTACCCCCCAATGGTCTAGCCAAGATTAGGCATCCTTATGCCAACCTCGCTTGAGTCAAAGGTGGGGGTTTTGGCTAAAGTCAGAAACAATTTTATAAAAACTCTCGACTTCCATGTTGTATAACTTCTTCTTATACATGAGATACCTTGTCATAGCCATGTTTCAATGGGGTAATGTTAGCTTTAATCATGAGGATAAGGTAGGGCTTATTTCCTTTAATATTGAAGTTGTAGGTTATAAGTTGTTGTTGGATCGTTTCAATCTTCCTCCATGATTATCTAGATATACTACATCCCCAAACCTCACAATGATATAAAATAACAAGGGTGATGGGAGTCTCAAATAGGAACTTTTTTTTACTCCATACCCAAAGATTTGTCAACATACAATTATTTTCAAGCCCATAACAAACTCTATAGCCTTTAATTATCCTTTTCTCAATGCTATAATTCCAATTGAGCTAATTATGAATGTCGATTCCCAGATATTTGTATGAAGAAACTTTCTACAAGTAGTTGTTATCATAAATGAAATTATTATTATTATTATTTTTCAAAGGAGTAGATGGATATTTGCATTAATATAAAAATTTGGTTTCTAGGCGAGAATCCGTACATAGATCTTCATGTTCAAGGATTAATCTGCTTTCAAAATTCCATACTATGACTAAACTATTCTTATGGAAATTTTTCCTATAGTTCCAAAAAGATGTGTGCTATAAACCTTACAAAACTGCCTAACAAAAACTTGAATCTGAATAACATCAAGAACAAATAGAGTGTGAAAAATTATCTGGCAATGGAGGTCCATTCTTCCAATATTGCATCTTGGTGCTAGATGCATCATTCTTTATCTGCTAAACCTGCCCCATACACTACTCTAGCTTTCTTCTTTTGAGGCTCCATGTTGGTCCCTACTTCTTCCTTAGTCTATTGGACACCACCGCTGGAGTTTTATTTGAACTCAGTCACCTTATTTTCCATTGATGCCAATTGTGAATCAACCTCTTCCTAGAACATCTCCATCTTGCTCTGCAACAATCGAAACTTCATGTTCATCTGAGTAGTTGGTGAGTCTCCCTCTCCTCTTCTTCTAGGTTCCCATGTGGTTCAGAGTTGTCAACAATGACTCAAGTGACTTCGATACTTTAATCAAGAGCTATTTTGGTTGGGTGTGTTCTTCCTTGCGAGATGATGTCCTGATCTCCGCCATGATGAGGCTAAACTACTCCACTCTCTAGATCCCTGAAAATGATAGCTTCATTTGTGCATGAATAGAGTGATTTATCAACAGAAATGGTGGTCAGAGTAGAACAAATATAAGCCATATATAACCCTTGATGCCCCTATGTTGCCCTCTTATTGCATTGAGTTGCAATGCTTCCAAATCCATCTCAAAATCCGTACTGGTTGCTTGGATTTGCATTCAAATGATACAGTGGGGGAGTAACATTAACTACAGTTTATGTCAGATTGAATTTTGTAACAAAGTCAAGGATCTGATCACTTGTGTGACTCTTCCCTTCCTTGAAAACTTAAAATTTGAGGCTAACCCTGCCTGCATGAAAATTCCTCCATATGCCAAATACTACATCGGATAAGATAGGGGTTCACATTTATTGATTTGCGTGGCTGGAAAGTAAATGTTGGTCGCACTTCCAACCTTGTTATTCCATATTACGAGCCATGGAATGCTTTCTTTGGGGGTGTATTGCTTTGCTTAATTTCTTGTTGCTAGCTTGTCCCTCAATTTGACTAGGCTTTTATAACCTAATTTTTGACCTGCACTTTATATAAAGAATTCATGGAAGAGGGACGTTCAATATTCAATGATCCACTTCTAGGATCCCTTGCTCCATGGTAGTTCCTCTGTTTGCTAGTGAATTTAATTTTTCATTCAAATTTCTATAAACATGATAGAAATCTATTTGCTCGAATCTCAATATTTAGTTTTCCACGCCTGGGGAATCACAATCATAGAGTCTCCAAACATAGGATTTTGGAAAATTTCTTTTCAATTGTTGTTTCTAGTCCCTACCAGAATGTTAGATATTAAGCTTGATTATAGGATGCTAAACCCAGGCCCCAAGTGCATTGAGTCTTTGTTTGATCATCGAGACAAAGGAAACCCCTCCTACTCCTTCCAACCCTATAAATGAAATTATCATAGTTGATATTTTTGGATTTAATTATCATGAATTTAGTCTTGTCGGTATTATCAGTCATACTAGAGTATTTTTAACGATTCAAATATTATTCATATTTACAGTGTTATAGGTGACTATTTTGGTTTGAAAATTCATATATATAGAATGTAAGTGAATATTCAATAAAAAACCATGTAATTTACTCTTAAAATTGACAATTTTTTTGCAAATATTATCCATTTAATCATATATATGCAAAAAAGAGGTGAATTTTTAAACAAATGGGTGAATGAATATATATATATATATATATATATATATATATATATATATATATATATATATATATTTTTTTTTTTTTTTTTTTTTTTTTTTTTCTTCAGAAAATGTCCAAAAAATAGGCAATCAGTGAAATTTTGACCCTAAAATTTTCCCAAAGTCATATCCATCTTGGAGCAGTAACCTTAGAGGATTCCAAGCTGCTTGTCGAGATCATCATGGCTCCTGCCTAAAAGAACAATATCGTCAACAAAGAGGAGAAGAGTAATGACCATACTAGTGAGCCTGGGGCCATCACATCCTATAGCTTCCAAAACACTCTTTTAGCTTATGAATGTAAATGCCAAAAAGAGTAGGAGATAAGGGACACCCTTGCTCAACTCTGATGTTGAAATTAATTTATTATGACCAACCCTTGGTGGTCAGAAGCTTGACAATATCATTCTTGTATAGCCTAGTCATAACAACCCTCAACTTGAGAGAAACCATTACCTCTTCTAATCTCTTCCATAACTTATCATGAGGAATGATGTCGACATTTTTTCTAAATTCAACAAAACAACATAAGAGATTCGTTTCATTATTGCGACATTCCTCTACAATGATCCTAAGAGTAACAAGATGGTATGATAGTTGAGTGATGCCTCCTAAAGCTAGCTTTTCCATTGGCTCTTTTACCATGCTTTCAAGCCAAAGGCTAATCTTCTTTTCCAAAGAGAGTCCATACAAATTGGATAAAATGTGGCTAATCATAATGGTCTAGTAGTCAGAGGGATTAATGTTTAGAGGAAATTCGAAGGTTAGGAGTGAGCATGCAAACAATTTATACACAAGTCATATCATATTCCTCAACCTTATATGTAATCCAAAAATCTTGACAATGTGACATATGGTTCATTTAATGAGAGGATACATTGCATAATTAAAGAATGAGCTATATTATGGGATCAATGGTAGCACAACTCCCACTGTTTTCTTAACAACCTCTAAAAAAATGCGGTTTTGTTTCCTTAGACATCTTGGAAATTTTGAAATCAAAGTATTTGAAAAAACAATAATTTTTAAAAGAGGCAATCTTATTATCAAATAAGAGAAATTCAATAATATTATGTTAATTATTAAACTTGAGTGCCTGATAAATATTAAATTCGTTATTCTCAATTTAGTTACAAGAAGTAAACCTAAAAAAAAAGTATAAGCTTAGCCTAATTATTTAAGCATTCTCAAAAATCCCATGTAAAATTTGTTTCATGTTTTTATTTGAAATCATGAATAATCCCCTCCATACATGCCATCCAAAAATAAATACAATTACAAATTATAGTAGTCTAACTTATAGATGAAATGACCTTTTTCACCAGAATCCGATGATACGATCTCAAGTAAAATTGTGATTTTTTGTTGTTTATAATGCATTTTTTAATGTATAAATGGATTCAACACCCTGAAAAACCCTTAGGGCACTCAAATTCTACGGATTAAACAACTTAAAATCATTTTTTTAAAATTTGGTGTCGGATTTTAATTAAAATTAACTAGAAAAATGCTCTTAAAAAGGCCATTTCATCTATAAGTTAGACTACGCCCAAATTATATCTTTATTTATTCTTTCTAATTAATTTTAATAAAAAATATAAATCAATTAATAAAAATGGTTATATATTATTTAAAATTTTAATTATTATTAAAAAAAGTGATACTATTCCTCATTAAAATTTAAATTCCTAATAAACATGTTACACATCTTATGGATGGAGTTCCACCACAACATGGAGAGCATTGACCATATAATTTCACCCCTTATTAACCAATAAAGTCCCACCACAACAAGGAGAGCATTGACAATATAATTTCACCCTTTATGAACAAATAGAGTCACCCTTTATGAACAAATAGAGTCCCACCACAACAGGGAGAACATTGACCATAGAATTTCACCCCTTATAAACCAATTCCCATAGTTCTTGGAGAAAACATTGACCATAATATTTGGAACAATGGAAAATAGACTCATGAATGAATGGTGGGTAACCCCTCACCAAGGAGAAATAAATTTTAAATACAACACATGAAACCCCTCCAAAAAAATAGGAGAATCTTACAATATTCTTAAATAAAAAGAAAATAAGAATATTAATAACAATAAAAAGTAATAAGAGGAAACCTGAATCCCTTCTCAAAAACCCAACCAAAGATGGGGCATGAGGTAGGAGTTCAGAGGCAACCATCTTTCTCTCTCGTGTATTCGATCTAGCCATGTTACACATCGATCAATCGAATCCATGGCCATGGCGATGTCGAAGCAAGACACCTAATCTTTGATTCAAATCTTTCTCTACTCCCCATCTTCATCTTCGTTGAGGCATCTTAGAGGAGTCTCATTTGTATCAGAGACTCTCGAACATAAACAAATCCTCTATTGAATCTCAATAGCACCAGGAATTCTGCATAAAATATAAGTGTCAACGCTAATGCTCCCAAGACATTTGTTGTGTTGGTAGCTTATTGTAACATTGTGTTTCGCCGCTCTGTCGGTTTGCTGTGTTGCCTGCATGCAACAGATGTTGGTTTCAAGTCTGATGTACAGATGATGTATATATTGTATATGTTGCTTCTTTAGTTGGAATGCCCCTCCCCCCTGAAAAACGAGTCAAAACGAGTCAAGGAAAATCGCCATGTATACCCTGGCCTTCTATGCGGCCTACACCCTGGGTGGCATTCTCAGCTGCGGTCTCACCCATACAGGTGTAACCCCTCTGGATCTTGTCGAATGCAATACGCAAATTAGTTTTCGAAACAAATTTCTTTTTCCCACATTGGAATTAAAAAAAAAATAAATCTCTTTTTAATCATCAGGTTACCTCTCGAGATCAGTTTTGTTCATCCTGTGGAGGATCAAATCAATTTCATGTAGTTGGGTATATGTTAAATCGGTTTTAGTATTTTCCCTTATTTATAGCGGGTAAGCTGTGTGCTAAAGTCTTAACCATGTTGTGATAAATCCTCTGGTAGGATTTGTTTCTTCTTATTTTTGCTTTTCATGTTATTTTAGCCAATAGTTGTGTTTGATTGATCCATTGGGAGTTGTTATTTTTGTTTTTTTCATATAGTTTTAACAAATAATTGTTATTGATTATCCACAGAGATATTTGAATCCAAATTTGAATTAACAAAGTAAATGCCACTTTAACATTGAGGTAAAGATTTACATGACATTTGAACTTTTGGCCTAGACTTCCTTGCATAATCAATGCCTTCAACAACTAGCCACATGCAATCTTAGGCAATCCGAGATCTGTATTAGTTTAGCAATCCAAGATTTGTACTATTTTATTTCGAAATGATTTTTCTCATCATGTCCTAGCTATGAACCTCATCCGCTTTAATATGGTTCGTGCGAGTGTGGATACCTAGTCAATCTTGGGTATTCCATATTGAATAGTTCTCTAAGCCCGCCAATGTTTGAACCTGGGTTTTCTGCATGTTGACCTACCACTCGACTAAGCAGATTTGAGATATGTTTTAGTTGTATAGTCATCTGTTTAAGTTTTTTTTTTTTTGATTATTTGTTGTGATTATTTTATCTCAGTAAAATTGTTTTAAAGCTTGTGGACATCTATTAAAATTTCTGCTATGATTCTGAGCATATGCTTTGATGTAGCGATTGCTAGTTTTGTTTTGTTTTTTTTTCCTGTTGAGTTTGATTTTCTTATCTGGACACTAATTCATTTTTATCCATCTCGATATCTGTTGATATGTGTGAGATGGCACATACCCTTTTTAGTAATTTCTATGCATCTTGGAATTTCTTAAAAGCTTTAGAATGCCATCTCAAATTGGGGTCTAAGCTCATCCGGGTTTGAATCTGGAATAATATGCATCTTGGAATTTCTTAAAAGCTTTAGAACGCCATCTCAAATTGGGGTCTAAGCTCATCCGGGTTTGAATCTGGAATAATTTTGCATGATGATGTCCCATCCCAACCTCTTGTTTAGGGTGGATTTATGATTTGTTTTAATTATATAAACTATCTATTTAAGTTATTTATTTATTTTTATTTTTCTTATATATTTATTTTTAAAATTTTCCAATTATCTGTTTTGATTCTTCATCTTAGTAAGCCCTTTCCAAGCTTGTAAGCACATGTTAAGGTTTTGAGCATATGCTTTAATTTGGCTTTTGTCATATACTTGTTTGTTGAGTTTTTTATGCTTATCTAGACACTTAAGTAATGCCTTTCTATCCATCTTGGTGTCATTTGAATCTATTTTAAGCATATGGTATCTTTAATAATTTCTATGCATCTTGGAAATTCATAAAAGCTTTGGGAAACCCATCTCGAATAGGGTTCTAATCCTGTTGAGGTTTGAACTCTATTCTTTTGCATGGTGATGCCCCATCTCAACCGCCTGACTAGGCAGACTCAATATCTGTTTTAGTTATATATTATCTAGAGGATTATCTGATGGCATTCCAAAGTTTGTTAGATCAAACAGAGTTCTTGTGTGAATTTTTCTCCCTTTCTTACACATTTTCTGTCAATTTTGAATAAAATTTCATGTAGTACTCATGAAAATTTATTGTGTTTCGTCAATTATTGCAGTCTGTAAAAATGAATTGGTCCACTCTGGGGATGCCAAATTCCTTGTAAGTATCAATTCTCACAGTTCCTATCATCATTATTTATATTGATGCTTTCTATAGAGTATTATAATAACCTATGCTCCTTAGGGGTTGAAGCTCTTTTTCTATGTTTATAAATTTATTAATATTACAAGGGATAAGTGCATATATTCATGTTTTCTGTAGATAGTGTTATGATAATCTATGCTCCTTTAGAGATTTTTTTTTTTTTTTTTTCATTTTAACATGTGTTTTAATCTATTTTAGCGAATTACATAATTTTGTAAGAACTACACCTTTTATTATTTGTTATCAAATGTCCACCGAACCACTACTCCAAACCTATTTTATCTGGATACATTAGTGTTAAGCTTGTGCACTCTAACGATTTTTTTTGGTGTAGCATTGTATCATCATAGATGTCAGTTTAAAATTGGACTCCACTGACATCATTGTAGCGAGACTTTCGTTTATTCATGCATGACAATATAATACATATGTTAAGTGCTAATGTTTTTCTGTTGGTATCTGCTTTATAGGTATGCCCCTTGCCTCAATTTGGAATAGGTTTCCAGGATACCCATTAATTAGCACTGCAAATGATTTTAAGCGAAAACAACTTCTGACCCACTTAGTCAACCTTAAGAAAAGACAAAAGCATAAGCACTTTGTAGAGAGAACCATGTCAAATTTTGTCAACATTCCTTTATTCTTTCCCAATGCATGTACAGTCCCTTGAGCTACCATTATCTGATATATTTTGTGTGCCTACCACAAAGCTTACTTGTTTCAACTTCAACAACTTGAAACAAGTTGTGTGAAGTAGAACCAGCTAGAACAAGAGCTGGAGTGAGCTAGGAAACAGGTGATGTTGACAAGGTGCCCATGGTATGCTTTTCAATGGTTGTTAGGAGGGTATTTGTGTTGAAGCTGGGTATTTTTACCTGCAGGGAATTTATATTGGAGGAAGTTCTGGGGACCATATTTCATCTGCAAATGGAGCTACTGATGTAGGTAGCCCCTTAAGTGTGGCTTTTGATTTTGAAATACTTAAATATCTTTATATACAAGATTCATTGTACCCTCATGTATCTTGCAACAAATTCATTTCATCTTGCTGAGGTGCGGGAATTGATTAATTCTTGCTATGCTATTATTCAATATTGATGAAGAGTTCTTATCTTTTCACTTAACTTCTTTATCCATCCACTTCTGATAATATAAAAATAATGATTTTGAGATTAGGATGTAAGTTTTCTACTATAAATAATAGGTGTTGACATCATGAATTATTATCTAAAGAGGAGTTTGTATGATCAGAGTAATCACTAGCAGATATGGAAGGCCTCACACTGTGGAAAAAATATGCAGTAGTACAGTTTAATGGAGTAGCAATAGCAGGAGAAAAGAGATTATTTTGTGCATTGAAGTGACATATAGATTCACCTTTAAGTCTGTGAGAGAGAGAGAGGTGGGAGGGGGGCGAGGTTTCTTCTCATTACAACGCTACTACAAATGAAAGAAAAAGATAAATATGGAAGAGATGACATCTCATATTTGGGTATTGGGATTTGGAGCATTCCAGCTTAGATTGGCAGGTTTCTGAGATTTAAACTCCAAATAACTACAAATTCATTTACTTTGCAATCTCAAATGTCCAGATTATTTAACGCAACATGGATGAATTACCTTATGGTTCAACAATTATCACCAATGTGACTGTCTTACTAGAGACACCACCAATCATTGTCCAAATTATTATCGCTGGAACATCCCGTGAAAGGGAAATTTAACTGTGCAATGTCCTTTGCAAAGAAACCCAATTGAACCAATTCAAATGTCTGTTATGAAGGTCGTCCACATAATGGGCCTTGAGATTCAATCCCCAATATGACAAAAAAACCAACTGCAGATTTTGTGAACATACAAATTCTTGAGAGATCTAGTCAGAAAATTATCCAAGAAGATATGATTTGAAAGCTGCAATATAATGGTTTACTGAAGATGATAATATGGATTTCTTGTATGTTTGGAGGTGAGGAAGGGGCCCAATCTCAGTACAAGCCAATTAAATATTACCAAAATATGTGATCTTTTTTACCAAAGAAAAAATTGTGACTTTATAGTGAGGTGAAAAAGGTTACATTTTGTATGTGTTATCATGCACATGAGTACCAAGACCATACCTTCCATAAATATCCTTGTACAAAATGTATTTACTGACAAAAAAGACCCCTGAACAACTGAAAGCAAAAGAGCCTATATAAGAAACACTATCTAGGAAATCAATCGATGTAAGGAAAAATCCATAGAGATTGTCATCAGAAGAGAATCTGTTGGAATTGTAAACATAGAGAGATCGTAATATATGAAGAGTTTGGGATTATGAGGGAAGGCTTCTTCATCTGTGTGATTATGTAGATCTAAGACTTTCAACGACATGAATTCCCTGTTTTGATAGGATGTTTGCATCCATGCTATGGTCCCTGTAAATATGCCTGAAGGTGATGTTTGAGAAATTTATCTTTTGAAGAGTCACCTGCTCAAGAGCAAGAAAAAGATAGATGTTGTGCAAAACAATTTTAAGAAGGGCTGCCAAAGCTCTGATCTCTGACCAGTTGTTAGAATTTCTCCCAAGACCCATCTTGAAAGTAACAAAATGAGCATCAGAAAAATACATCGCACCCACAGCTCCACAGTCCATTGAAATATCCTTACTAGCGTTATTGAAAAGCCCCAAAGGGTCTCTCTGTTAATCATTAGAGACCCAGGCTGTCTTGATGGATTTTATGAAAGACTTAAGTGGGAGAATAAGGCTCACCCTCAAAGATAATATTATTTCTAGTGATCCAAATACCCCTTGATCCATGACCTCACATAAATTGGTCCTCCATTCAACAATTGAAACTGTCAACTAGTGAGGATCCTTCCTGTTTACCTTTTCTATCTATGAGAGATAGGGAGATCCTTCCAGGCTTATTTTATGAAAGTAGAATCCAAAAGGATATGCCATATTGTTTTTCATTGCATTTGCAAAGGGGACCAAATCTAGGTCTTTGCTAGGGCCTTCTTTGGAGAACATCCCATGTGAGGGCCTTGTTTGACAAGGGAAGCCAAAATAAGATTTTTGACTTAGGAGGGGGCATTAATCTTCCAGATTGGTTTCCACCACTAGTGAACCTAAGGTCACTCCTAAAGAAAACTTGTGATATAATCTGATTTTGTTGTGTATATATTTCCAATTGGATTCTTTGACTAAACCACAAAGTCTTTGTCCTTAGACAATCTAATAAAATTTATTTGAAATTTTAGAGTAAAAAAGTCCCATTTCTAAGCTAGATGTGGATCCAAATGAAGAAAAATCCCATCCTTGTTGCCAAAGAAGTGTGTCCAGGGGTTGTTGCATCTGCAAGAGAGAAGATGTCCTATTGTCTTAACTATAATAATAGCTCCTTGGAGAGTTTGTTTTGTCTTTCACAATAGCCCAGGTGTCCATACCCAACATAACACTCCCTTTTACTACTTTCCATCAAAATCAGTTTCCCACATGAAGGAAATCCAACACCAGTTCCTTCCATAGGAAGAATAATTTACTATGGGTTATGGGGCAATCTTATCCATTCGTCCATTGTTGGGGGGGGGGGGGGGGGGGGGGCGCTATATATATATATTTAGATTGCATAACTTGCTGCCAGAGCCCAACAACTGTAAGCATTCTCCAGAGACTCTTTTCTGTGAGAGCTCTACCAAATTGATTAATATGCTTCAGTCCCCATCCACCTAACTGCTTAGGTCTAGCAAGCCTCTACCATTTGACAAAGGGGATGACATATTTTTCTCTGTTACCCTATCATAGATAATTGAAACATTTTCTTCTCTTGTCTCAGATTCCTACAGGGACATATGATAAAGAGTACCAACACACTAGTGCAACTTCAAAGATAGATTGGATAAGGGTATGCCTACTTCCTTTTGATGGCCACCTTGAACACCATCATGTGATCTTCTTTTCAACTTTTTCATAAATCCATACTCAATCAAGGAAGCCATATGCATTAGGTTTGGGAATGAGCCCAAGATACTTCATACCAGAATGGAAGTCAACTGCTTGGAAGGGTAATAGTGCCATTAGATCCTTTAACTCCTAGTGTTTGGACCTTCTTTACACATTTGATCTGTAAATAGTAGGCCTATGGCCTATCCATTTTACTAGTAGTGATACTATTCATAATGAAATTAAAATTAGGTCTTTGTAATTAATAGTAGGGTGAGAACATGTTCAATTGTTGTTAACTAATTACAATGCTTAGTTTGAAAATTTGACAAAGAAATTATGGGTCAGTTTAATTCCAACCTATGGAAATCAAGTCTACTCTGTTTGTGATACGCTTCATTTCTCAACTGCTTGGAATCCAAATTTCACGCAACATTCTACAACTCTTTCAGTGGCAAAATGAAGTAGAACTCTATGGTATTCAACGATACACATATGTGCATTCACAGTTCAAAGTCATTAATTGGCTGGGCTTGAGAAAAATTGAAAGTCTACCTCATCATTGTATAGAATGTATTTATAATTTATTTTGCAGTGAAACATAAAGGTTTAAGGAATTGGTGCACTGATTATACAAGAAATGTACCAACAAACAACAAAGGGATGATTGGGTTGTTGTAGGGGATGCTTACAACACGTTTTTGAAGATGTGTACATGATGTGTGGCTATCATATGACTGTGTACAATTCTGGTGCAACTTCATAAATTACATTTGGTTTGGGGGATGTCTATAGGCTCATGGATGACCAACTCTAACCTTGAATTTCCCCCAAAAAAAAAATTGCTAAGAGGAGAGGGGAACAACCTAAGTAGAAAGAAAAACACCCAATGATGCTAAATATGCTCAACGGACCACTAGACTCATGTAAACCAATTTGGAAACCTCATATGTAAGTGCAATGACTCTGAGATAATTTCCATTGATCTTCAATCTCTGAGTATAATGGATGGAGGAAAATAGTGAGTTGTTGAAATTCATTAAATACTTGTGGGAATTATATGATAGGATGAAACTTTTTTATCATAACCATGTGTGCAACTAACAATAACAATACACCATAAATGAAAATAATAATCTCACATAGAGTACATAACATTAAAACACATAGATATGGAGAGATGTTCCTGGAAACCCAACTGGGAAGAAAACGAGGTTGATTGAAGATTTTATTAAGTAGGAAATTAATTACAAAAGCGTGAACTATACATAGATTTAGTGTATTTTTATTCACTGATAGGAAATTTGCAGATGGATATGGCTCAACAACAATCTTCACTCACCACAGGACATAATTTGTCCTCTTCTCATCTGATCATCAAGCAGACTGCTTCTTTGAGCTCTCATCTTTGTTATTCTCCATTTCCTTGTCATCTCTTCTCTCTATTGAATGTGCTTCTTCTCCACAACCTTCATTTTTATTGGGTTTCCTTTGAAGGCCAACCATTACAATGGCCCATTTCAACTTCCAAGTGAATTATGGACATTTCCTCAACTTTGCCACAATTAAACCATTAAATGCTTGTTACCAAATTTACAAAGAGATTTTTGCAAAGATCCAATTCAGATCAACTTTCCTCTTTCTCCATTTGACCTTGCTTAGTTTTTATCTCAGATTGAATTTCCTTTTGCTTGACATGTTGTTCTTCTTGATTGGAATCAATATTCGTTACTTCGCCCACAATATTTAAACTCATACTTTTTATTTGTCTTTCTTCATTTTTCCCTGGTGTTTCCATTTTCATTCTTATATTGCTTGTTGCTTAGCATACATGATTGGAATTTTCTTTGTTTAAATTTTTGATACTTTCGTTCATGCTTCATCAGATGACAAAATCTACATTTAAAGAGGAGGGCCTTCATTGTCTACTCTCTGCTCCTGTTCTTGATCCACAAATCGGAAAATTATTCTCTGTCACAATTTGTATGGGTGACATTAAGGCAAAGCACTTCATATACACCGTTATACTTCTCCCTTATTATGTCCATAGATCTAATATATTCTTCTATTATGTTTTATATTTATTCAAACACTTACCAATACTCTAGTTGGAGTGTGCATAAACTAAAACATATTGGAGTTGACGATGGTAATTCTTTTGTTGGATCAAATTCCACTTTCTAATATTTCATGGATAAGCCTGCCCTGTCAAAGAAACATAGATCTCTTCAAAAGATACCTTCTTTATCCTCCGTGGTACTAAATTCTACTATTAATCATTCTTTTGTACATGACTAGTGTCTATATCTTCTCTTTGGTTATCCATTTCTAATGATCCAACTGATTAGCATTCCTTTTAGCTGTACTCAAAATAACTTACTATTAATGTATGTTGGCTCATATATGTTATCTCATCTCCATGACATGTGTTTTAAATCTAGTCTTTGGGATTTCCTTTGCTCAAGGTAGATATATACTCAACAATATTTTCACCAGTGGTTTGCCTCTTCTTCCTCTTTGGAGCATTCTTGATTAAATCCTTTCATTTCTCAACTAACAAGTCTAATGAACCCTCCTTGTGACATCATGTTTAAAGGATATTTCATGGGACTGTTCTAGCACCATTTTATTAAATTAAATTATTTTTTTGCTCTATTCTATGTCCAATTTGTTTAACTAAGAATACATATGAGGTGATGGAAACACTTAAATCTGGCTCAGTTGAATGTTTTATAAGGACATTTGTGCTTTTTAATGTTCTATAATATTCATCAACTACATTTTGACTCTCTAAAGTGTAGCAACTGTATTTTCATGACTCTAATAGTGATGTTATGTGTGTTTTTGCAGACACCATGATGAAGTTTCCATCTTTTGAAACCATAGTAGAGTTGATCTACAAGCATGTAGTTCCCATCCCTAAGGACCAATGTAGCAAACTCTACAACTCGGAGTGAGTTTTGAAAAAGGATATGTTGCTGGTGTCTTCTGTGCAATTGTTTTACACCCTGTAAATAACTTGGCTTCTTTCCTAAACAATGTTAAGGGTGCTATCGTTGGTGATGTAAGATATGAACCCATATTTGAATTTTATTAAGCTGTTAGTTTACATTTGTGGGTAGTCCTGGTACGTATATTTGGTGGTTTTTGGTACTAACACTATTATGGATGCTTAGTTATTGTGTGATAACCAATTGATGTTTGCTTGTGGTTATCAGGATTTGAAGAAGGTGGGTGTTGTTGGTATCTTTACTTGTGGTCTTCCTTTACGTATTGTTATGATTGGAACACTTACTAGAGCACAATGGGGTATCTATGATGCTTTCAAGGTGTTTGTTGGCCTGTAAGTTCTCTTTCCTTCTACAAGTGAATACACCATTATGGGGTATCTATGATGGTTTCAAGGTGTTCGTTGGCCTGTAAGTTCTTTCTCTTTCCTGCTACAAGTGAATACACCATTCTTGTTATTGAATTAATGTTGGGGTACTCCTGAATTATTTATGTTTCTGCATGTTGGGAAAAAACCATGGATTGAATAAGGTTTGCATTTCATGTATTTTGACACAAGCAAACTACTGACTTCTGTTGGGAATCCTGAATCATTTTTATGGTCTAATTTTCATGTTGTGGTCATTTCTATTTTATTTTGCTACTTTTCCAATGACACTATACTGATCTAAGAGGTTATGAAAATTAAACAAATCACTATTCAATAGCATTTTTTTCTTTGTTTTCTTTTCTTTTTTGTGCCTTCCAGGAGGAAGGCTATTATAATGTGATTTAAAATTCACACATTATTATTTCAAAGGCCAACCACTAGTTACACCCCTTGCTGCAGAACTCAAGGAATTGAGCAAACCGAGCTAATTTGAAGAAGGAATTATTGAGATTATATTTTAATGCTTAAAGTTTGTCTTGCAGCACAAAACTTAGACTTGTCTGAATAAAAGGCAATGTGTTGAAAATAGCAACAAGAAATGCTAAATATAGAAGTGCTAAAAATAGCATTGTTATAAATAGCATTTCGGGATACATTCCAATTTTAGTTAGTCCCTGAACTAAAATTCGAATTTGATCTTAGCAGCTATTTGAAAAATAATTAATTAATTCATCTTGAGTTAATTAGTTGGAGAAAATCAAACATGAAGTCTATGTGAAGACATGCAACAATTATCCCTTTGATTGAGGAAGTTATCCCTTAATTAAGGAGATCAGGATGAGTTGTACTTTGAGTTGTAATTAGTTAGCTCAGTTAATTGAGTTAAGTCCAGTTAGATTAGTTCCAATAGTCTGCATAACTGATTGTGAGTTCAGTTAGTTAATGCATGCATGCATGTAACGAGTGTACTTCAGATAACTGAATATTCTCTCATAAATAACTCATGCATGTCAGTTCAGTCAGAGACCCAGTTGAGATAAGAGGATGGGACAATGTACTATCAGTTGAATGAATATTCCCTTGAGGATATCTCTTGCATACAGAAGGAATTCATTCCTTGAGGATTGCGCAGTTATTTCTGAGTTTGGTGAGAAGTGCGTGAGGTAATTACACATAGGTGGCAGCTTGAGGACCTAGGAGAAACTGCGTAAGGAAATAGGAGGCTTGGAGGACTGAAGGGAGGCATATGTTGTGTCTATTTAGTTTATGAGCAGCATTGAGGGATTGTACTGAGTGCTGGATAGCTTGTGAGCTAAAGCTTTGTGTAATCCAGAGATATTTCCACTTGTATGATAATACAGATAGCGGGGTTTTTAGCTGAGGCTTTCCCCAAAGTATTCTTCTGTGTTCATGTGTGATTGATTTCTCATTCTATATTATATGTGTTCTAATTGATCTTGCTCAAAATCGAATAAGCTTCCACAAGTTTGTTTGTAGAAGTAGATCAAGTATTTTGCTTTAGTATATTTCATTATTAGTTGATCTACAATGAGAAATTCTACACAATGGAGGATTGACTCTATTATTTTTTCTTTCGAATTTAAGCTGATTCACACAACTTGCAAGTGCTTGTGTAAGTCTTATTTTTTGAGGTTATTTTTTTGTTAAAAAGGCTGGTTTCATGTTATTTTTTCCATCCATTCAGACATTAGTAGAGAACTAAACATTGAGGTTGACCATTGGGCTAAGATGGCTAGATCTTTAGTGCCTGCAATGTTAAGGAAAAGTGGGGTTATAAGCTTTTGTTTAGTTCCTTTGTCCTCGTCTCTAAAATTATAAAATATTAAAATAATAATGATAAAGCACCATGCAAATTCATCATTGTGCAATCCAATGGAAATGTTATAATTCTACCAATCATGAAATCTTGAAAATTGTTAACTCTGTTGAATTCTAAATGGGATATGAAATTCTACTTTCTCCATATAAAGTCTGAAGAGATTGGAACCACTCTCAAATATCCTGAAACAATTAATGGTAATGCTAAAAATTTAAGTAAAATTGACATTCTCTTGATCTTAAAGGGAATGCTACTTTTACTTTATGAATTTAATATTACCATTAATTACCAAGGTCCTAGACTCCTCAAAGATCTATCACTTGTTTTTTTTCTATCTTCATGGGTTGTTAGACAAAAAATTCTTGGGATGAGTGCTCAAGTGTTCCCATTCTTTGAGAAAGGGGGGGGGGGGGGGGGGGGGGGGGCACTTAGATGTCCCCCTTTTGGGGGAACATGTCCCTCACACTGGGAAAATGAATTTGGAAAGCATATACTGAACTTAGGGATTCTTAAAAAAATGAATTTGGAAAGCATGTTGTCCAAACTTAGGTCCACTTAAATCAATGATCTCTAAATACTACATTGGCATAACTAAGATGGGAATTGTCTTATGGCCAACTATCATATGTGTATGTCTCATATATTTTTTGATGCCATTTTTCTTTACAAGATAAGCTTTGATGTGCGGGGATCGAAGAAACCTGTAAGACTTTGAAGACAATTGGTATTTTAAATATTTGTTCCCAGTTCGAAATGATTGACAATGAATGTATCAACAGGTCATGAAGAGCATGTTAAGCCAAGGAAGACCTCCCACTCACCATTATTCCTTTATATATCATTGGAGTTGTATATTAATTTTTGGGGGATTCAAAAGAGTTACATTCCAGAGGTATGTATATTCATGGGGCCCATGTGAGAACTGTGCATTGGATTTCATGTTGGCTCCATCATGTTCAGTCTCTTTTTTGAATTGCCTACTCTACATGATTTTGATCTTTAATCATCATAGCGGTTATAATGCTTGTTTTTCATCAATTTTTAATATAGTTGTATATAATTTTTAAGTTCTTCAAGGATTTCTTTCATCTACAAACTTGTATTAAAGGAGCCATAGAACATGGGGACTTTGGGTTTGTACTTTGGTTAGTCTCAAGTTTAATAAATCAGCTTTGATGCTTTTTTTTAGGTGGTTGAGTGTATTAACCATGTGAAAGTTGCTTCCTTGTTCTAAAACAGTTATGTTCTGCATCTATTGGACAATTTTTTGTGCTAGCTGAGCCAATGAAACCTACAAGACTTTACAAAGTTTTATAATTTAATCAAAGTTTTAGAATTTAGAATTTATAAAGTTTCAAGGTCTAATTATTTGAAGGGTGCTAGCTCAATGGAAGAGCACCTTCTTTACAAGCAGGTGGTTGGTGGTTCGATTCCATTGTGCCCTAATATTCATAGGGAATGGTGATGATCACTATATGTCCCTATATATTGGATGCCAAAAATGATGCATAATTAGATGCAAATTTAGACTCAAACTTAGACACAAAATGAGATGCAAATGTGGACACAAAATGAGGTAGAAAAATGATGCAAATTTGGATTGAAAAAATGATGTAAAATTAGAAACCAAAAAGGATGCAAGATTGCATGAAAAAGTGGACGTACATAATGGTGCAACAATGGACACATAAGTAGACACAAAAAAGGTGCAAAAATGGGCATAAAAATAGCTTAAAATTGGATGCAACGTTGGATGCAAAAAGTGATGCAAAACTTGGTGCAAAAACAAATGCAAAATTGGATATAAAAAATGGCTCAAAATTGAATGTAATATTAGACACAAAATGGGATGCAAAGGTGGAAACAACACATGGCTTAACATAATATGCAAATTTGGATGCTCAAAAGGATGTAAAATTGGATGCAAGAAATGGTGTTAAAAACGAAACAAAATTGGATGCAACAAATGATGCAAAATATGGTGCAAAATGGGATGTGAAAAATGGAGGCAAATCAAATGTCAAAGTGGACATAAAAAATGGTTCCAAAAAAGATGCAAAAATGGGCATAAAAATGGATGCAAAATTTGGTACTAAATCAACTTCAACATTTAGTGCAAAGAGAGGCACCAAAGCTAGTGCAACACTGGATGCAAAATAGGTACAAAATTAGAAGCAAAAAACTAGCGTAAGACTAGAAGCAAAACCTGATGTAAGACTAGATGAAAAAATCGACACAAAATGGATGAAAAAATGCTAAATTGGATGCAAAATATGGTGTAAACTTGATGCAAATGATGGCGCAAAAATGGAAGCAAAGAATAATGCAAAATGGGAAGAAGAAAACTATGAAAAATAGATGCAAAAAATGACACAAAACTAGAAGCAAACCCTGTTATAAAATCAGATGCAAATCTTGGTACAAAATTTGACGCAGAAAATGATGCATAATTTGGTGTAAAAAAGGATGCAAAATCTAGCGTGAAAAATGATGCAAAATAAGGTGTAAAAAATGACGCTTTAAAAACTGTACAATAGAGTCATATTTAGCGTCAGGTTGGTCATCCCAATTGTAAAAAAAATGCACTAAAATCTAGCGCTAAATCCGACGCAAATTGCTTGTTTTGTTGTAGTGTAGTGTCTTTTCTCCAACCCTATTAATATTGGTGGTCTTCATGTTCTAAATTTAGGTGAAATTTATATCTCTAATTTTTTAAAATTGAGGTCCTTTGTGTAATGCTTCCTACATGTTGGTTTCTCAAATTAAAATCTCTCGTTGTTAATATCTCGAATGGAATCTCTTGCTCTAATCCCATTTATAACGTATATGCCCAACTATTATAATAAAGGCCCAGTTAAATAACAATAGGCAAGGGAGGAAGGTGAAAGTATTTCTCCGAGGACTACTTGAGCTTGCCAATATCAGTGATAGAAGCACAAAAAATCATCTCTTTATAAAAACGAACAGGCCCTTGCTGTAGAACCCATGATAATCTTAAAACTATATATAATAGCTCTAGTTAGAGAATTGGTGATTCAAAAGCTTCACTACTGGTTGGTAGGCTACAACCTATGACTTGCTATAATAGGTAGCATGTGCCCATACTCTCATAAGGTCCAGCTCTGGTATAGCCAACAACCGTATAAGCTTACCTGTGACCAAACAATATAGTGTAAAGGCTAAGCTTAGTGACAATCTCTTCCAGTCAAACTCCCTCCTTTTCGTCTGCTAGGATTTTGTACATTATATACCTATTCAATTTATATGAAAAAATTGCTACTTGGGTACAATCATGAGTATGTAAAATATATGTCATTATGATAAGTGCCTATTTACCATCATTAACTCCAAAACAATGTAATGTCTAAGTGCTACAGTCCATCCCCTTTCTACAGAACCTTAATACATTTAGAGTTTTTTGCAGGGTTTTGTTTACCACTTTGTTATGGTTCTTGTTGTTCATATTAATGCAACATAAGTTTATATATATATATATATATATATATGAAAACATTAAAATATAAACAATATATATTAATATGAATAGTTTCTCTGTGACATTAATATGAACAATTTCTGTTGCATTAATATGAAAAATTTCTGCTACATTAATATGAACAATTTTTTTTATAGAAGAGGACCATTTTTGAGAGAGACTTATTTTGGAAATCATGGTGGGTTGATTAGATGGGGAAAGAAGTCATAATTCGTACCTCCAACCAGTGTCGAACTCCTCGGTGTCGAACTCATCCAGAGTTGAACTCTTTAGCATTGAACTTGTCTAGAGTTGAACTCCTCCAGCGTCAAGCAGACCTGCAAAACCAAAAAAAAATTAACCAATTTGCAAAGAAAACTATACATCATCGTGACCTACTAAACATCAATGTAACCTGCTAAACATCAACCTGACCTAAGTTGTTCACATCACACACAAACAACGTTCAAGACTGCACAAATAATGTTCAACGAAGAAAAACATAGCGAAACTTTGGAATGGGATCATGAACTAGATATATATAAACAATTTTTGGGTTGCACTAAATGTTCGGCGAAAACACTTGTTCCGCCGAAAAAATAAATTGGCCGAAAATATATTTCAGCTGAAAAACTAACTCACCGGATTTTCCCCCAACCGGGCAACAATCTGATGCAGGCTGCCGTTAATTTTAACATTCAAATTTTTGGCTGAACATTATGTTTAATTTTTTGACTGAAAAAAGTACTTCAGTCGAAAAATATAATAGTTCGGCCAGAAAAATTCTATGAATTTTCTGCAACCAATTCTCACAAAAGTGTAACCCAACTTCACATTTCCACCCTTCAGTGAAGGATTTCTCCCACTAGTATTGTTCTTGAGATTTACTATGTTGTTTATTCCTCTATATTTATCATTTGTTCTTTTGAAATTGATCTGGTGAGATACAAGGCTCCAACATCATTCATGCTTTTAAACACTCGCATTCTTGTGGATTCTTTGTGATTTAGGAGGGTGCACATCGTGATGCGAGAAATTCACACATAGTGCTTTGGTTCTAGGTATGCTTCAATTCATCTTATCTTTTGAAATTGGATCTGAGTTGCTCAAGAGAGATTTAATGCTAAAGTGCATATTCTCATGGTTCGTTTCTACACACCCCAAATATAGAGAAATCATATGCAAATTTCCTCATTTGGGACCACATGATGCAACAAGGGCCATTCTAGAGCAAGCATATGAGAATTTCCTGATTCGGGACAACATGATGCAACAAGGACCATTCTAATGTATTCTACTTCATTTTCCTTGTCTATAGCCAATTGTAAATAGCCAGGAAAGTGTTTACAAGGATGTTGCTTTCTTTCGCTAACTTTATTGCTTTTCAATTTCTCATGTTAATTTTCTGGTGGAAGTCAGTTATTTGGACACCACCAAGGGATTTCCAACTACTGAATGCCCAACAAGAGATTTTAAGTTTTTCAAAAAATTCCCTTTATTCATTGAAATAGAATATGAATTCCTCCCTCTGTGCCTGTTATATACCAACTCCTTTAATTATATGATCAATCATTCTACTCAATCTTTAACATAAATATACATTGTATTGTATAGTTTCTTGGAGGCATGCAAATTTCTTACAATGTGATAAGCATAAGGCTAGACTTTTATCTCAATATGACCCATCAACCGCCACATTTAATTCTTTCCTGGTTCCAACTTGAGCACCCACAAGTGCAAATTTTTTGCATTCAAAATTGCAAACATTTTAGGGGCACCACGTCATGGATGTGGCAATTTGCTTTCAATTTGATATCTAAGTTCCTTCTTTTCTAAAGACCTTGAGATACAACTTATGGCTAGGTGTAAGAGAGAAGTATTGAGTTTCTGTATGAGATTTTTCTTCTAGCTTTTTAACACTGCCCATGATTATAGAGTAAGAGAAGTTGATATCACGTTACCATTATTTAGTTTGGAACCAGTTCCTATCAAATTATTATTCTTAGGTTTGAACCATATCTTATCAACTTTACTATTCCTAGGTTTGAATAGACTTAACAATGCACAATCCATGATAAATAGACTTTGTTACAATACCATGGATTATTGATACCACATAGCCAATAAATCATAAGTCACTTCATATGACACTTATTCATATGTTTTTTTTTAAATTAATCTATTTGATTAAAAGGAAAAAGAAGAGAATAACTATTTTGGAGATAAATATCAACCTCTGATTTGTGTATATCACTATGAATATTCTATAATATTTTGTGAAGCTTAAATCCCTCTCATCCACCTAATAATTATTGATAATAAAATTAAAATTATACACTCTATCCTTGTAAAAATAGTTCTTCTAAGCTGATTATGTAAAATAAAAATAAAACCCTATTTGTATTAAAATATATTTAATATTAAAAACCCGAAATCCATGATTTAACTTAGAAAATTGTTGAAAACTAACTAGAAATAAGTATTACTAATAAACCTAACCGAGCTAACATATACATTTCGATAATATAGCATACACTACATTTAGTTTAGGATGGTTACAGATTTATTAAAAAAAATTAAAATGAAAGTTGACTAGTAGCTAACATATCCATAACATTAAATTTAGATGATCAAGTCAATTCCAAAAATATTATTGACTCTTAAAGCATAAGGTACCTAAAAAATCTTCATTCTTGAGACACTATATGTTTTCACAGTTATTTATATTTGGATAACTTTTTCAGATGAAACTGTGTAGATGATTTTATATATTGTTTTGGGTGGACTCTCCACCCATTATCAAGGATGAGAATTTGAGTGATCACAAACGAGCACTGTAGATTCATTTATAAAAGAAATATTTAGAATTAGCCGTTAAATGATAATAGTAAAATAATAATAAAACTAATCGTTAAAGAATAAATTATTAGCAATAATATTAAGATAATAAAATAGTTGTTACAAATGAATAAGTCAAATAAAGTAGAAGAACAAGGGAAAGATAATTATAGGGGATTATTAGGAATATGTTAGGATTAACTAATTAGATGTTTGAAGCCAAAACAAGATAATTAAAAATTAAAGAGAAATTAAAAATAAATATTTTTATTATTAAAAGAAATGGTTAAGCCTCATTTTCACCTAAATAATTAGTTAATTAAGTAGCGGGTAGAGAATTAAGAGGAAAATGAGGATAATAAATAATTAATTAAATAAGTAAGGGGTAGAGAATTAAGAGGAAAATGAGGATAATAAAAGGATTAAATTAATAGTAAGAGTCAAGTCAAGAGATTTCAACGAATTGATGCAAATTAAAAGGAAATTGAAGTTAATACAAATAATAATAATAAAGAGGACAAGAGAAATTTAGATAGTCTTAAATAATAAGTGAGAAAATATAAATAGTCAAATAACCAAAGCTTAAAAATTTTGATGGTTGATAAGCGAAGTAAAAGAAATAAATATAAAAATTGAAAATGAAAGGTTAAAGTATTTATTATTGAATTAAAAATGAAAATGGTTAAATAATAAAATAAATAATTGAAGGAAAGGGAATCAAGCAGGGAGGGAAAGGAGAGATAAAGAAAGGAGAAGAGAAGAAAAAGGTAAAGAGATAAGGAAAAAGAAGGGGGGGAGAGCGATAACTAATGAGTTAAATTGTGGATAACTAGACGCCAAAAATAACTTAATTTATAGTCATCTTCTTGATTAAAGTTTCTAAGGTGCTTCTCTATTTCAAGAGCCTCCCTAATGATTCTCGAGTTGTAAAAAGGAATAGAGGCAAGAATTTTGGTTTGATTAAAACATACAAGATGCTTTGAATTAAAAGAGTGCTTAGCTATGACAGACTTCGAAAGTCAAAGATGATTGGTGTTAGCAATACGCTATTTAATTCAAGCTTTGAAGGAATGCCTAGTCTGGCCAATGTATGATTGTCCACATGAATAAAGGATTTGGTAAAACCCCTAATTCAACATGGAATCAAACTTATCCTTGGATGACCAGAAGACCATTTTCAAACCTCATAAGACTTTGAAGAAGTTGTTTCGGTAAGCCAAGGATAAGTCTGACCCCATGTTGAATTCAGGGGTTTACCAAATCCCCTGATCACGTGGAAAGTCATACATTGGCCCGACTGGGCGTTCCTTGAAAGCTCGAATTAAAGAACATATTGCTGGCATCTTGTCTGTTTTAATCAAACCAAAATTCTTGCCTCTATTCCTTTTTACAACTCGAGAATCATCATAGAGGCTCTTGAAAGTTGAAATAGAGAAGCACCGTGGAAACTTTAATTGAGAAGATGGCTATAAATTAAGTCATTATTGGCATCCAGTTATTCACCATTTAACTCATTAGTTATCACTCGCTGCCCCTTCTTTTTCCTTACCATTTTCATTTTTAATCCAATAATAAATACTTTAACCTTTCATTTTCAATTTTTATATTTATTTCCTTTACCCTACTTATCAACCATCAAAATTTTTTAAGCTTTGGTTATTTGACTATTTATATTTTTTCACTTGTTATTTAATGCTATCTAAATTTCCCCAGTTCTCTTTATTATTATTATTATTATTATTATTTGTATTAACTTCAATTTCCTTTTAATTTGCATCAATTTAATTAATCAATTCGATGAAATCTCTTGACTTGACTCTTACTATTAATTTAATCTCTTTATTATCCTCATTTTCCTCTTAATTTTCTACCCCTACATACATAATTAATTAATTATTTATTATCCTCATTTTCTTCTTACTTCTCTACCCCTACTTCATTAATAAATTATTTAGGTAAATATGGGGCTTAACCATTTCTTTTAATAATAAAATTGTTTATTTGTAATTCCCTTTTAATTTTTCATTATCTTGTTTTGGCTTTCAACATCTAATTAGTTAATCCTAACATATTCTTAATAATCCCCTATAATTATTTTCCACTTGATCCTCTATTTTATTTGACTTATTCATTTGTAACAACTATTTTTATTATCTTAATATTATTCATAATATAGATAGATGTCTTTCGGATTAATCACATTTTTAGGATTTTGTCCATCCTCAGGACAAGGTGAAGAATCAATCAATATTAAGGAATAAATAGTATGGATGCATCATTGGCCAGAATTAGCGGTTGAAAATTAACCATTAGTAAATTAGTTAATAAGGTAAGTAAAATATTTTCTAAAAATTAGAGCTAAGGAGTTATCTATTAAAATAATATATATTTAGTTAAAAACTAGCTATTAAGAATAAATAAATATTAAAATAAAATATTTTATACCAATATTTTAATAATTAATTATTTAATAAGGTAAGTAAAATATTATTTAGAAATTGAGGTAAGGAGTTATCTATTAAAATATTATATATTTATTTAAAAACTAGCTGTTAGGAATAAATATAAAATATTTTAATCCAATATTTTAATAATTAATTAATAAGGTAAGTAAAATATTATTTAAAATCCCAGGTAAGCAGTTATCTATTAAAATATTATATATTTATTTAAAAATTAGCTGTCATAAAATATTTTATTCTAATATTTTAATAATTAATTAATAAAGTAAGTAAAATATTATTTAAAGTCCAAGGTAAGGAGTTATATATTAAAATATTATATATTTAGGAGTAAATAAGATGTTTTAATAACTAATTATGTAGCTAGAGATTCGATTTATAATATTATTAGGGACTAATTTATTCCGAATAAATAAAATATGTCTATGTTTAATTGTATAGAACTAGAGTTATAGGTTAAGAAATGGTTTTAGAAATAATTTATCATAATATATAAAATGAAAAAAGAGGTTACTTATTATTATTTAAATATAAAGAGGTTATTAGGCATATACATATATCATATTAACTGACTTAATAATAATAATATTGCGAAAAATAAATAGTAGAGAAAGACTCAACTTATATATATATTTAAAAAGATGAAAGTTAAGAGGGGAACAAAATAACTAATATCTAGAGGGTTACAAAAATATGTATAATATAAAAATGAGGAAGCAAGAAAAATGATTACTAAGTGAAACAAACAGAGTTAAATCTCTCACAATCAAGTATGGATCACAGAAGTCTAAACTCTTTAATAAAATAATAGTAAAAATAAAAAACCTCAAAATAAGAGAAGAATCTTTGGCGAAAATCACATAGAGATAATTTTGTCGAGGCTTTTCGAACCAACCAATGTGGTTCATCGTCAGGACGAGTTGAATGAGCAGATCTTGCTATGCATTATAAATAGATCGGGTAGAATATCCAGGTAACGGCTAGAATAATGACAGCTCGATTTGACCGGGAAACTGCTAGTTAGACCAAAATATATATATATTTTTTTTCCAAATTAGTTAATTCGGTTATTAATTTTCTTATTAAAATAAACGTAAATTGACAATTTTATAAATATATATTAAAATAAGTGAGCTAATATACTATTATCATAAAATAATCGAGTAATTAAAAATAGATAATAGTTAACTATATTTTAAATAAATATAAGTTAATTATATTTTAAATAAAATATCAGATAAAGGGAGATTTAAACCTTAAAATAAATTAATTATAAATGTTTCATATTCATAGTCAAAGAGTATCCTGATAAAAATATTTACTTAATAGTTTATTAAGGGTAAAAATTAGTATATTAGTTTAAAAAAAATAAAAATAAATAAATAAATAAATAGAATAAAAAAATAAAATAAAATAAAATAAAATATTAATTTTAATTTAAGAATCTAAGAGCTTGAAAAAAATAAAATAAATAAATAAATATATTAATTATAATCTTTTTTTTTTGTAAGGCTGGGGCGGGACTTTCCGATTTACATGTCCATTATGTACCCCGGGCAGGGTAGCCTAAGATTTGAACCCAAGACTTCCGGTTCGGTGAGACTTCATTTCCACGGCCCTTGCCACTTGAGCTACCCCATGTGGACAAATATATTAATTATAATCTTGAGAAAAATAAAATAAACAAATAAATAAACAAATAACAATAAATAAATAAATAAATAAATAAAAATAAAAATAAAAAATAAAAAATAAAAAATAAAATAAAAATAAAAAATAAATAAATAAAAAATAAATAAATAAAAATATTAATTTTAATTTAAGAATCAAGGAGGTTAAAAAATAAAAAATAAAAAATAAAATGAATAAATAAATAAAAATATTAATTTATCGTTTTCTCCCTTGAGTGTTTTTTTTTCTTTTTTTTCCAAGCTCTTTGATTCTTATTATTATTATTTTTATTTATTTATTCATTTTATTTATTTATTTATTTATTTTTTAACCTCTTTGATTTTTAAATTAAAATTAAAATTTTTATTTATTTAATTTTTAATTTATTTATTTTTTTCAAGATTATAATTAATATTTTTATTTATTTATTTTTTCAAGCTCTTTGATTCTTAAATTAAAATTAAAATTTTATTTTAATTTTTTATTCTATTTATTATTATTTTTTTAAACTAATATACTACTTTTTGCCCTTAATAAACTATTAAGTAAATATTTTTATCAAGATACTCTTTGACTATGAATATGAAACTTATTTATTTATTTATATATATTTTAAAATAGAATTAACTATCTATAGAATATTCTATTTTTAACTTATACAACTAACTAATATTTATATAACCTCGTTGATTTATAATTAATTTATTTTAAGATTTAAATCTCCCTTTATCTGATATTTTATTTAAAATATAATTAACTTATATTTATTTAAAATATGGTTAACTATTATCTATTTTTATTTTATGATTATAGTATATTAGCTCACTTATTTTAATATATATTTATAAAATTGTCAATTTAAGTTTATTTTAATAAAAAAAATAATAACCGAGGTCAAATCGAGCTGTCATTATTCTAGCTGTTACCTGGATATTCTGCCCGATCTATTTATAATGCATAGCAAGATCTGCTCATTCAACTTGTCCTGACGATGAACCACACTGGTTGGTTCGAAACGCGTCGACAAAATTATCTCTATGTGATTTTCGTCGAAGATTCTTCTCTTAATTGATATGGATCACAGAAGCCTAAATTCAATAACCTAAAAATAAGTTAGATATAGAAAGTAAAAAGGAGAAGAAAGGGAGGTAGAATCAAGAAGTGAAAGCCAAAATCCAGCTCGCTCTTAATTTCCAACCATCATCTCTATTAAGATTTCTGGATGGCTCTCAATCTCAATCACTTCCCTAAGCTTCCTATGGTGGAAGTGATTAACGTTAGCAAAGATTTTGGATTCTTCAATGCAGACATAGAACCACGGATAGGATTACCCATATCCTTAAGAAGATTAATGCCTCTTCTTCGTTCAAGCCTCTCAATACTGTTAAAAATTCTCTTGGACCTCTTAAAGACCCTATTGACCCTAAGGACACGAAGGTTTTCTACCTTGTTCCTTGCTCATGTGGTATTTCCTATATTGGAGAAATAGGTAGGTCTATTAAACAAGGAAATCGATCCTGCTCATCATTCCTAGCCTAGCATGCAAAGAAAATGAAGCACCATGTATGCATTGAAGAATCCAAAGTCATTGCTAGGGTTGATCACTTCCACCATATGAAGCTTAGGGAAGCGATTGAGATTGAGAGGCGTGTCACAAATCTTAATAGGGATGATGGTTGGAAATTAAGTAAAAGTTAGATTTCGGCTCTCACTTCTTGATTCTACCTCCCTTCATCTCCTTTTTACTTTTTATTTCTAACTTATTTTTGGGTTTTTTTATTTTTACTATTATTTTCTTCTTTAACTCCGTTGGTTTTATTTAGTAATCATTTTTCTTGCTTCCTCCTTTTTATATTATACATATTTTTGTAACCCTCTAGATATTAGTTATTTTGCTCCCCTCTTGACCTTCATATTTCTGAATATATATAAAAGTTGAGTCTTTCTTTACTATTCATTTTTCGTAATATTATTATTATTACGTTAGTTAATATAACTGATATATGTATATGCCTAATAACCTCTTTATATTTAAATAATAACAAGTAACCACTTTTTTCATTTTATATATTATGATAAATTATTTCTAGAACCATTTCTCAACCTATAACTCTAGTTCTATATAATTAAACATAGGTATATTTTATTTATTTGGAATAAGTTAGCCCCTAATAATATTTTAAGAATTGGTAGTATCTATTATCTCTCACTACATAATTAGTTATTAAAACATTATAATAAAATATTTTATTTACTCCGAAATATATATTAATTTAATAGATAACTCCTTACCTCGGACTTTAAATAATATTTTACTTACCTTATTAATTAATTATTAAAATATTGGAATAAAATATTTTATAACAGCTAGTTTTTATATAAATATATAATATTTTAATAGATAACTCCTTACCTCCGATTTTAAATAATATTTTACTTACCTTATTAATTAATTATAAAAATATTGGATTAAAATATTTTATATTCATTCCTAACAACTAGTTTTTAAATAAATATATAATATTTTAATAGATAACTCCTTACCTCGTATTTCTAAATAATATTTTACTTACCTTATTAAATAATTAATTATTAAAATATTGGTATAAAATATTTTATATTTATATTTATTTATTCCTAACAGTTAGTTTTTAACTAAATATATATTATTTTAATAGATAACTCCTTACCTCTAATTTTAAATAATATTTTACTTACCTTATTAACTAATTTACCAACGACTAATTTTCAACAGCTAATTCTGGGCAATGATGCATCCATGCTATTTATTCCTTAAGATTGATTGATTCTTCACCTTGTTCTGAGGATGGACCACATTAGTTGGTTTGAAACGTCGACCAAATCCTAATAATGTGATTAATCTGAAAGACATCTATCTACATTATGGATCACAAAAGTCTTAGATCTAACCTTATTCCTAATAATTTATTTGTTGGGTTGTGTTATATTCTTTTCACGACTAGCCCACATAGTTAACCGAGGGGTTAGAGGGGGCGGAGCCCCTCTTTCGTTGTGCCGATTGAGTAGCGGGGGGGTCATAGGGGGTTTGAGGGGTGTAAGTAACCCCACTCTATGGGGTCCGGGGCAGCGCCTCGGAAAATTTGGTTTTGGAACCTATGTTAGGTTGGGCGGACCCACCTATGGTTTTGCGCATGATTTTCACACATGTTTTTGGACGCGATGGTTTTTGGTCCATGGTTTTGGACGCGATGGTTTTCAGTCTATGGTATTGGATGCTTCGGCATGTATAAATATGTATTGTAACATTGAAAGGAAAATAATGAAAAATCAAGCTGGTAGTCCCAATTTTGAGATCCAGGGGAAAATCTCTGTGTATATGTGTTTTATGTGTTATGTTCTCGCATTGTTTATTTTATGTGTTTTAGAATTCGTATGCAGGTAATTTCTGTACGGGGTTAAAAATTACATTTGGTATCAGAGCTGTTTTGGCTTCAAGGGGATGCCTTTGTTGCTGAGGGGTTTCGCTCGGGCTTGTGGTAGACCCTATTCAGTGGGAGATCTACGAGATCGATTTTGGTGGTGAAAGAAGATGGTGAATAGTAGAAAGATAGAGATCGAGAAATTTAATGGTCAGAGTTTTGAGTTGTGGAAACTAAAGATGGAGGATCTGTTAGTGGATAAAGATCAGTAGATCACAGTAGATCTAGGTACTAAACCAACGAGAGTGTCTGATGAAGAATGGAAGAAGTTGGATTGGAAGGCAAAAAGCATAATACGATTGTGTGTCTCAGATTCAGTATTGCTGAATGTATCAAGGGAAGCTACGACGAAGGCTTTGTGGGACAAGTTAGGGATTTTGTACCAATCTAAGTCTTTGGTGAATAAATTGTTCTTGTGGAAAAAGCTGTATAACCTGAGGATGAAAGATGGAGACTCGGTGACAGAGCATCTGAACGCATTTAATACTGTGGTAAGTCAGTTAGCATTTGTTGATATTAAAATTTCAGATGAAGATAAGTGCATCAGTTTGTTGTGTTCTCTACCAGATTCGTGGGATAGTCTGGTTATCGCAATAGGTAGCAATGCAACTGCCTTGCAGTTTGATGAAATAGTCTCATTCTTGCTGACGGAGGAGATGAGACGGAAAAATATGGAGAGTCAGAATGGTGATGCCTTGTCTGTACGAGGAAAGTTCCAAAATAGAAACAAAAATAAATCATCGAGTGGGAGATCTAAATCTCCAGGAAAACCTGTAAAGGTGGTGTGCTGGAAATGCGGAAAGGAAGGGCACTACAAAAGGGACTGTAAATCTAAAGCTCCTGATAAAGGAAAGAGATTTGATGATGCTCCTTCTGCAGAGGCGAAAACCACCTCAGCTGAAGGTAGGGATGTGTACTTTACTTCTTCAAGTACACATGTAGATAATGAGGCATGGTTGATTGACTCAAGTGCATCCTTTCACTTCACTCCCCATAGAGAGTGGTTTTGCGAGTATGAGAAATACGATGGTGGTGATGTCTTCTTAGGGGATGATAGGAAGGCTAGAATCGTTGGTCGCGGAAAAGTAAAGTTGAAGTTGTAAGGTGGAAGGGTTAGAACACTTCTAGGTGTTCTGCATATTCCTGCATTGGCTAGAAATCTGATTTTTGTAAGCAAGTTGGATGATGCAGGTGTAAAAATAGTGTTCGAGAAGGACACCTACAAGATGGTTCAGGGAGCACTAGTATTGATGTGGGGAGTTCGGATTGGAACTCTATACAAGCTGCAAGGTAGCACGGTTGTTGATGGGTGCAACAATTCTGTTGTTCCTGAAAGTGGAGCAGAAAACCTAGTGGTCTCTGGAGAGAAGACCATGATGTGGCATCAAAGGCTTGGACATATTGGAGAGAAGGGCCTTCGAATACTTCATGGTAAATGTTATCATCCCAAGAAACTCCCCTAGGTTGTATCTCAGAGATGCTCGGGAACATTACAAACTCAACAAAATGTTGGAAATGGATGAATGGAAGGCATGATGCTTGTTCAAGCCAGAT
Source organism: Pinus tabuliformis (assembly GCA_031772625.1). Taxonomy (NCBI): domain Eukaryota; kingdom Viridiplantae; phylum Streptophyta; class Pinopsida; order Pinales; family Pinaceae; genus Pinus; species Pinus tabuliformis. The sequence continues at coordinate 729,735,396 of CM062814.1, forward strand.
AACCACTTCTACTATGCTTAACAACAGACATGGGTGAACACCCCCACACTACAAGGATTTATACCACCAATTACTCACAGTTTGAGGATTAGGTGAACATGGAAAATACTGACCACACCAGCAGATGCACAAGACCATGTGATGGTTGACTGCAACCAGTAAAGAGGTCTGCAAATCTATTTCCTAATGCATAGACATGATGATAGCTCTTTGGCACTAAGTAAACAGAAACCTGCATAACACATTCAATGATACATACTAGACTTCAACACAGAGGTGGGATGACAGCCCCTCTAATGCTAAATATCAAGAGCACATGAATAAATGCATAACAGGCACAACCTAGAGCAGAGTAGAAATGGAAAGTGAGCAATTAACAGCAAAAGAAGCTTGTATTAGCTGAAAATTAAGACTAGATGCTGCAAGTATCAAAGTAGTTACAGTCTCCAGAAGTTGAACCTTACATCAAAACAACAACCATCAACCCTCATCACATCTGTGTTCTGGGTATATATAGAGTTTGTTTACAAAAATGCTCTGCTATTCTACACGTGGAGGGGTCATAATGGACCACCAACCACTTTAACTATCTAATATGGGTCCCTGCTACAATCTGCGTGCTTTAATGAACAAAATTGATCTTTTTTGCTGTTCTGCGGTCCTTTTTTTAGCAAGTGGAGTGTAATATGGAAGAAATTCCATAATTGATAAGTACGTTTAACCGCTCGAGGCATGTCCTTCTTGTTCTTCGGCCATAATGCTCTTGAATGCAGTTGTTGAAGAGTAACTGTGCCGGGTACAGGTAGCTGGCCGCCTTCATCCTTCGGGAGCACAAAATGGTTATGGACGTGGATAGTCGGGAAGGATGGAGAAGGAAAAACAGCCGTCAGATCGCACAGATGAACGACGGACAACGCTTGGCGAGGAGTACCGGGAGGCGAGGTGGAAGAAAATTGTGAGCCGTTGGATCCAGTGCATGGACGGCAGAGATCTCTTGGTGGGAGGAATCGGGCGGAAACGAGAGGTGGACAGTTGTGGGCCGTCGGATCTCAGGCAGACAGATCTGACGGTGATCGGGTGGAAAAGATGCACGGGAGATAGCGAGCGGGGAGGGCGGTTTTGGCGGTGAGCGGTATTCCCCGCACCGCTTTTGGTGGGTGAGCGGTAAAGGTGCAACGGCCAGCGATCATAGTCATTGCGCGACACGTGGCGGATGTGACGGGAGGAAAACCATCGTGATCATGAGTTAACGCGCGAGAAGTTTGTGATAGTGGGAGGAGCGAATGCCGTCCGATTCCGCGACAGATGATTGGACGACAGGAAAACCAACGGGCAAGTTATGAGCGGCGGGAACCGTCGGATTGGGGTGTGGCAACCAATGGCTGGGATTACGACGGAGGGTTTATGAAGGCGCGCGAGTATATGAGTGCAGGATATATGTGGCTTTAACTTTAGCACTTGGGGCTTGAGAGTGAGGGCACTTTACTATGATCTTTTAAACCAAGAAGCATGAGAAATGAAGATCAGAGGAGGGCAAGGGAGATAGAAGAGGGGGGAAAGGTAGCCACCATAAATATTTCTCTGAGCATGACCGTGGACCTATCTTGCCTTCAGCCTTTGAGGATCAATGTTATAGCAGAGCTAACACTGGCTCCTTCTGGGGATGAGATCCTCCCTGTGAGGTCTCAAGAACCTGCAGATCAATGCCTTTCTGATGAAAAACAACTTAAAATACCTAGTGTTCCATTGGGCATGGAGTCTGACTGAACCTACACTAAGACTGATAAAATCAAATATTTACAATTTTAAGACCAAAAGACCTTAAATCACATAAATTTTCAGAAACACCCATTAACTGGGCCATCAAAAACTGCCTCTCCTCCCATACTTTTCAGTATGAAGGTGTTGTTCCCTTGAATATGAGAAATGATAAAAGGCCCTGTCCAGAAAGCATCAAACTTCCCATGATTGCATTTCTTTTCCTTTAGTGCATCCCACTTCAGAACCAAATATCCAACCTGAAAATTATCTGCTTTTGTCCCTTTGTCAAAGGCTTCCTTGATATTTTTCTGATGTGCTACAGCCTTTTCAACCAGCTGTTCTCGGATTTGATGTACCTCTACCAAATCAGTGATCCTTTTTGCTATGTCTTCTTCCTCATTACATTCATCTTGCAGGAACTTTGCCACAGGGAGAGTTAGCTGAATTGGGAACATAGCCTTAGTGCCATATACCTGCCTGAATGGAGAATTCCCTGTGGATTTCTTAATGGTCACTTTGTCAGCCCACAGTGCATACTTGAGCTTAGAATCCCAATTCTTTTTATTGTCTTCCAACAGCTTTTTAATTATTCTTATCAGGCTTTTGTTGGAAGACTCTGCTAGGCCATTGCCTTGAGGATAATATGAGGTGGAATGAACCAGTTTAATACCCATTGAATCACACATTTCCACCAATTCTTTTGCCCTGAAGGCTGCTGCATTATCTGTGACTAATTTATGTGGACAACCAAATCTAGTAAAGATATTTTCTGTCAAAAACTTCATGACCACATTATGATCAACCTTTCTGGTAGGGATTGCTTCAATCCACTTAGTGAAATAATCAGTGGCTACTAATATCCATCTGTGTTGGCCACTGGAATGTGGATTGATCTCTCCAATGAAATCCAAGCCCCACCGCTGAAAAGGTCCTTTTGCATGTATTGGTTTTAAGGGCAGGGACTTCAACTGTTGTTTCCCTTCAAATCTTTGGCACCTGTCACAAGATTTAACAAATGAAAAGACATTAGAAAACAAGGTGGGCCAATAATACCCAGCTCTGAGGATCTTATGGGCAGTGGTTTTCCAATAATGGTGTCCTCCACACATGCTGGAATGAAACTGCTGCATAACCTCCATTGATTGTTCTTTGTCCAGACACCTTAAAAGCATTCCAAATGGATCTCTCCAATAGAGCAGATTTTTATTAATGCAATATTTAGTTGTCCTAAGTTTAACAGTTCTGACTTGACTTTGAGTAAGGTCTGGAGGGATTTCTAGCTTCAGCAAGAATTTAATTATTGCAGAGTACCAATCACAAGAAGCTAGATTTTTTGCCACTGACTACTTTTTCTCTGGTTCAGCTGCTTCCTCTTCTTCTGTTTGCCCCCTTTCTGCATCAGTGCTTATGAGATTTATGTCCAATGTTCTGCAATTTTCTTCAGCTAATAGTCTAGCAAGACCTTGACCTTTGACCAGCTTAGTGGGCTTCAATTCTATATTAAATTCGATCAACTTTGTAATCCATCTAGCCCTCCTTCCATCAACATCGGGCTGTGTTAGGATGTCTTTTATTGAAACAGAGAGTACATATGCAATTATCTTGAAATGCAGAATGTAGACTCTGAAAGCTTTCAAAGATTTGACAAGAGCATATGCTTGTTTCTCAATAATATCATACCTCAGCTTAGCATCCATTAATGTTTTGCTGAAAAATGCCACTGGATGCTTTGAGCCTTCCTCATCTTCTTGCAATAAAACTGTTGCAAGGGTGTCTTCAGAAGCAAATGAAAATATATGGAACTCCTTGCTGTAATATGGACTTCTTAGAGTGAGAGCTTCCATAATGGCTTTCTTGATGGACTTGAAAGATCTTCTTGCTGAATCAATCCATTTTATCTCTGACCCCTTTCTCAACATGGAGGTAATATGCTTCATCAGCTCTGCAAAATTTGGGATAAACCTCCTCACAAAATTTATTTTTCCCAAAAAGGACTGGATATCTTTCTTTGATCTCGGGACAGACAAAGTTTGTATTGCTTTTACTCTTTTTGGGTCAAGTCGGACACCTGCAGCAGAAACAGTATGTCCCAACAGCTTGCCTTCTTCTAAAGCAAATTGTGACTTCTTAGGACTGACTTAAATCCCAAACCTTCTGCACTTCAGGAACACCTTCTTCAAATGTTGTAGATGATCTTGATGGCTGCTGGAGTATACTGTTATATCATCTAGGTAGATGAGGACAAATTTATCCTTCTCTCCTACAAATGCTATATCCATAGCTCTCTGAAAGGTGGCTCCAATATTCATTAACCCAAAAGGCATCTTGGCATACATAAAAGTGCCCTAAGGAGTGGTGAATGCAGTCTTCTCTTGGTCATCTGGATGTACAAAAATTTAGATATAGCCCGAAAATCTGTCCAAGAAAGACATTAATTTGGCTCCTGAGACCTTCTGTAGCAAATGCTCCATCTTGGATAGAGGGTAATTGTCTTTTTTAGAGCACTTGTTCAAGTTTCTGAAATCAACGCAGAGTCTGATTTCTCCACTTTTCTTCCTCATTACCACCAAATTGGCTACCCATTTTGAATATCTGAGAGGGACTATGAGGAATGGGTCTCAGCTTCTGTTTGAAGGGTATGGTGTCTTTCTCTAGAGGGATTTTATGCTGGATGATCTTCTTGTCATACATTTTCAGGTCACTATATTCCCAGGCAAACACATCAGCAAATTGCTTCATTAAATTGCAATATTCAGCATTTTGGGCAACAAACAGATGGGTAGACAGATTTACATATCTTGGTTGACCTGGACTCCCTATATTATGCTTATAGACAGCAGATTGGTCTTCTTTTTGGGCAGCCTTGTAAGGCACATCATTTTGGTCAAACAATCTTTCTAAAGGAATTAAACCCTTAGGAATATGATTGCTGGGAAGCTAGACAATGCTATCTTTGCCAATTTTATTTCTAAGCTGGGATTGAGGGCTTTTTTCCAAGGCTTCATTTTCTTGGTCAATTTGCATTTCGGAAAACTCATCAATGACTTGCAAGAATCTATTTACTTCAGCATCATCCTTAAAAACTTTCCAATGGTGGACATTATCAGGCAAGGACGATCTATATTTCATTTGGACTTCGTAAACTAGTCTGGAAGGCATGGGAGGGATAAACATGCTAGCAGACACAGCAAGGGAATCAACAAGCTAATTTTTGGCTCTAGGGATATATGAAATACAAAAATTATCAAAGGAATCTTTGAGTCTCCATACCTCATCTCTGTATGCTTTCAGCCTGGGATGCTTTGCTTGAAATATTCTGTTTACTTGCTGAATGATCAAATCAGCATCTCCGAACACCTTCAGGTTCCTGATCCCTCTATCTTTTGTTGCGTTAAGGCCCAATATCAGAGCCTCATACACCACTATATTGTTAGTGACTTGAAAAGCCAGCTTAAACGACAGCTGTGTGATTTTTTGTTTTGGAGATATTAGCACCACCCCTGCTCCTGTAGTTTCCCTGGAACATGCTCCATCAAAGAACATCTCCCAAACCTGACTTCCTTGCTCTTTCTTGGCTTGAACTATTGGTTTCTTAAGCTGCATTGAGGCCTTCTGGGATTCTTCAATTTGGAGAATACATGCTCCAAAGTCAGTGTCCATAGCATAAATGGGATGATTAAAAGGATTCTTCTCATCACTGATGATGTATGCCAACTGTGCTTCTCTGTACAATCTCCTGTTTTCTCCTCCAAAAATTGTGACAGTGGCATAAGATAGATCATTTGTAATGTCCCACCTAATCTCTTAATCCATCCCCTGTACAGTAGCATGCCAAACTTGGGAGGGACATCTGCTACCACAATATCCATCATCATACTCTTCATGGGCAGCTGAGTTAGGGTAATGGCCAGGTCTTTGATCAATCCTAGGCATTTCACTTTCCTTGAATCAAAAGAGAATAAATCATGATATGGTCTAGTGATATCAAGGCCTAACTCTTCCACGACAGCTTTAGGCATTAGATTATGGCTGGCCCCTGTATCTAGCAGGCAGTTGATATTAAAATTTTAGATTAAGATAAGTGCATCAGTTTGTTGTGTTCTCTACCAGATTCGTGGGATAGTCTGATTATTGCAATAGGCAACAATGCAACTGCCTTGCAGTTTGATGAAATAGTCTCATCCTTGCTGACGGAGGAGATGAGACAGAAAAATATGGAGAGTCAGAATGGTGATGCCTTGTCTGTACGAGGAAAGTTCCAGAATAGAAACAAAAATAAGTAATCGAGTGGGAGATCTAAATCTCCAGGAAAACCTGTAAAGGTGGTGTGCTGGAAATGCGGAAAGGAAGGGCACTACAAAAGGGACTGTAAATCTAAAGCTCCTGATAAAGGAAAGAGATTTGATGATGCTCCTTCTACAGAGGCGAAAACCACCTCAGCTGAAGGTATGGATGTGTACTTTGCTTCTTCAAGTACACATGTAGATAATGAGGCATGGTTGATTGACTCAAGTGCATCCTTTCACTTCACTCCCCATAGAGAGTGGTTTTGCGAGTATGAGAAATACGATGGTGGTGATGTCTTCTTAGGGGATGATAGGAAGGCTAGAATCGTTGGTCGTGGAAAAGTAAAGTTGAAGTTGTAAGGTGGAAGGGTTAGAACACTTCTAGGTGTTCTGCATATTCCTGCATTGGCTAGAAATCTGATTTTTGTAAGCAAGTTGGATGATGCAGGTGTAAAAATAATGTTCGAGAAGGACACCTACAAGATGGTTCAGGGAGCACTAGTATTGATGTGGGGAGTTCGGATTGGAACTCTATACACGTTGCAAGGTAGCACGGTTGTTGATGGGTGCAACAATTCTGTTGTTCCTGAAAGTGGAGCAGAAAACCTAGTGGTCTCTGGAGAGAAGACCATGATGTGGCATCAAAGGCTTGGACATATTGGAGAGAAGGGCCTTCGAATACTTCATGGTAAATGTTATCACCCCAAGAAACTCTCCTAGGTTGTATCTCAGAGATGCTCGGGAACATTGCAAACTCAACAAAATGTTGGAAATGGATGAATGGAAGGCATGATGCTTGTTCAAGCCAGATAACCACTTCTACTATGCTTAACTCCAGACATGGGTGAACACCCCCAGACTACAAGGCTTTAGACCACCAATTACTCACAGTTTGAGGATTAGGTGAACATGGAGAATACTGACCACACCAACAGATGCACAAGACCATGTGATGGCCGGCTGCAACCAGTAAAGAGGTTTGCAAATCTATTTCCTAATGCACAAACATGATGACATCTCTCTGACACTAAGTAAACAGAAACCTGCATAACACATTCAATGATACATACTAGACTTCAACACAGAGGTGGGATGACAGCCCCTCTAATGCTAAATATCAAGAGCACATGAATAAATGCATAATAGGCACAACCTAGAACAGAGTAGAAATGGAAAGTGAGCAATTAACAACAAAAGAAGCTTGTATTAGCTGAAAATGAAGACCAGATGCTGCAAGTATCAAAGTAGTTACAGTCTCCAGAAGTTGAACCTTACATCAAAACAACAACCATCAACCCTCATCACATCTGTGTTTTGGGTATATATAGAGTTTGTTTACAAAAATGCTCTGCTATTCTACGCGTGGAGGGGTCATAATGGACCACCAACCACTTTAACTATCTAATATGGGTCCTTGCTACAATCTGCATGCTTTAATGAACAAAATTGATCTTTTCTGCTGTTCGGTGGTCCTTCTCTGAGCAGGTGGAGTGTAATATGGAAGAAATTCCATAACTGATAAGTATGTTTAACCGCTTGAGGCACGTCCTTCTCGTTCTTCAGCCATAATGCTCTTGAATGCAGTTGTTGAAGAGTAACTGCGCTGGGTATAGGTAGCTGGCCACCTTCGTCCTTCGGGAGCACAGAATGGTTATGGACGTGGATAGTCGGGAATGATGGAGAAGGAAAAACGACCGTCAGATTGCGCAGATGAACGGCGGACAATGCTTGGCAAGGAGTACCGGGAGGTGAGGTGGAAGAAAATTGTGAGCCATTGGATCCAGTGCATGGACGGAAGAGATCTCTTGGCGGGAGGAATTAGGCGGAAACGGGAGGTGGACAGTTGTGGACCATCGGATCTCGGGCGGACAGATCCAACGGTGATTGGGCGGAAAAGATGCACGGGAGATAGCGAGCGGGGAGGGCGGGTTTGGTGTTGAGCGGTATTCCCCGCACCACTTTTGGTGGGTGAGCGGTAAAGGTACAACGGCCAACGATCACAGTCATTGTGCGACACGTAGCGGATGTGACGGGAGGAAAACTGTTGTGATCGCGAGTTAACGCGCAAGAAGTTTGCGATAGCAGGAGGAGTGAATGTCGTCTGATTCCGCGGCAGATGATCGGACGACTGGAAAACTAATGGGCAAGTTATGAGCAGCGGGAACCGTCGGATTGGGGTGTGGCAACCAACGGCTGGGATTACGGTGGAGGGTTTATGAAGGCGCGCGAGTATATGAGCGCAGGTTATATGTGGCTTTAACTTTAGCGCTTGGGGCTTGAGAGCGAGGGCACTTTACTATGGTTTTTTAAACCAAGAAGCATGAGAAATGAAGATCAGAGGAGGGCAAGGGAGATAGAAGAGGGGGGAAAGGTAGCCACCATAAATCTTTCTCTGAGCACGACTGCAGACCTATCTTGCCTTCAGCCTTTGAGGATCAATGTTATAGCAGAGCTAACAGTAAAGGTCTGGTAGAAGGTATGAGTAATAGCTCTCTGGATTTTGTTTTCTGTGAAAATTGTGTATATGGGAAGTAGAATTGGGTGAGTTTCCCCTTTGGTGGTAAGAGGGCGAAACATATATTAGAGCTTGTGCATAGTGATGTGTTTGGACCCATGAAGGTTCCATCACTGGGTAAGTCTGTGTACTATGTATCATTTATAGATGACTTCTCAAGGAATACTTGGATATATTTCCTTAAGAAGAAATCTGAAGTCTTTGAAAGGTTTAAAGAATTCAAGGCTCTAGTGGAAAACCAGATAGAGAAGAAGATAAAGGTGCTAGGGAGAGATAACGGTGGAGAGTTTTGCAGTAAGAAATTTGAAGAATTATGTAAGAAGTGTGGTATAGAACGGCAGAAGACTACTCCATATACACCTCAGCAAAATGGAGTTGCACAAAGAATGAACAAGACGTTGATGGAAAGGGCAAGAAGCATACTCAGTGGTGTCGGGTTAGGACAAGAATTTTGGGCAGAGGCGGTGGAGACAACATGCTATCTGGTCTATAGATCACCTTCATCAACATTGGAGGATAAAACTCCATAAGAGGTATGGACTGGTAAGAAACCCTCTCTTTCACATCTGAGGGTATTTGGATGTGATGCATATGTATATGTTCCAAAGAAGAAACAAGCCAAGTTGGATAGTAAATCTGAAAAGTGCATCTTTATTGGGTATAAGGATGGTTTAAAGGGTTATAAGCTTTGGAACCCAGTAACAAGGAAGGTTGTGTACAGTCGAGATGTGCTGTTCAGAGAGGTGAAAGATGTTATTAAACATGAAGTCCAACCAAAGGAACCTGAGAAGATAGAGTTTGAGCTAAAGGAGGAAGAATCAGACTCTACAGCAGAGGAGGAATCAGAAGACGAATGTTGATATTGCAACAAGATGATGGAGCTTAGTGAAAAGAGTCGCCTTCACTAAGTGGGCCCGCAGGCTATTTTTGGCGCAAGTCTATTTTTAGACTATGTCTATTTTTAGACATATGGATCACGTCTATGGATTACAGGTTGTTGTTTATGGATGATTGATCAAGTTGGGAAAAAATAGATGGACTTCTATTTTTGATGAAAGTGTGAGTGATCACAGTGTGAGTGATCAAAGTCTATTTTTAGACTGGCTGTCAAAAATAGAAAAGTCAAATATTATTATCTCACAATAATATTTGGACTATAAACTTAATCTTATTCTCTTGGAGCACTTCAGTTTGAGCTACAGAGGTGGCACATGCAGCTGTCAGAAGGAAATACGCTTTTCTTATGAGTCAGTTGAGTTGTTGCATGCATGACTTCAGTTAGAACTCAATCAGTTGAGTTTGGTGGAGTTGATTGTGGAGTTGATGGAGTCGTGTTCAGTTTAGCTTTGTTAAACTGGTTGTATTTAGTCTAACTGGCAAATAGACTAGAGATGAGTTGGGTGAATTAGTTATTAATTAATTCACAAGTTATTAACTCATAATACAACTAATGAATAAATCAGTTAACTCAGTTGCATGTCAGTGCATGTTCAGTTCAACAGGGACAGGTGGTAGAGAATCAGATTGCTATCAGTTGTGACTATAGTTGTGCACCAGATCTTGCACAATCAAGGGATTGAGTATGCCAATGAGTTTGCTCACGTATTTGCCCACATTATAGCTTGTGCTCACGTCCAACAAAGTGTGAGTGACTATTTTGCAGGTGAAAAACGAGTTTGGTGAGCCATTCTCATCAGTTCTTGAGCAGGTATTGAGCAGTGGAGGCAGGCAAGCAGCGGAAGAGATTTGGAGATCAGATCTGAGCTGTATTGTGTGTAACAGAGGTGGAGATACTTGTGAGAAGTATTATGCTGTGTAATGTTACATGACTCAATCATTAATATACAGATAGTTGGGGTTTTTAGCGAGATGCTTTCCCCGGGATACATACAGTGTTAATGTGTGAATGCTCTTGATGTTTTATTGTTATTGATGCTGCTATATTGATGATCAACGTAGAGGAGCTTATGTATTGTGTATGTTTTCCGCAATAGTACATGATCAGGATAATCTCTGTTGAATATGTGTTAAATTATTCAAAATTTCTACATGGTGTCGGAGCTGCTTGATTTGTAGAAGATATTTTTACAGGATATCAAGCGAGGATTGATCATCAGATCTACTATTCAGGAAGTGTTTACATTCTATTTATTCAGGCAGAGTCTGTAGTCGGGCCAGGAAGCCTTTGGATTCATCCTTCCTTTGGAAGGTGAGATATCCGGTGAATGCCCATACAGTCAATCTCTGTACGAGAAATATTGTGTTCTCACGAATTTTAGATCGGAGGCGGTTGAGTTGGTTGCTGGTGGAAAATCGAATTTGCAGCAGTGTTGTTGAAATGTCTTTCAATAGATTGCAAATGTTATTCCAAAGCAAGAGCGACCTGGCGCTCAAGGATAAACTCAGAAACAATAAAGGTGAGAATGGATCTTCATCAAAGGTATCTGATGAAGAGAATTGTGCTTTGGCTGCCAAAGCAAAGAAAGGGAAGAGCAAGAAAGCTTCTCAGTCTGGTGCGAAAGGCAAGAAGCAAGATATGTCCAAGGTGAAGTGTTTTCACTGTCACCAGCATGGACACTATGCCACAAATTGTCCGCAGAAGAAGAAGAACAAGAAAGCTGCTGGATCTGCAGGGGGAGAGGCCTTAGCTTCTCAGTTTGAGCTTGATTTTTCATTGATCGCATGCTTGGTTTCAAGTGTGATGGGATCAATGTGGTTCTTGGACAGTGGTGCGTCTTTTCACATGACGGGAGATAGAGATTTGTTCTCTGATATTGAGGACAAAGATCTTGGAGTGCACATCGAGATGGGCGATGATGGTAGATACAGTGCGACTGGTATCGGTACCATTTCCTTTGAGAGGGAGTCTGGTAAACCCTTTGTATTGAAGGAAGTCATGCATGTTCCAGGATTGAAGAAGAATCTCATCTCAGTGGCGATGTTAGAAGACAAGGGGTATGATGTTGTTTTCAGCGAGGGAAAGGCCTTCCTGCGCAGCAAGACAACTGGTGAGACCCGTAAGATAGGGGTTCGAGTGAGGAACCTTTATCAGTTGCAGGTAGATGGATGCGCAGCAATGGCAGGCAAGGCAGAAGGATTGGTGATCCGGGATGATGGCGAGTTGTGGCACAGGAGATTGGGTCACCTTCACCATGGAGCCTTGAAGATACTGCAGCAGATCACTACAGGGCTTCCTAAAGGCACACTTGCGCAGTCAGATCAGTGAAAGGGGTGTACTTTGGGGAAGTTTGTGAAATCCACCTTTCACGAGAAGGATAGTCGCGCCACGGTGATCCTTGAGAGAATTCACACAGACGTGTGTGGACCTTCTCAGTTGCTTCGACAGCAAAACACAGGTATTATGTGATTTTTGTTGATGATTTCTCTCGTAAGTGCTGGATCTTCTCCATTCAGAAGAAGAGCGAGACATATTCAAAGTTCTGTGAATTCAAAGCACTGGTCGAGAAGGAGTCGGGGAAGAAGGTGAAGGCTCTTAGGAGCGATAATGGTGGTGAATACATCTCGGACGAGTTCAAGGATTTCTGCAAGGCAGAAGGGATTCGTAGAGAGCTCATAGCTCCCCATAACCCACAGCAGAACGGGGTAGCTGAGCGGAAGAACAGAATGATTGTGGGTGCTGCACGGGCAATGTTGCATGATCAGGGCCTACCCCTTCACTTGTGGGCGGAAGCATGCAATACAGCAGTTTATGTGCAGAACCGTTGTCCTCATAGGATACTTGGCATGAGTACACCTGAGGAGACTTATTCTGGTAAGAACCCTGATCTTTCTCATTTGAGGATTTTTGGTGCTAACGTTTACATGCATGTGACGAAGGATGCCAGGAAGAAGTTGGAGCCGACCGCAGAGGTTGGGATATTTGTGGGGTACACTGATACGCCCCACAACTATCGTGTGTATTTTCCAGACAGTGGTAAAACTGTTGTGCGACGGGATATAAAATTTCAGGAGGAGAAAGCCATGAAGTGTTCGCTTGAGAGGGAGCTACACTTGCATGCAGATGAGGAGCTATTAGTTCCTAAGGATGAGCTTCAGGACGTGGATCAGCCACAGGACGAGGTTCATGGAGTGGAAGAGACCACTCATGCAGCGCCAACCATCAGAGGGAAAAAGCGCTTGACAGAAGCTGAGCGACTGGCTCAAGATGCAGAGAAAGTTGTAGGACCACCTACAACCCAACGCAGGCAGAGACAGTCACTTGATCGGTACACTGGATACATGGCTCTTATGAGCAAGTGTGTTGTGACTGAGCCATCCTCTTTCGAGGAAGCTGTGGAGGATCCCGCATGGGTAGACGCCATGGTGGAAGAGTATGATTCTATTGTCAGAAACAGTGCATGGGAGATTGTTCCTAGACCGGAAGGGAAATCAGTGGTGGGTTCGAGATGGATCTACAAAGTTAAGCAAGCAGCTGACGGGAGTGTGGAGAAGTACAAGGCAAGATTTGTTGCCCGAGGCTTTTCACAGATTGAGGGGATCGATTATGAGGAGACCTTTGCACCTGTCGCAAGGTATTCTTCCATACAGACGATTCTTGCTCTCTCAGCGCAGATGGGATGGCACATTCATCAGATGGATGTGAAGACTGCGTTCCTCAATGGAGTCATTGAGGAGGAGGTGTACATTGAGCAACCCGAAGGCTTTGAAGTCTTCAGCAGCGAGTCACATGTGTGCAGGCTCAAGAGAGCGCTGTATGGGTTGAAGCAAGCACCACGTGCTTGGTACACACGGATAGACAACTATTTCACAGGACTTGGATTCTCCAAGAGCGAGGCGGATCCGAACCTATACCAGATTGTGGTGGAGGGTAAGTTGCTTATCATTGTACAATATGTTGATGATTTGATTCTAACGGGTGATGAGCTGTTGATACTGTCATGCAAGAAGGATCTTGCTACAGAGTTTGAGATGAAGGATTTGGGCCTCCTTCACTATTTCTTGGGATTGGAAATATGGCAGCGCAGTGGTGGACCGTTTGTTTCTCAGGGCAAGTATGCTTGGGAGATACTGGAGAAGTTCAACATGCATGGCTGCAAGCCTGTTGATACTCCTCTTCCTGGAGGTTGGAGGAAGGAGGATGCCACTTCGGGAGAAGAAGTGGATGCCACTGTTTATCGGCAATTGGTGGGGTCGCTGATGTATTTGGTCAATACACGACCTGATATATGCTATGCAGTTAACCAGCTTTCACAAGCTATGGTTAAGCCTACCAAGCTCTTCTGGAAGGCGGGCAAGCATGTATTGCGCTACTTGAGAGGCACATTGGGATAAGGTTTGTGGTACAGACAGGAGGATGAGGTGAAGCTATGTGGCTTCACGGATGCAGATTGGGCAGGGAGCCCAACAGACAGAAAGAGCACATCAGGAGGGGTCTTCAGTATTGGATCGACAACAGTTTCTTGGTACAGCAGGAAACAGAGATCCGTGGCACTCAGTTCAGCGGAGGCCGAGTATATGGCAGCAAGTTTGGCTGCATGCGAGGCTATATGGATGAGGAAGATCCTAGTTGGTTTGTTCGGTTCTCATTTGGATCCTATTGTGATTACTGTGATAACCAGAGTTGCATTAAACTCCCGGCTAATCTTGTATTTCATGATAGATCTAAACATATTGACATCAGGTACCATCATATCAGAGATTGTGTGCAGCAGAGGATCATGTTACTTTCGTACATTCCAACAGAGGATCAGGATGCTGATATTCTGACGAAGGCTCTCACCAGGAGCAAATTCGAGTACCACCGAGGCAGGATAGGGGTTGCTGATAATCCATATATTGTCGAGAGGGAGTGTTGAGATTGCAACAAGATGATGGAGCTTAGTGAAAAGAGTCGCCTTCACTAAGTGGGCCCGCAGACTATTTTTGGCGCAAGTCTATTTTTAGACTATGTCTATTTTTAGACATATGGATCATGTCTATGGATTGCAGGTTACTGTTTATGGATGATTGATCAAGTTGGGAAAAAATAGATGGACTTCTATTTTTGATGAAAGTGTGAGTGATCAAAGTCTATTTTTAGACTGGCTGTCAAAAATAGAAAAGTCAAATATTATTATCTCACAATAATATTTGGACTATAAACTTAATCTTATTCTCTTGGAGCACTTCAGTTTGAGCTACAGAGGTGGCACATGTAGCTGTCAGAAGGAAATACACTTTTCTTATGAGTCAGTTGAGTTGTTGCATGCATGACTTCAGTTAGAACTCAATCAGTTGAGTTTGGTGGAGTTGATTGTGGAGTTGATGGAGTTGTGTTCAGTTTAGCTTTGTTAAACTGGTTGTATTTAGTCTAATTGGCAAATAGACTAGAGATGAGTTGGGTGAATTAGTTATTAATTAATTCACAAGTTATTAACTCATAATACAACTAATGAATACATCAGTTAACTCAGTTGCATGTCAGTGCATGTTCAGTTCAACAGGGACAGGTGGTAGAGAATCAGATTGCTATCAGTTGTGACTATAGTTGTGCACCAGATCTTGCACAATCAAGGGATTGAGTATGCCAATGAGTTTGCTCACGTATTTGCCCACATTATAGCTTGTGCTCACGTCCAACAAAGTGTGAGTGACTATTTTGCAGGTGAAAAACGAGTTTGGTGAGCCATTCTCATAAGTTCTTGAGCAGTTGAGGCAGGCAAGCAGCGGAAGAGATTTGGAGATCAAATCTGAGCTGTATTGTGTGTAACAGAGGTGGAGATACTTGTGAGAAGTATTATGCTGTGTAATGTTACATGACTCAATCATTAATATACATATAGTTGGGGTTTTTAGCGAGATGCTTTCCCCGGGATACATACTGTGTTAATGTGTGAATGCTCTTGATGTTTTATTGTTATTGATGCTGCTATATTGATGATCAACGTAGAGGAGCTTATGTATTGTGTATGTTTTCCGCAATAGTACATGATCAGGATAATCTCTGTTGAATATGTGTTAAATTATTCAAAATTTCTACAACGAAGAGCCACAAAATCCGGGTGTGAGAAGATCAGTTCGAGAAAGAAGGCAGCCAAAAGGTATAGTCCATCTGCTTTCTGTTCAATTTTTTTTTTATCGATTACTGATGATGATCCCAGAACTATGAAAGAAGCAGTAGATTCGGAGGATGGAAAACTCTGGAAAGAGGCCATGGTTGATGAAATGGAATCTTTGCACAGAAACGAGGCTTGGGATCTGGTGAAGTTGCCGGATGGAAGGAAACAAATTGGAAACAAATGGGTGTTCAAGAAGAAGACAAATGCAGAAGGAAAAGTGGAGAAATACAAAGCTCGGTTGGTAGCAAAAGGTTATTCCCAGGTACCGGGAATTGATTTTGGTGATATTTTTTTTCCTGTTGCCAAGGTAACTTCTATTAGATTACTTTTATCTGTTGCTGCTGCTTTTGATTTTGAGGTAGAATAGATGGATATGAAGACATCATTTCTTCATGGGGATTTGGAAGAGGAAATCTACATGAAGCAACCTGAAGGCTTTGCGGTGAAGGGTAAGAAAGAACTGGTATGCAAGTTAAATAAGTCTCTGTATGGGTTAAAATAGTCACCAAGGATGTGGTATCAAAAATTTGATACGTTTATACGGGGACTTGGATTCACTAGAAGCAAAGCAGATCACTGTGTGTATTTTAAATTAATTGGTGAACATGTTATTTATTTGGTCTTGTATGTGGATGATATGTTGCTGGTTGGAAATGACAAAGAAATTATCCAGGATTCGAAGACCCAATTGTCCTCCGAATTCGACATGAAAGATCTTGGTGCTGCAAACTATATTTTGGGCATGGAAATTAAAAGAGATCGGGCAAAGAGGAAGCTCTGGTTAAACCAGAGGAAGTATGTCGAGACAATATTGCAGAGATTTAATATGCAAGATAGTAAACCAGTGAAGGTTCCTATTCCTGTAGGTGTAAATTTGTCTGCTAAACAGTGTCCCAAGGCACAAGAATAGGAAGAGGACATGTCCCGTGTTCCATAGGCAAGTGCAGTCGGTAGCCTGATGTATGCAATGGTATGTACTAGACCAGAAATTGCACATGCAGTGGGAGTATTGAGCAGGTTTATGTCAAAACTAGGAAAGGAGCAGTGCACAACAGTGAAACGGGTTTTCAGGTATTTGCGTGGCACTAGTGATTATGGTTTGTGCTACCAAGGAAGACCAGGATTGGACATAGTGTTGGATATTCGTGGCTTTGTTGATGCAGACTAGGCCGGAGATTTGGATCAGAGAATATCTACAAGTGGGTATGTGTTTAACCTATTTGGAGGTGCAGTTAGTTGGATGAGTAAGAAACAATCTGTAGTGGCACTATCAACTACAGAGGCAGAATACATGGAAGCCACTCAAGCAAGCAAGGAAGCAGTTTGGTTGCAGATATTATGTTCAAGTATGGGGTTGGTACAGGGAGATATATGGATAGACTGTGACAGCGAAAGTGCAATTTTCTTGGCAAAGAACCCTGCATATCATTCAAAGACAAAGCACATTGATGTTCAGTATCACTTTATGAGGGATATGATAGAAGACAAAAAGGTGTTGCTGGTAAAGGTGGACACTTTGAAAAATACTGCAGATGCATTGACAAAATCTGTGAGCTCTGAGAAGTTCTCTTGGTGTAGAGAAACAATGGGAGTTGCAGGGATGGATAAATGACTAAGCTCTCTTGTGACCCCTATGGAAAGAAAACAACAAGTGGGAGAATGTTGGGTTCTGTTATATTCTTTCCATGACTAACCCACATAGTTAATTGGGGGTTTAGACGCAGGGCGGACCCCCCCCCTTTGTTGTGCCGATTGTGCAGCAGGGGATCACAGGGGGTTTGAGGGGTGCAAGTAACTCCACTCTATGGGGTCCGGGGCAGCGCCTAGGAAAATTTTGGTTTTGGAACCTATGTTAGGTTGGGTGGACCCACCTATGGTTTTGTGCATGATTTTCACACATGTTTTTGGACGCGATGGTTTTCAGTCCATGGTATTGGATGCTTCAGCATGTATAAATATGTATTGTAACATTGAAAGGAAAATAATGAAAAATCAAGCTGGTAGTCCCGATTTTGGGATCCAGGGGAAAATTTCTTTGTATATGTGTTTTAGAATTCTTATGCAGGTAATTTCTGTATGGGGTTAAAACCTACATTATTCTTTAACAGTTAGTTTATTATTATTATTATTATGGATCACAAAAGTCTTAGATCTAACATTATTCCTAATAATTTATTCTTTAACAGTTAGTTTATTATTATTATTTTAATATTATCATTTAACTACTAATTCTAAATCTTTCTTCTATAAATGAATATACAATGCTCGTTTGTGATCATTCAAATTCTTAGTTCGTGATGATGGGTGAAGAGTCCACCTGAAACATTAGATAAGATATAAAATCTTCTACACAGTTTCATCTGAAAAAAAGTCGTCTGTGATGATGGGTGGAGAGTCTACCTGAAATATTAAATAGGATATAAAATCTTCTACACAGTTTCATTCGAAAAAAAGTCCTTCATTCTTGTCCATGCTTACTTTAATAATCCAGAAAAATTATAATTTTTGTGAAAAGGGTGTCCCAACAAAATGGTAATGAGAAACATTGATAAAAGATGATTATGGGAAAAAATATTAATAAGAGCCAATAAGAAATTCAATGAGCTACCTTTTTAGGAGATTGAAAAGCCATCTAGATAAGATTTATCAAGTAAGCTATTGAAGAGATACTAATTTGCAATTTCAAAGCTCCTACTCCACGAAATTAAAAAGACTACTAATTTGCAATTCCAAAGCTCCTACTACACGAAATTAAAAAGACATACTAACTTTGATTATTTCAAAGTCATTGTTAAAAGATATCAATGAGAAATTTCTATGATTTTTTTATTGTGTTATTGTTGGAGATTTAATTTGTCACCACCTTGGCATATATTTAAGGAGCTATTGACTCTTAGAATTATAGCCTCACTAAAATTTTGTTCCAAAAATTGTGGGGATTTGTTCAATATTTTCTTGAAGTTTATGTAGGTTTTAACCCCGTACAGAAATTACCTACATACGAATTCTAAAACACATAAAATAAACAATACGAGAGCATAACACATAAAACACATACACACAGAGATTTTCCCCTGGATCCCAAAATCGGGACTACCAGCTTGATTTTTCATTATGTTCCTTTCAATGTTACAATACATATTTATACATGCCGAAGCATCTAATACCATGGACCGAAAACCATCGCATCCAAAACCATGTGCGAAAATCATGCACAAAACCATAGGTAGGTCCGTCCAACCTAACATAGGGTCCAAAACCAAAATTTTCCAGGGTGCTGCCTCAGACCCCATAGAGTGGGGTTACCTGCACCCCTCAAACCCCCTGTGACTCCCCCTGCTACGCAATTGGTGCAACAAAGGGGGGCTCCACCCCCCCCAACCCCTCAGTTAACTACGTGGGCTAGTCGTGGAAAGAATATAACACAACCCAACAGTTTAATGCATGAGAGAAAAAAATTTGTGATGAAATGCTTGTTGTGCCCCAGACCCCATAGAGTGGAGTTACTTGCACCCCTCAAACCACCTGTGACTCCCCCTGCTACGTAATCGGTGCAACAAAGGGGGGGCTCCACCCCCCTCCTAACCCCTCGGTTAACTACGTGGGCTAGTCGTGGGAAGAATATAACACAACCCAACAGTTTAATGCATGAGAGAAAAAAATTTGTGATGAAATGCTTGTTGTCCTTTACCATTTTAACTACATGGAATAAGTTTCTATTATTTTTTCTTGGAATAATAAAAAATCCTTTCCAGACAAATCAATCAACAATATTTGCATACACAAAAACCAAAAAAATCTAATTGTTTGGGTGTTTTACTTGCTGAAAAATTGAAAACCAGCTTAGGTATTTAATTAAGGTTGGTTTGATATTACTCGATCTTGATTGGCTTGCTGGTGGGAAATAAGAAATTCCAAAAATTAAAATATGTAAAGTTAATTGATTGAAATGCAGAAGCAATTGATGAAGGTTGTTCAACTATTATTTGTCTTAATTGGCCTTCTTTTGGGAAGGAAATAAGAGATATGAAAGATTAAAAACTATGTAAAGAGAATTGAGTAAAGTGTAGAGGCAATTGATTGAATTGTATATTAAAATTCTGTAAAGTCAATTGATTGAGGTTGTTCCCTTATATGTTAGTTGGAAATAAGACAAGGTTGTTCAACTATTATTTGTCTTAATTGGCCTTCTTTTGGGAAGGAAATAAGAGATATGAAAGATTAAAAACTATGTAAAGAGAATTGAGTAAAGTGTAGAGGCAATTGATTGAATTGTATATTAAAATTCTGTAAAGTCAATTGATTGAGGTTGTTCCCTTATATGTTAGTTGGAAATAAGACAAACACAAATTAAGACTATGTAAATTTCATAGATTGAGGTGTAGAGACGATTGATTGGATGGGTTTGTTTTATTTAAAGCATAATATTAATATATGAAAATTGGTGTTTAAGGCAACTCATCGTCGTTTCTCCCGCATATGATTAATAAGAAAGAAGAAGCGACTAACGAGTGAGTGAGAGCGCTACGAAGAGCATGGTGCTATGGTTTTTTAATAAACATCTCTAATATGATGATAAAATCCAGGCACTTCGAGGAAACAATGGAGCACGATCCGGTAGAGAAACAAGTTATTACAAACATGAGTTTCAGATTCATGAACTTTTTACCGAATTTTTATTTTATTTTTTATGATATAAAAAAACCTAAATTCAATTATTATAATATATATATATATATATTATTAATAAATAGTTATTTAAATATATATTTTGGTTAATTAACCCATATTTATTAACCATTATATAGTTAAATTAATGGAAGCTTAACATTAAAATAAAAAATAAAATATAATTATTAGAAATTTCTAAATTTATGAAGTAATTCACGAAATATAGTTGGTTAGTATGAACTTCAACCTATCACTTTTAATTGTAAATAATGTTAATGTTTTTTGTTTTGTTTTGTTTTTAACTAATTCGCCTTATGTTCTCGATCTGCTTCATTGTAATCGATGTCATGGTTCAGGTTTGGGTTCGGGTTCGACAATGATTAGGTTCAGTTTGAGTTCAAATTTTTTTATGAGGCTCGCCATTAGGTTCTTCTATATATATATATATAATGAATTATAGGATAAAATAGTAAGAAATCAACATCAGTAAACATAAAAAATGCTATCACGGATATGGAAACTACAAGCTTGAGTTGTGACATGAAGTTATGAGTTTTGATCTATGGACTTGGTCAATGGCTATGAGGTTCGCCAAACCTCAAATTTTTTTAAGGTTCACCAAAATTCGAACCTCAAGGTTAAAGTTCGACGAACCTTGTGACATAGATTTTTAATGTTATGGATTTTAACCATTTGCAATCTCATGGAGGTATAATCTTGGATACTTTTAATTGTGCCGCAATCCGAGGTAGACCCAAAGAGCAACTACTACAAGGGTTTAATGGTATTCTATGAGAAATCAAACTCATCTTTCGCTATTATTTATTTTCATGAGTGGGTAGTTTGCAGACATGTTGTTGACACACCAATATTAGCGTATCTGTCATGTTTTGCAAAGGTTATATAATGCAAGACGAATATTCGTACCGAACATGACTTCTTAGATTCTATCAAAGTAGATTATATAATTTCTATAGTTTTATTCTTTTGATACTGAAAGACAAGCCAAATCCTCACACTACATTTCGAGTCTTGTGTCCGATTTTTCAAATTGCTTTCTTCTCCCAATAATCAACACACTTAATCCTCCTCTTATTTGCGAGAGAGTCCACATTGAACCAAAACTTGCCTAGTCCATTTTGCATGTGTACTAACCAAGATAGAGCAAGATGGTTGCGGCTTTTATTTTCTCATGATTTTAAAAGAATATTAGGTACTTATTTAAATAAACAGGAAAAACTATGGGTTAAAAATATTATAGGAAGAATTATGGATTGTCAAAATCTAGAGTATGAAAATTATTAATATTTACATAATATAACAACATCTCTCTCATACTCAACTAAAGAGCTCTTCTTAGTACAATAAACTATGAATAAATTTGATAATCTACTTTATAATATGACAACATCTCTCCCATACTGAAATGAACAATAAACTATGAATAAATTTGTTAATCTGCCCCTATTTAATAACAAAAAGATCCTAAATAAATAGACAATCCTAAATGTAAAGACTATCACTTAGCCTTCAAGTCATTTTATACTATTTGCAACTAGTAGAGTTTGAATGGTGGTGGGTAAATATTAAGGTCTCTTAAATGCTCTCAAAATTACTCACTATTTTTCACATCAATCACAACAATAAAGGTACTCAAATGAATTACGGTTGTAGGTCTCACATGCAAATTTTGTGTAACATTTTAATCTAAGTATGGTTTTTAGCACATTTGGAATCACATATTTTGTGTAGCATTTTTATCTCAATATGGTTTTTGGCACATTTGAAATCTATCGTAATGGTATTTCATTAACAATAATATGTGAATATCATTGTTAGATCTACTGCCCTTCATAATTCCACCATAGAAATAAGACAAGCCTATCAAGTGGTTAGAGCGTAGCTATCTTGGAAGCCTATCTTTCTAGCTCTAGCCACTTGATAAAATCTTGTGTAGCTATTACTTCATTAGCTATAAGTTTCGTGGTGCAACGAGCAGACTGAAGAAAATTTCGCTGATGTCAAAAGTGTTTGGGATGTGAATTTACAACAACTTTTAGAAGGCCATAAGGATGATGGCAAAAAGTCTCATGATCTGCTCGCCATCAATACAAATTTTAACAAGTTGGAATTTATCAAAAACCTAAGTAGACTTCTCCATTTTTTTTTTACAGGTTTATAAGGTTATTAGAGTTAAATTCACAACCATGGGATTTCATATTTATGCCTTTAAGATGAACACATTTTGCTGTAATATTTGAAGCTAAAGAAATATTCAATACCTGGTTCAATGGATTCTTCCGCATTCGTTCTGCTTCTCTGCCAATGTTGAAAGAACCACAACCCCAATGTTGAAACCACTGCGAGCTAAATGAATAGACAATATATAGTAGTGATATCTATAGTGCCTAACTTTTCCTAAAATTTTGGAATTTCTTATTGTGAGGATTTTTATCTTGTTTTATAAAATTATATATATTAAAAAATCATAGTAATATTAAGTTTTTGAATTTTATATCGGTCCACTTACACATCAATGCATTTCTCGCTAAAACTTAAATGCATTTGACTTTTCCTAAAATATATTTAGTTTCATGTGCAATATTAGAGTTAAAATTTAAATATTAATTAAGTTCTTTTTAACATTCTTATATTAAATTAGGTATTTATTATGTATGATGTCTCAAAATAGGTTAAAAAGTTGATTTTTTTAATTGTGATTGTTTTTTCATTTTATAAAAATATATATATTAAAAATAATAGTAATATTATTTTTTTGATTTTGATTTTTTATTTTTTTTTAGAGGTGGTTCACGGGTGGCCGCTACATTCATGGAAAATCTGAGCAGATCAACCCTCATTTATTATTTTTTTGAATTTTATATTCGCCACCACCTATTAGTCTCTAAAGAAAATCAATTTATAAAATGCTCATTGTCATAAAATGGATTGTTTTTACAAGGTTGTTGGTATCCAAGGTCACTAATCATCTTAGATAGGAGCAATGTCATTATAGATATTAAAACATAGCAACACTTATGAAGTAACATTGTCTATTAGTAAAATTGTCACCACCCATCGAAGTGTGACACAACACTTTAGTTAGTCAACGACTTTGTAGTTGGATCTACTAAAAGTAAAGGCTCACTATTGGTGGGGCTTCAATCCCTTATACGTGAAACCAAACTCATAAATGGTGGCATGAAAGTTGTAGCTTTTTTGAAGCTTCCCTATTGCCTCTATGTTAGGTTAGAAATCTCTAATTGAGTGGGAAAATGCCTAGAATGGGCTTTGATGCCAATTGTTGAAACCTTAACTACCAAAATATAAAATAAAAGAAAAAATGATAATAAAAGAGTTGAATGAAGGTAAGGTATGAACCTCCTGGAGGGGATGACTCCTTTTACAAGGAAACAAGTGTTCTAGAAAAATGATGATCCCTAACTAATAATCCTCATGCTTATTTCTATCAATGTAAGAGTTATTCTAGGATCCTAAAACTTAGCAAGAACAAAAATAGGCAATATATTTATGTAACACATTTATATGACCTACATAAGTGCCACATATAGATATTCACCCAGGTGATGCATTTACACATCCCATATAAGTAACACTAACCCACATAACCCTTACTCCCTTTACATCTTACATATTGTCCTTAAACCATTTAACACATAAGTCACTAACTTCTCTAATAATAAACACTTATTCATCGTGTTATTTGCATCATATTAACATAATTTTGTGTCAAATTAAGTATCGATATCTCATATGGGGTGCCATATTTGAGTCTTTATGTTATGCAATGAGCTCACAAAATAGAAGAAAAGATAGGTCAAAGACTTCAAAATAAGCCTCTTTGAGGGGACAACCTCCTTTACATTACACAAATGAAAAATTCTTGGATGATTCAAATGACAAAACCTCCTTTCTATATATAGGAGTTTAAGGGGTCACAATATAATCAGAGTCGATATAACAATAATAATGTAAGGGCACAACAATAATAATAATAGTGGGCTTCTATGGGGCACAATAATAACAATATGGGAACAACATGGGCACAACAATAATAATAAGGGGCTACAATGACAATACTAATAAGGGAATACACTAGTATTATAGGGAATTAACATGCCCCTCTCCTTCAAAAAAGTGTTGTCCTCAATGCTTAACTAGTTCTAGATGCTTCTGTATAAAATTTTCATCCTCCCATGTGGAATCTTCAATGGGTAAGTTCTTCCAATTGATGAGATACTCTGAAATTGATCGATTTTGTAGTTTTCGATTTCTTGTTTCTGTGACTGCTTCAAGTTCCAATATGAGTTTTCCTTCCTCATCAAGTTCTGGCAATATTGTTTAAACTGGGAGCTTGTCACATATAACCTTCTTTAAGCATGACACATGGAAAATTGGGTGCACTCGAGAAGATGCAGGAAGCTCCATATTGTATGCCATACTTTGGTGATAATTTATTATCCTTCTTATCTTTCTTGAGGGACATTTGTTTGTATGGTTGTAGTTGTAGAAATACTCAGTCACCTACATCAAAACTTCTTTCACTTCGATGTTGATTTGCCTGTTATTTCATTCTATTCTGCACCAAAGTGAGGTTATCCTTTAAGAGTTGGAGAACTTGTTGTTGATGCTTGATGTTATCTTCCACTGCTTGAACCTTAGAATTTTCTCTTAAAGATGATGTGATAGACGGTGGATGATATCCATAAAGTGCCTTAAATGGGGTCATTTTTGCTGCAGTATGGAAGGAAGTGTTATACCACCATTCAGCCATAGGCAATCACTTGACCCATTGTGTCTGTTTATTAGATACAAAGAAACAAAGATATCCTTCCAAACATTTGTTCACTATCTCAGTTTGCCCATCATATTGGGGATGATAAGATGAGCTATGAGCTAACTGAGTACCCAAACAAGAAAATATTTCTGTCCAAAAATTTCCAGTGAAAATGGGATCTCTATCGCTTACAATAATATTTGGGTTTCCATGTATCTTTTGAATTGTTTCCATTAATGCAGTAGCAACTGTACTGGCTTTAAATTAATGAGATAATGCACAAAAGTGGGCATACTTGGTAAGTCTATCAACTACCACCATGATGACACTCTTTCCTTCGGACTTGGGTAAACCTGTGAAAAAATCCATTCAAACCTCCTCCCATCGTTGACTTGGAATGGATAAAGTTTTTAACAGACTCGGGCTCATAATTGTCTCAACTTTATTTTGTTGGCAAACAAACCACAAACTTTTGAATATCAAATTTAAGGCCATCCCAAAAAAAATCCTTCTTAACCCTATGGTAAGTTTTTAAGAATCCTGAGTGCCCTCCTAAGGGAGAGATGTGCAATTCTAGAAGAATATTTTGTTTGAGTTGGGAATTTTTGCAGAGGTATAAGCGATCTTTGTACCATAACGAATCATTTTTCCAGTTAAATGTATCAGATGTATTGAGATCTTGCTGCAACTTTTGAATGAGTGACCACACTTCTTCGTTATTCTTCCATCCATCCCTTGCAATCTAGTTGGATAATAGAAATGGCACAAAAAAATGCTTCCACATCCTCATCCTTTCTTGAGAGTGCATCTGCAACAACATTTTTGTTCCATTTTTTGTAGATGATTTCAAAGTCATAACCCAACATCTTTATGACCCATTTTTTCTGCTCTTCTGAAGATAATATTTGTTCTAAAAAGTATTTAAGGCTATCATGATTTGTTTTTACCTTGAAGTGTCTTCCCATTAGGTAAGGTCGTCATTTCTTAAGTGCATGTGGTATTGCCAACATTTCCTTTTCATAAATAGCTTTCTGTAAATATTTTCCTTTGATTGGACGACTTTCGAAAGCAATGGGTCTTCCTTATTGTATTTAAACAACACCAATTCCATTTCCCGAGGCATCACATTCCACAATAAAGGTTTTTATGAAGTCTGGCGTAGCTAAGACCCGTGTTTGGCATATTTCCTCTTTAAGATGTTCAAAGGCCTTCGTTGCTTATGGAGTCCAAGAAAATGAATCTTTCTTTAGTAATGTTGTTAGAGGTGCTGCTATTCTCCCATAATTCTTAACAAACTTGTTATAATACCCTATCAACCCGAGAAATCCTTGCAGATGCTTTATGGATGTGGGGATTTCCATTCCTTAATGGCTATAATTTTGCTAGGGTCTACCTTAACACCTTCATGAGATACGATATGACCTAGATATTCCACCTCTTATACTCCAAAGAAACATTTGGAGGCTTTTGAATATATTTGTTTCTCCTCCAATAGTTTGAGCACCCTGTCAACATGTTGAACATGATCCTTCCACGACTTACTATAGATTAGTATATCATCAAAAAATACTAACACAAATTTTCTAAGGAAGGGTTTGAAAATGGAATTCATCAAACCTTGAAATGTAGAAGGTGCATTGGTAAGGCCATAGGCATGACCAAAAATTTATAATGACCCTCATGAGTTCTAAATGTTGTTTTCGGAATGTCTTCAATCTTCATTTTGATTTGATGATATATTGAACGAAGATCCAACTTGGTGAAGTAAATTGCTCCATGTAATTCATCCAATAATTCATCAATGATAGGAATGGGAAATTTATCTTTAATAGTGAGCTTGTTGAGCTCCCTATAATCCAGATACATGTGCCATGATCCATCCTTCTTGTGCACCAATACTACTGGAGTAGAGAAACAAATTTGACTGGGTTGAATTATACCAGCCTCTAGCATTTCTACAACCATACGTTCAATTTCATTCTTTTGGGCATATGGATATCCGTAAAGCTTGATGTTTGGAGGAACACTTCCTGGAATCAAACGAATAACATGATCATGATCACGAATAGGTGAGAGGCTTTTGGGAGTCTCAAATACCTTGGAATGATTGTCCAAAACTTTTTGGAGATATGCGGGAACCTCTAGTGAACATAATTATGCAATTATGCCCCATTGTTATTTCTTTAGAAGCTTTGTCATGCTGTTAGAGCTAATTATCTTTCCCTGTTTCCCTGCGATACCCCTTAATTCAACTTCCTTTCATTCTGAATTTTTTTCAACAAAAGTTCTTGAAAATTAAAAGCTACCGTACCCAAAGGTTGTAGCCATTGGACTCCTAGTACAACATTAGCACAACCCATTGGAATGGAAATACTTGAACTATTCAATACATATTCTCCCATGGATAGCTTGATATTATGGTACTTTCCATAGCAATTTATGGTTCCTCCATTTGCAACCATCACTTGACACTCTGGTACTAGATATAGGAAGGAATTCAATTCCTTGGCTATCTTGCAATGAATAAAATTATGGGTACTACTCGAATAAATCAACACCATTACATTTATATTCTTGATATGTCCTTCTATCTTGAGGGTTTCAGGAGTGGTAATTCATGCAAATGCATTACAAGATATCGTCAGATTCATTTCTTATTTCACTAGGGTTGGTTCCTGGTGTATATCCTATTCTTTTGACGTTTCTTGTTCCTTTTCTTCCCCCTCTTCACAATCTATGTAAAATAATTTCTTCTCAACACACTTATAACCTTTAGTGTATTGTCATCACAACTCTAACAAAGCCCTATTGCTGTTTTTTCTTCCAATTGTTGTTGTGCCAACCTTGTAGGTTGTGGAAGGCTAGGGGCAACAACCCTTCCATTTTTATAGTTATGAGTGGTAGGCTTCCTTGTTGCCATAATTTTGCTTTCAATTTTTCTTGCCAACCTGAATGCCTTCTCCAATGAATCAAGTTCCCAAAGGCGAACCTCATGTTGGATGTTATCTTTTAAAGTCCCTATGAACACATCAATCCTATGCTCCTTTGGAATATATTTTACCCTTATATTCATTTTTTGGAAGTCCTCAATGTGCTCCACCATTGAACCCTTTTGTTTGAGATTTATCAATTGACTAAAGAAGGTGTTGCTTTTTGTATCCTCATAATATGCTATCATTTCCTCCATAAAAATTGACCAAGTGACAATTTTTTTATGAGAGAAAAGCCATCGATACCATATAAACTGATTGGGTTCTAAATATAAAGTTGCAATGCATACCTTTTGTGTGTTTTGCATATTATGGAGATCAAAATATTGCTCCATCAGTAGTATCCATGGCATGAGATCCTTGACATCAAACTTCCTCATATTGATCTTTGGAACATTGTGAGTCTTCAATCCAATGTTAGATTCTATGAAATCATGTTTGTTCTCATCATGAGTTTCCTCTACTACCTTTTTGCCATTATGAAGCATTTCTTGTAGCAACTTGGCCAAACCTCCTTTCATACCTTCCATGTCTTCCTTCAAATGTTCAATATTTCCTTTCAGTTTTGCTTCTGAACCATCCATATTAGCTTCCAATCCATCCATTATGCCTTTCTTTAAACCATCCATCTTAGCTTCTGTTACTTTTTGTGAGAGTGAAATTTGTTACACTTGGTCTCGTAATTTTGATATATCATGTTGCATTTCTTCCTCTTTTTCATGAGTCATGGTAGAGATTTCAAGTTTCTTACTAGGTGTTTCCATTTTTTTCTTTGGGGAATCAATTAATAATAATTATGCTTCACTATACCCTTTGAATCACTTCAAACTAATTTTTCAAACCAAACTTATGCAAATATTTCAAAAGACTACACAACTTTTTTCGCTTTGTAGGAGCTTGATATTGAATCTATTTTATCTCTGTAATTTCGGATCTCCAAGGTCTGAAATAGTGTCCTGTGGTAGCCCTTCATGTCCTCTTTCCAACCCCACAAGTTTTATCAATGTTGGATTCTTCAAGAAAGTGTTATGACAAATATCCCATGATGACCTGATTATAGACTAGTTCAGAACAACGAACTTGTACAACATGCCACGTATCACTGTTTCAACCTTCGATCCTGAAAACGCTACACAAAAAACTACAGTTCGTCCTATTCTTGTAACTTCTTATGAAATTTCAATCTAATGCTCGGAGAGAACGTGATTATAATTTTCCCAAGGTCACCTGTTTGGGATGTAATTCGAGAGCCTGCAAAAACCCTAAATTCCTTGGACCATATCTCTGAAAATATAGTGAAACAAGATCTGAAATTCGGAACCGAGGTTCATTAATATTTCATCTCAGATAGGTTTTAATTTCAGCTTCTGAAACTTTGTAGAAAATTTTTTATAGTGAAAATTCCATGATGACCTATTTGGAGCAGCGAAACCCTAGAATCCAAAGCTTTGATACTGAATGTTATGCAACTAGCTCACAAAATAGAAGAAAAGATAGGTCAAAGACTTGAAAATCATCCTCTTCAAGGGGAAAAGCTCCTTTACATCACACAAATGAACAATTCTTGGATGATTCAAATGAAAAATCCTCCTTTCTATATATAGGAGTCTAAGGGGTCACAATATAATCAAAGCCCACATAACAATAATAATGTAAGGGCACAACAATAACAATAGTGGGCTTCTATGGGGCACAATAATAACAATATGGGGACAAAATGGGAAAACAATAATAATAAGGGGCTACAATAACAATAATAATAAGGAAATACACTAGTATTATAGGGACCTAACACTTTAAAGTAGTTATAACATCAAAAAGTGATTTTTTTTTTTTGCATTTTATTTTCATCACCCTATATCTTTTTTTTTGTAAGCTAAAATTATATTGATCATTTTTTTTTTTTTCCTGAATATGACTAATTCTATTATCGTACAAAACAAAGATACAAAATAGAGTACAATGGGCAAGGCTAAGAAATTTTGCCTGTCAGCCCTTGCCTTGCCCTGCTATCAGTTCCAAAATTGAAAAGTTCAAAATTGGAGTTGTTGCTTGACCATTGCCGACACAATTACAAAAATTATATTGATCATTAAAGAAAGCATACATCAAGAATATTTCCATTGCGGTCAGCCAATTAGGAAATGAAACCAACGTTGGAACAATAGAGTCCAAGTCCAAAAGAAAACATATAGAGTACAACGTTTGACACTCTAAGAATTATTCCCATATAATCAGGTAGAGACAAAAAAATGAACTAAAGTAGCAAAGTCAACGTAAGAGAAAGGTTTTGAAGAGACTGCAAAGCCTGCCATGGAGTTGAGCTGCTGAAAGTTGGGTGGAGGTTGAGAGATATATAGTGGCTGCTAGTGTGCCTTAAGAGGAAGAGCATTTTCCTTTGAGAAAAATATCCTCCATCTTTGAGAACTTTGTTGACATTTCCCTGTTATCCATTGAAAGATTCTTGATTTCCATTTGAACGCAGTTGATTTAAAGAAAGAGTTTGTCTTTTCTTTTGTCCCAATTGATGAGGATTTTTCTAAGCAGATTTTTCATGTGCTCGTATAACTCGAAAAGGATTATGGACAAATTTAGTGAAGCCACATGAATTCCAACGAGGGATCACTCATCAATGCAATTGTCATGATGCTAACCAGGGGGAGTGTTCAACTACTCATATTATTGTGCTTCAAATTGAAAAAATACTCCACCAATATCGAAAGAAAAAAAAACATGTGGTGAAGGAAATAACATGCTAATAAGGTAATAATCCAATGATTTTTCAAAGAAATTTGGGTTAGGAGGGCCCAATTTGTTCCTGATTTCACAAGAGAATATGAAAATAATGCCAAGAAATAGAAGAATCACAAGAGACACTACACAAATCACCTTCAATAAATGTCCCAACCCTTACTAACCATCACCACCTTAGGAAGTGAGGCCATTAAAGCTTAGTAATAGAAGGTGTTAGGTGGACTGCACTTTGGTGTTGCCTCCTCACTCTTGGCATGGAGTGATGATGAGAGCTCATTCATATCAACTTTCATAAGCTTTTGTTGTTGCTCACCCAATTGGGGGTTTCTTCACTCCCTGAACTCTTAATTCTAGAAGTACATTGCTCTTTGTCTTTGAGGATTATATCCCTGCATTCCTTGATGGAATCTAGTAAAATAATTGAATCCCAAGAATTAGAGATAGAGAGATCCTTATCTAAGTAGCCTATATTTTCCTAAAAATATTCCACTTTATTGCCTAAGCATATGATATGAGTAGGAATCACTACTTGAATACAAGTGAGAAGCGCCATAATTATGGATAGAGGAAGGGGTAGAGGGGATCTACTTGATTATTTCCATAGGAAGATATGAAGGTAGAAGTTAGAGAGCCATTTAAAATAATAGAGAAGAAGCATTTCATGAATAAGGTTGAAACCCAAGAAGTTCAATGCTCCAAGAATCCAAAGGCCCATAAAATATGATGCAAATAAATCTAATTTATCTTATCGAAGGCTTTAGATAATTCAAGCTTGATGATCATTCCTTCCTTTTTGAATTTTTTTGTATAATGTATGATTTCATGGGAAACCACTATGCCATTCAAAATTTGCATACCCTCCACATATATAAACTACTCCTGAGAGATGAGGGATGGAAGTAAGGGATTCAATTGGTTGGCAATGATATTGGGCAAGATTTGATATATTACATTGTGGAGGGAAATGGGCATAACACCACTCGAGTTCGACAATTGAGTTGTTTTGGGTATAAGGGTGAAGAAGGCGACATTGAGGGATAGTAGAAGATATTCATATTTATAAAACTCTTCTACTAGAGCTAGGATATCTCCCCATCCTCCCCCCCGAATTGACCAACAAGCCCGAAGTAAGTCTGAGGTGAAGCCATCTAGCCCCATTTATTTATTCTTTGGTAGAATCATCACCACTTACTCAACCTCCTGAGTAGTGATCTATCTCATTAAGTCATCATTATGATCGTCTGTGACTAATCAGGGAATGTGAGTAAGCATTTTTTTGCATAACTTGAAAATGATTAGGAGAGGTTTTCTTTAGGAGATGTCGATAGAATGAGGATAGTTCTGATCCAAAATGGATCTAGAATAGACTTTTAAGTCTATGAATTTTCCTCACAGAGGAAAATGAAAGTCCAAGGATGCTCTTGGAGATAGTCCCATTGCATAGATATTCTCATTCTGAATCTACTGCAATTTGAATGGGATAAAATGGACTTCAGATGAAGAAGTTATCACAAAAAGAAGTTTGCCTTTGTCCTTTGAAAAGGAGGCAATTTCTTATAAATGGGACTTAAGGGAAAATGTGTTTTTAAACATAAAATCCCTTAGAGTCCATCACATCGCATTCCTTTATCGCATCGCAATAAACTAAGGTTGAAGGACTTAAAACAGGCGCAAAGGCTTTCAACGGACCCAACGGATTTATGAATAAAACAAGAGAACCTTTTGAGTTCCAAAAGGAAGGCAGTAAGTGGTATTTCGGGCAGGCTTCAAGCAGTAAGCGGTATTGGACGGGCTCTACCTAATTCCATACATTGGCCGACACGTAGCATGCAGGAGGAGAGAGGAAACTGCTTTTTCGGGCGGTTAATCCTCGTGCAAATTGTGCGCCCGAAATGACTGTCAGCCGTCGGATTAGAGGTCGCGAATCAACGGTCGAGATGCGATCGGTGATCGTTGATTGGGGGATGCAAAGGGAAGACCCCCGGGCCGTAGCACTACGATATGCTGATATGCGATCAGCGATAACGCCGATGCGAGGGGGGGCGATAGCGATATGCCGATGTTCCGATGGGCTGATTAGCGATATCAGTAATCGGCAATCGGCGGAGCCCCGATACTAGGGCCAATGCACATTGCGATTGTGACTTGCGATATGCCGATAAAGGGCGGACCCGATGGGAATTATAGGCGCGGATGCATAAAATTTGAAATCCGATTTATTCGAATTTTCTTTGTATTTCCCATATATTGAGGTTTTGACCTCCCGCCTAAGTGATTGCGAGATGCTGATAGAAGGCAGACCCGATGGGTTTATAGATGCGATTCTATATTATTTGAAGTCTGGGCTAAAGGCCCATGATGTGTTTTGCAGGTGTTTTCCTGTGTATTTCCGTTATTTGGCTATCACGACCAAAGGAAGGCAAAACGATTGGGTTTCCCCACGCCGATGATTCCTTTCCACTGTAAACGGATTCTTGTGGTGAACAATCAGGTTTTCCATGATGGAGGAATGTAACTAACATGTTACAAAGGCATAGAGTGCACAATTGCAGAAGAGAGTTGGAGGAATGAAAAAGGTCGCTGGAAGGTTGCTGAGAGTCACTTGGAGGTCAAGCGAACTACAAAGGAATGCAGAGGCTGAGAGAAGCTCAGAGAGAGCCAGAGAGTCAGAGCCCGAGCCAGAGTCGGAGCCAGAGCCAGAGCCGAAGAGCTAGAGCCAGAGCTAGAGTCGAAGATTTAGATCCAAGAACAGAAAAGAGGTCAAATGATCTAGCTGTTACCGGTGTCCAAAGTGTGCTGAAGATAGAAGAAGGCATTCCAGAGACAGTGAAAGAATTCTGAGGGAGTTGGTGCAAGCTAGAGCAAGACTGCTCATAGCGTTGATTGAAGGAATCTAGTCCAGAGAAGCCTAGATCTGTCTGTAGAAGTATGGATAGCCAACGGGATAATATGGTATTCTAAGCTCATAGGTTCAATGTAAACCAATGGAGTTGAGTGTTGATCTTGTAAAAGAATTGATACCATAATCCCAAAGAGCCTAGTTGAGTTGATTAGTGCTCAAGGAGACATAGCCCAAGAGGTTTGGGTGAACTCCATATTATATTACTGTTATGTGTGTTTGTTTATTTTCTGCTTTACTTACTGTCACATGTATTTAAATATCAACATAAGCAACAGAACTTAAAGCACTATAAGCATACACCTATTTCAAGCACTTTTTAATTCCGCAATTGGTTAATCATAAGGTCTTGGGAATATTTAAGCTTTGGAAGTGGGAGAGGTTATTGTAAGCTTGACAAGAAGCCTCTAGTGCCCCATTTTCAGATCAAGTTCCCACTCTAGATATACATGGTATGCTAGCCATCTTCCAGTGGAGCATAATAAAGAAAAAAATTGATTTTGATGTCAATGTTGTATCATGGATTTTTGGAAAAAACTAGTATTTCTCTCCCCAACTTTGATGCAGTTTACACGTGATTTTTGTATTCACAATGTCAGGCCAGGGTAACTCCAGGATGAGCGGGAGAAAAGAACTGATGATTTTATTCATTAACTAACTCATGTTTATATACAAAAATAAAACGGATCAGTTCATCTTCTAGATGACTATCCAGTTCACCCATCCGTTTCGGATTAGGTGTCAACATTCCCCCCCTTAATCTGAAGGGATGTTGGTGAGTCCAAGCATCGTTCTGAATCTTTCAAGCTTTTCTCTTCCAAGCGCTTTGGTGAAGATGTCTGCAATTTGCTCGTTGTGGAACAATGACGGAGATGGATTGTTTTGGCCTCAACATGATGTCGGATCAGATGATATTTAGTATTGATGTGCTTAGTACGATCATGGAACTTTGGGTTCTTGGCCAACTTTATTGCAGATGTGTTATCAATCATGAGTGGAGTTGATTGTATTTCTTTTACCTGCAAATCTTCAAGAATTTTCCTGAGCCACACAATTTCTTTCGTTGCTTCAACTGCTGCCACATATTCTGCTTCTGTTGTGGAATCTGCTGGTACTGATTGTTTGCGTGATCTCCAGGAGACAGCTCCCGATCCAAGACTCATAGCATATCCTGAAGTAGATACCCCAGTTTCTTTGTCTCCATCGAAGTCTGAATCAGAGTATCCAATCAAGTTGAAGTCGTCCACCTGTGTATACTTGATTCCAAGGTCTTGAGTTCCCTTCAAGTACCTTAGAACTCTTTTTGCAGCAGACCAATGTCCCTCACAAGGCTTTTGCATAAACCTGGAGAGGATTCCAACAACAAATGAAATGTCTGGTCTGGTAGTAGTGAGGTAGATGAGACTTCCTACAAGCTGTCTATACTTTGTTGCATCCTCAAATTCCTTTCCTTCAATAGATGTGAGCTTCAAGTTTTGTTCCATTGGAGTAGAAAGGTGATTGCACTCTGTCATGCCAAATCTGTTTAACAAATCTCCAATGTATTTCTTTTGAGAAAGAAATATGGACTTTGGATGTTGGGTTACTTCAATGCCAAGATAGTAATGAACATAGCCCAAATCAGTCATTTCAAAATTTTTTCCTAATTCTTTCTTTATGGATGCAATATAGCTTTCATTGTTCCCTGTCATTAAAAGATCATCTACATATACCACAAGATATACAATTGTTTTTCCAACTTTCTTGACAAATAAAGTTGCATCATCAAGATCAAAATGATTGAAGTTGAGTTTCAGAAGATGCTCAGTTAGTTTTTCATACCAGGCTCGTGGTGCTTGTTTGAGGCCATACAAGGACTTCACAAGTTTGCATACTTTGTGTTCATGTCCTTTCACAACAAATCCTTCAGGCTGGGACATAAAAACATTCTCTTTTAGATCTCCATTCAAGAATGCAGTTTTTACATCCATTTGATGGACTTTCCAACCGTTTTGAGCATCTAGTGCAAAGAGTGTCCGCATGGTGGCCAATTTTGCTGTGGGAGCAAAAGTTTCCTCATAATCGACCCCTTCCTTCTGTGCAAAACCTTTTTCCACAAGCCTAGCTTTGTGCTTGTCAAGTGAGCCATCAGCTTTGTACTTGTTCTTGTAGACCCACTTGCAGCCAATTGGTTTGGTTCCAAATGGAGGATCAACCAGCTTCCAAGTGCCATTCTTTATGAGGGCATCATACTCCTTCTGCATCGCTTCTTTCCATTCATCATGAGAAGCAGCTTCTTTGAAGGAAGTTGGTTCAAAATCTGTAGACAAGTTCAATTCACAATCATAAGTAACATCCATATCAACAGGTGAATTAGAGTTATCTACATCACCTCCATCTTGTCGGTTTGTATTTCTGGTTCCTGTTTTTCCAATTTCATCAGGATGAACACTTTCAAGTGTCTTTGTCAGCCACTTTGGGGGACCTTTCTGAGATGGTCCAGGCTGTTCTGTTGATTGAGTTGGGACTGAATCAAGATTAAGTCTTCGAATTCTATCAATTACATCACTTAAAGCATCATCCGTTGTTGGAGTGTCATGCAGGGGAGATTGTTCTTCAGAAGAAGATTCCACATGTTGATCTAGTATAGGAATCCCCCCTTCAAGATGTGGAATCTAATTATCAAACTCTTGGAATGATTTCGGTTTTGTGAATCTATCCAAGCGATCAAGTTGCCGCTCAACAACACTGTCAGATTTGGATGATTCAAGAAAAATGACATCTCTAGATAAAACAAACTTTTTATTTACTTCATCATAGAGGCGTTATGCTTTAGATGTGTTTGAATACCCCAGGAAGATACACTTACGACTTCTAGCACCAAGTTTGTTTCTATGTACCTTTGGTATTAAAGCATAACAGGTGGAACCAAAAATCCTGAGATGTTTTACCGAAGGAACATGTCCATACCACAATTCATAAGGAGTCTTGTTTCTTATAGCACTAGATGGACATCTATTCTTTATATATGCAGCACATAGAACAGCATCAGCCCAAAACATTGTCTTTACATTTTTGAAGAAAAGCATGGATCGTACCATATTCAAAATTGTTCTGTTCATTCTTTCAGCTACACCATTCTGTTGAGGATTATAAGGCACAGTTGTTTGATGTTTAATCCCATGTTGGCGAAGATAGTGTTCAAATTCATTTGATGTATATTCTTTTCCATTATCAGTGCGAATAGACGCAATATGAGATTGTGCATCATTTTCAATCCATTTATGAAAATTCTTGAATGTTTGAAAAGCATCAGATTTGTTCTTCAAAAAATAAACCCAACACATTCTGGTGTAATCATCAATAAATGTCATGATGTATTTATTTCCATTTGCAGAAGGAACAGGCATTGGACCACATAAATCTGAATGAATAAGTTCAAGCTTCCTATGTGCTCTTGAATGTGAATCATGAAAAGACTGTTTGCTATGCTTTCCTAGAATGCAAGCATCACATTGTTTATGTTTTCTAGGAATTGTAGGCAAACCAGCAACACCATTTTTCTTCAACAAGCGGAGACTATCATAGTTTAAATGTCCAAATCTAGCATGCCATAATAAACTTGATGGAAGTGCACCTTCTTCATGATGAGAAATATATGAGAAATGTTGTGCATGAGCAGAGGTTCCTTGCAGTTTAAGAAGTCTTTCTTCTTCTATACCCCTCATGACAAGTGAGTGGTCAGATGCCTTTCTTACCTCAAGCTTGCCATCAAACATGTGAATGGAGTGACCTTGCTGGTGGATGTGGACCAGGGACAACAAGTTTCTCTTGAGCTGTGGGAGATATAGAACATGATCCAGAAGAAAGTCTGGAAGACCAGGCAGTTTAAG
Organism: Pinus tabuliformis; assembly: GCA_031772625.1. Classification (NCBI taxonomy): domain Eukaryota; kingdom Viridiplantae; phylum Streptophyta; class Pinopsida; order Pinales; family Pinaceae; genus Pinus; species Pinus tabuliformis. The sequence continues at coordinate 729,773,000 of CM062814.1, forward strand.
CATGATTGTGCCAAGCCCTGATGGCTTGATTTTTGACTGATCTGCAAAGTATACTGCTCCATCAACATTGTCAGTGAAATCTTCAAAGAAATCTTTCCTATGAGTCATATGACAGGTTGCTCCTGAATTAAGCAACCAGTCATTTTTCGAAGAAGCAAGTGAAGCATTAAACAAATCTTCATTTACTCCAATGTTACAATGTGCCTCAATATAGTGAGCGGATTCAGGTGCTATACCTTTGTCTGTGTCATCAGTTTTACCTTTCTGCTGATTTCTTCTCTGCTCAACTTTGTCCCATGGTAGCTTGCATGTAGAAGCATCATGTGATCCATTTCGTTTGCAACGAATGCAATGCAGATCTACCTTTTCTGCTTGAGGATGTCTGCCCCCCCTGCCTTTGAAGTATCTTCCTCTTCCTCTTTGTCCACCTCTTCCTCTTGTAGAATCTTGAGCAGGATGCTTTTCTTTATGAGCAAGGCAAACAGTCTCTTCAGAAGATTCAGGGACTGTTTTCTTTCCAAAGGCTTTCTCTCTTTCAGCAAACTTTTTCACAAGAGTGTCAAAGGTTATATCTTTAAGATTTCCATTTGCTTGTAAAGACTCAAGATAATTAGAGTAGGTAGGATAGAGTGCTTTGAGAAAGGCAATAAGAGAGATATCCAGCTCAACCTTAGTGGATTTAATATCATGCATTATAGACTTTATTTCAGATGCAAGAGCAAGAGGATCATTATTTTTCAGTTCAAGAGTGAAGAGTTTAATCATGAGCTGAACAACTTCAAGTGCAGAATGTGTACCATAGAGTTCTTTCAGCTTTTGTAAAGCTTCAAAGGCAGTGGAATAGGATGAAATATGACGACTTACTTCCTCATTTATAGATGCTGCGATCAATGCATAGGCTTTGCTGTTCTTGTTTTCCCAAATGACAAGTTCTTTATCTGATGTAGGCTGCACAGGGTCTTTGTCTTCTTCTCCGACACACACTCCTTTCCACAGCTCATTGTAGATGAGGGTGTGTTTTACCATTCGAGACCATTCTGAATAGTTCTCCTTGCCAGTGAGAACTATTCCTACCATAGAAATGATTGAATGCATTTTGTAAAAAAAATATCTCTGCCAAAAAACTTCTGTTGGAAAAAAAGATCCTTATATCATAGCCTTATGCATTTTATTTTTCTTCTAACATTTGCATCAACATCACCATTTCTTATATCACTGCCACACTACTGTGTTTTGAGAAAGAAAAAAAAAAGGCGCTAAGGGATCTCTTCAACATATATCACTTCAATATATATCAATGCAAAAACTGTTAAAAAAAACAGCGCAATATATAAAAACTCCTCTCCAAGTATATACTATAATATGAGTCATACAATAACTTGTTCCGCTGCTGGATGACAGCTTGCACATTACAAACGTGTTATTCAAAGAAACAAGCCTCAAAACACCGTCAGGCACCACACCACAGCCTCGACTTCGTTTGCTTTCCACTGTTTGGCAATGTTTTCTGAAAGCGGATCATCAGGATTGGGAGCACTCAACAACGCTTGGATGCTCAGCAAAACTGTTCGAATTTGAAGAGCAGGGCTCCATTTATCCTTTAGAATGTCTAGACATATTCGACCTAGCTTATCAATATTTGGATGGTATATCTTTGTCAAAAATCGCACCTTTGGAGCAGCCAATATAGAAACGATAAAGAAATAATATAGCGTAGAGCAAACCTTCAACGCATCAACGGTTGGGCTCCAATCGGTTCACCATATTATGGTTTGCCTGAACGGATTGTGGCTGCGGCACCCGACTGCTTTGACTTTGCCCTTAGTGCTGCGGGCATTCTGGCCAAATCATCCCACGCTTCGCCAACCACGGAGCAAGTCCTCAGCGCATCAACGCTTCAGGCTTCATATCTTCTCCAGATGGGCCTCTGATACCAATGCCTCCATGCGCTGGCTGTTCCTGGAGCGTAAAGATTGCAGTTGTCAAGCCAATTGAATCAGAGATGAGGGGCGAAGTTGTAGATGCAAATGGTGCAGAGATTTGAGTCCTCGAAGAGGGAGACGAGATGAGCAACGGACTGCGGTTTGTCGGGTTTGGGAGAACTGGCAAACGCCCAAGTTTCTCTCTCAGGTCCTCAGAGCATGTTAAGCTCAAATTCTCAGAAGAATATGGATGAGAGAACCATCAAATCGAATCTGTGAGAAGGTCAATCGTTCTCATCTGAAACGCGCAAGGGAGCTCTCAAAAACATAACCGATACATTCATGGATTCATGCGCAGAGAGGGGCAGCTCTGATATGTCAGCGTACTCAAGAAAAACGGATGCACAGATGCGTTGTCAGGTCAGAGGGGCAGTGAATTCAGGCAAACATTTATACAAAAAAAATGCGCAGTCTCTGGCAGTTAGGCCAGGCAGAGGCAGAGCCAGGGAATCAAGGTCAGAGTAGCGCTTAGGACTGAGCAGCTCTCAAGACAGGAGTTACAACTATTTTAGGGACTGGGACCTGAGCTTTGATACCATGTCAGGCCAGGGTAACTCCAGGATGAGAGGGAGAAAAGAACTGATGATTTTATTCATTAACTAACTCATGTTTATATACAAAAATAAAACGGATCAGTTCATCTTCTAGATGATTGTCCAGTTCACCCATCCGTTTCGGATTAGGTGTCAACACACAAAATCACTTGTTATATTATTTCATTTATTTTGGAGATGAGATATGACACTTGATTGAAAATATCTTGAGAGTGTCCATCCAATATCATTTTCTACTGTATTGATTCCAATTATTCTTCTAAGCGAAGTTTAGCTTCAAAAAATTGTCCAAATTCGCATTGGTTCCATTCTTTTATCTTTTCCTCAAGGATCTCTAGTTTCCATTAGAAGGTAAATATATCGGAAGTACCCACTGGTGTTATGCTTTGCCACCATTGTTTAGAATTTTCCAAAAATTAGGGATCAGAAAGTTAAAAACTCTCAAAGCCAAAAGGTATATTCTTAGGAACATATTTCAAATCCACCTCCAAAGCTATCGGCCAATGATTTTATCCAATGCAATAAAAAATAGAGGCTTCCATGACAAATCCATATTCTAAGAAGTAAACTGATTCTCAAATACCCTTGTGTGATCTTTCAAAGTGGTGAATACTACTGCAAAGAATCCCTTGCCTCGTATTTGTAGCTTGACATGCCCTTTGGGCTATCACCTATTCCAAAACCAAGAGATCAAGTCCTTTTCAATGGGCCAAATGACGATAATTTTGTAGATCAATGCATGATCTTACATGTATTGAATATAGTCCATTATAGCTTAAGACTTTACCTCATATTGAGGGTTTTGAACAACCTTGGGAAAACAAGATTTTTTTGCTTACTCTGTTAGGTTGCACCCAAGATAAGTTGGTGTCCCTACAAATCCTCTCCTGGGACTGATGGATGAGTTTTTGCACTCACTGTGGTTGAATCTGGCATCCCCCACTGTAGCTTGTTGAAATTTGTTGACTAAGGTTGACCTTGATTGACTTTTGTCAACTATGGTTGATTATAATTAAATGGTCAAGTTACATTGAATGAGGATGACTATGAGTGAACAAGGTTGACTATTGTCAACTATGTTAAACATATGGTTAACCCAGTTTGATCGTGGTCAACTAATAATAATATATTCCATCATATAATAATAGTAATAATAAATTCAACCTTATTATTATTATTATTTTGTGGGGGAAAAATTTCTATTAACTATGAAAAAATAGGGGATTACATAATAGATTACAGAAGTCAAGTCAGTCCTCACAAAGGAGATTTAACCAAAGCCAAAAGCATACCCTCCGTAGAGAATTGATTTCCAATTGAAACTAGAGAGTACCAAAAATAAACACACTACTTCTGATGTATGACCTTGGATGGCCAATTACAAAAAAAACATCAAATAGCCGATTGTACATCACAAGCAAAGACATTATGATGAGGGATTCAAGTTGAGTCTTGTTACTAGAATAGGCTCAATCATATTGACATTGGTCTACCCTATTGTAAGAGGTATGCTGAGGTGATGCTCTATATATTCCAATCGTTTGTCTAGATTGCAAAGATGTTGGTGCATGTGCTCGAGTGAGTGGAGTATTTCAAAGCTGGATTCATGGTTTTCCAAGAGAGTCCTACCCAACAAAAACTTCATTTTCTAGTATAAATCAATCGACTACATTTACTAATTATATTTTTCACTTGTGTTTCCGGTGTCAGGGTCCATGGCATCCCAATAAGCTAAAAGTTTAGATTTAGAAAGGGGGGACTGATGAGAGGAAGCTTATGCTTCCATACTAGTAAGCTCGTCTTATATTTAGAGAGGAGGGATATCATTGAAGTGTGTTGCAGAGCCCTAAATTTTGTGATGCATGAGTGTGCGATCATGGAAAACTTGGTATTGATAAGTGGTAGCACCTTTGCAGACCCAAGCTCACTAATGCAACATGAAGAGGCCAGAAGTTAAGATAGCAAGAGCTATATTAATAGTCTAGTGAGATAATTGCACCTGAAAGCGTTGACAAGGATGCAACCAATGTAGTGAGAACCAGAACAAAATATGTGTGACTAATAACTTGTAGAGAGATACAAGGGAAACTGACAAGTGATGATGAATTGTAGGCCACATTAGATAGTGTTTGGATCCATACTATTAAAAAACAAGAGTTCCATGACAACCTGCCATGGTTATGCTCGTATAAAGCTTTTAGGAACATAATTGACCCAACAATTTGAAATTGAAACACAAAGATAAATTTTCTAAAACGAATTCTAGGTGCAAAGCTTGAAAAAATGGCCAACTAAGTGACTTGCCTAGTCTGATTAATTACCAGAGTAATAACTACGAAAGATTGCAATAGAAATGTTGCACATGGCTATGAGGATGAAATTTAAGTGAGAGGAAAAATATTACCTCAAAAAATTGCACATGCACTCGGGGGATTTTTCAGAGGCCCTACTAAGTTTTCTAAGTTGTGGACTGGAAGTAGAAAAAACTCAAACCATCATACAATTGAACCTCAAGGCTAGGATGAGATGATAAACAACGAAGAGAGGACAATGGACCCACTTGGAATTCAGCTACATGTTGAACTGTTGAGATCCAATGAGATGTTGAATTTCCTATGTGAGGATGTCACACTGACAGATGGGGAAGGAAACTCTAGAAGTTCTATAGAATTGGGTAAGAAAATATTCTAGCAAGATTGTGTGCCAGTCCCTAGTATAGTAAAGGAATATTAACAATCCAAAACAACCTCCAGAACAGTCTTAAGATTGATTTAAAGGGTTGAGAATAGAAATGAATGTTGAAATTGAGAAAAAATAGGTTAAATAGAAAAGTAGGGAGAATGATTAGACCAGAAGTTAGAGGGAGGATGAAAATTTCCCATGGAGATGCCCAAGCACCAAGACTATGTTGTAGTTGCATAAATTCCCCTTAGTAAGTTTGGGAATTTTGGAGTAGGCATGCTCAATATGGATCTTGTCTTCCACTAAATGACATGCTTACTTGAGAGTGTCATATGCCATTATGCTAATGTGCCTAACATTAATTAAATCCAAACCCATGGGAGATGCACAGTACCAAGCCTCAAGCTTCTTAAACAAATTTTTCTGATGGTTGATATTTGTGAGTGAGGGGAGATCATATGACTGCCTAAAACAAACATTTAATCTAAATGGGGAGGTGTGTTGTCATTGCCGCCCATGAGGTCACTAGGTGGGGCGATGGCAACCCTCTCCCCTCTTTCTCTAGCACATGTCACCCCATTTGGGAGATTATTATTATTTTTATTATTTAGCTTCCCTAATATTAATATTATTATTATTAAACATTTTTAAATTTTGACTGACCTTGGTTGACTAATGTTGACAATTTTTTACTTTAGGCAATCATGATTGACTATAATTAAATATGGTTAATATAGTCAACCTTAATGATTAGATTGAGATAAGGGTTAACGATTAGAATTAGAAAAGGGTACTTTTATATTTATTTCTAAGGTATATTGTTAATTGAGTTAGGTATGTAGTTGTATCAATCTACAAAAGGAAATTCATTAGTCTACCTCTCTCTTTCTTATTTTTTTCCCTCGTCTCTTTCTTTTTTTCATTGATTAGTTGAATATGCTCTGGTCATGGTCATGGAGTAAATGAATGTTTACATTCATAATATTTATAAGGTTTAAATTCATTTTATCATTTGTCCTTTTATTTTATATTTTGGTAGTTAAGGTTTCAACAATTGGTATCAAATCCCTTTCTAGGAATTTTCCCACACAACTAGAGATTTCTAACCTAACATAGAGGAAATAAGGAAGCTTCAAAAAATTTACAATTTTTATGCCACCATTTATGAATTTGGTTTCACTTATAAGGTATTGAATCTTGACTAACAAAGGACCTTTACTTTTAGTAGCTCCAACTATGAAGTCTGACTAACTTAGGTGTTGTGTACACTTAAAATGGTGGTGATAATTTTTACTAATAGACAATGTTACTTCATAGGTGTTGGTATGTTTTAATATATATAGTAAGCATTGCAAGGTAAAACAAATCTAGTGCATGATATATATGTTTGTAGCACAATCACAAGCATTGTAGGTTAAAAAAACCTAAATAAAAGCATTATAGGGTAAAAAAAATCTAACACGCGCCATATTTGTTTATCACAAACACAAGTATTGTAGGGTAAAACAAACCTTGCAACCACTAGATTTGTTTCTAGCACAAACACAAACATTGTAGGCTAAAATAAATCTAGTGTAAGCCAAAACATAAGAGCATTGTAGGGTAAAACAAAAGAACAAACACAAGCATTGTAGGGTAAAGTAAATCTAACATGTGCTAGATTTGTGTTTAGCAAAAAAAGTATTGCAAGGGTATAGACAAGTTTGATGCACACTAGATTTATTTCTAGCGCAAAAAAAACATTATAGGTTAAAATAGATCTAGTGTGTGATATATTTGTTTCCAGCACAAACGCAAACATTGCAAAATAAAATGAATATGACATGAATTAGATTTCCTTCTAGCATAAAGACATACATTGGAAGGTAAAACAAATCTAGCATTCTAGTATAAATACATGCATTGAAAGGTAAAACAAACCTATCGTGTGAGATATTTTTTTCTAGCAAAAACATAAAGATTGCAAAATAAAACAAATCTAGCACACCCTAGATTTCCTTCTAGTAGAAACACATGCATTGCAAGGTAAAATGAATCTAGTGCACACTAGATTTGTTTCGAGCACAAACATAAGCATTGCAAGTTAAAACGGATCTAGCATGTGCTAGATTTATTTTTAGCACAAAAGTAAGAATTTGCAAGGTAAAAACAAAATAGTGTACGCTAGATTTGTTTGTAGCACAATCACAAGCATTGTCGGTTAAAAAAAATTCTAGTACGCACTAGGTTTGTTTTTAGCACAAACAAAAGCATTTCAGGGTAAAATAAATCTAGTGAATGATATATTTGTTTCTAGCACTAACACGAGCATTGCAGGGTAACAAATCTAGCACCCGCTAGATTTGTTTCTAGCCTAAATACAAGCATAGTAAGGTAAAACACATCTACTATAAGGAAAAACACAAGAGAATTATAGGGTAAAATAAAATCACAATCACAATAATTGCAAGGTAAAACAATCTAGAATGTGCTAGATTTGTTTCCATCACAAACACAAGCATTGCAAGGTAAAACAAATGTAGCATGCGTTAAATTTGTTTCCAGCACAAATATAAACATTGTAGGGTAAAACAAATCTAGAGAATGATAGAATTTTTTCTAGCACAAACACAAGCATTGCAAGGTAAAACATTTCTAGTGCACGTTATATTTGTTTTTAGCACAACACAAAAGCATTGTAGGGATAGAAATAAATCTAGCACACACTAAATTTGTTTATAGCAAAAACACATATTGAAAATTTTAAAAAATATAACACATGTTAGATTTCCTTCTAGCATAAGCATAGACATTTGTATACACTAGTACAAAATGACTAATTAGTTACTAAAAAAACAACTAAATTTTGCATATATATGACCATATTTTAGTCAGTGACCAATAGTAGCTAATTTACAATATCTTATAACATGACCAACTTTTAGTCATTTTTAGCTTAGTCATTAATTTGTTTCCTCAATTTTATCATCTAGTAGTATATTTAGTCATAAATTTGGTCATTAATTTTTCATTGGTTTAGTCATTAATTGTCACAATTAATGATGAAATATACAACAAAATATATTACTCTATGAATTCTCAAGAAAACCAATTAATGACCAAAGACATATGACCAAGATGTTGGTCGTGTTATAAGATACTGTAAATTAGCTACTAATAGTTATATATATGCAAATTTTAGTCATCATCTGAAACCATTTAAAGACCAAAGAAATATGACTAAATTTTAGTCGTGTTATAAGATACTGTAAATTAGCTACTAATAGTCCTATATATGGAAAATTCAGTCATCATTTTAATAAAAAATTTATCATTTAAGGTAATAAAATTCAGTCATCATTTTAATAAAAATTTTTATCATTTAAGGTAATAATTTATCTTTTTTTCGTATTTTCATATTCATTATATAAACGATTGGTTTAGTAGTTTCTATTTATTTCATTTAATTTCATTCATCATCATTATAAATGACTAATTTAGTCATATATTCATTTTATTCGTGTTCATCATTAATTAATATAAACTATTAATTTAGTAGTTTTAGATTGATTTTATGTGTTCACTATTAATCAACATAAATTAATTAGTATGATTGTATGACTAAAATTAAAAAAAATGTCATACAACGTACATGTTTATCTAATATGATAACGCAAAGTTACATATGTTTTTTTTCCACTTGGAAAAATTGTAATTATTCATAAGACAAAATTACATGTTGTAGATGCTAATTTAGCATATGCAAAATGAGCTGATTATGTTTAACACAAAATACATAAAGAATTAGAACTATTCTTTTCTACCTTTCTTCTTTTCCACTTTTCTCCAACCTCTAGTGTTGGGGGTGGAAGTTACAATGGACATTTGATTTTCATTTGTGTTTATAGGAAATTATTTATCAGAATCAAATCCCTCTGATCCATGAGTTCGTTTGCTGCTATGTACTTCCAATCCTGTTATTTGGGACTCCTGATACGACAAGGGGTTGTTGGGCCTCAAATGCAGGCAACGATATGGTTTGTCTCCTCCTTTTGTGTGTTGTTCTGGTCCTTCTGTATATCCTTTTCTGCAATATTTTCTGTTGCTTCTGCTTGCGTGCTTCTCCCAAAGTGCCTGTGCTTTGCTAGCCTTATGTTTTTTTGGGTTGTTTTTTGTTCCTTTTGGGATCTTTTTTAGCTTGAGGGCAGGCACTATGAAGGTGGCCTGTCTGCAAACATCCACGACACCGAAAAGCTGTATTTTCGTAATCCAGAGGTTGTGTCTAGTGTGTATCATTGAAGATCAATGTAATACTGTATGGTAGTCCTTGACTAAGGTCTACTTCGATGCATATCCCGACGAAAGTAAATATGCCCCTCGTGAATCTGTCCTCATCAATCGAGTTCCCTATACCTTCTAACACTTGATGATGCCAGAAGTGTAATGGGAGGTTGTATAATCTGACCCAAATGGGCATTTTTGATACCACCATTATGTTGGAGTCAAATTCTGGGAACCAAGGGGTCATGAAGAGCCTTGCATTGCCCCAGAACCATGGTCCTTTATTAAGTATATATTCCTTTTCTTGAACTGTGGTGAATCTAATAATAAAAAACCCTTTGGAACATAAAAGGATTTCACAAGTTGGTGACCAAGAAGCAAAAATCCATTGGTGCAAAAGATCAGATTTGGGACAAAACCCATTAAATCTACATATGACTGCTTTGTTAAGAAAATCAGAGTACAACACATTTACCTAAGGTATTGAGACTGTGAAGGTAGGATTCTGAGATTTTTGCTCCACTATGTAGGGCCATGGTAGTTCAGGGGTTTGGTTTGTGCTTTTTCCTTTCCTTTGACTGCGTCCTTAAACGTCCCCGTGCCCTTTGAACTGGTACCAAAGCATCCACCTCGCAGCCGCAAATTGACTATGATATTCGAGTCTGTGTCAATACCATAATCCTGTAGTGTGTGGTTATCTTGTAGGTTGTGTCCTGAGTAAATTAGGTTTTGCATGCTTGTTGGTATGCCTAAGTGTGTTTGGATTTTGCGTCTTAAATCTTGGATCCGTCTCCCTCTTGCGATTCTCCTGCAAATATTCTTTCCTTCTGGTGTTTTAATGAGGATTTGGATCAGATCCAGGTTAGGATTGACTGGATCTGCCTGGTGTAGGGCTCGATCTGCTGCTAAAGAAAATGAGGCTGATGGATTTGGCCTAATCGATGCCCCAACTAGTCCTTTCTTCTCCGGATCTGGGCTGTGGACATATCTAACCATAGCCGTCGTTCCACTTTCATGGATCAGATCCAGGTCAAGATTGACTAGATCTGCCTGGTGTAAGGCTCGACCTTCTGCCAAAGAAAATGAAGCTAATGGATCTGGACTGATCGATGCCCCAACTAGTCCTTTCATGGACATATCTAACCCTAACCATCATTCTGCTTTCATGCCTAGTTTCCAGTGCACGACTCAGAGAGTCAAGGCCTCAACAAGGTCATCACCCTTCAATGCATCACAACCTTTTTGAAACAGAGCTTCTGCATCATCCAGGGTTTTAGGGAAGGGCTCTTGCTCAGCCGCTGCAGCTTCTCCATTATAGGGTTCTTGCTCGGCAACCACTGCTTCTCCATTACAGGGTTCTTGCTTGATATTCACTGCTTCTCCATTACAAACCTCATGCTCAACAACAGATGCTTCTTCGTTATTGATCTCTTTCTCAGCAGCCGCGACTTCTCTATTACAAGGTTGCTCAGTAACCACGGCTTCACCGTTACAAGGCTCTTGTTCAGTAGCTATAGCTTCTCCATTATAAACAACGCTCCCATTCATGAGCAAACCCTCGACAGGGGAAGCTCTGACAGTTACGTCAACATTGTCCTTGACTTCATTACCTTCTCCCACTCCTGTTTCGGCCTTTGGGTAGTCCGGGGTACTAGGCTAGGTGGCACTAACAATATTATTTTCAATAAGGGGCACACTTTGGTTTTCGCCCTCGACCGGAGCCAAACCCTCGACCGCAGTGGGCTCCTCTGGAATGTCGGTTTTTGCAGGGTCTACAGACGACGAAGACATGGCTATGTCGGTGTCAGGTGCCACCTTTGCTCCATTAGGTTTGGACGGTGACTGCTTCGGATCTTCGGCTTCAACAGTAACAACCGGAACTGACTCGGCCTTTGGCGTTATCTGCTTCGACTTAGCACCTCCAGCTTTCTCCTTCTTTGGAGTAGGGTTTGCTACGATGACCTTCTTGGCGGGGCAAGGAGCCATTTTTCATATGACACACTTATGTACCATCGCAAAGTTACATATGTTAATTACAATACTAAATAATATCAAGGGCAAATAAAAATAATTTCAACCTTATAAATTTTATTATATAAAATATTAAGCATTACAATACGAGTTTCCAACTTAATATCAGTTGGACTACAATTTACGCATGAAATATTGTTTCATCATTTCAAAACATTATCACCGTGTTGCCAAACCATTGCAAGTGAATTCACCAACTCTGAAGGCTTGAACATCAGTCTCTATGAGTGTGTCTTATGCAAGATATTGGCTCTAAGGGTATCACTAGACATATTCTCTTCTCTCTCTCATTTTGCATTTGTCGCTCCAGTGTTATTGTTCTCCTCTTTCTTCAATTGCTGCTTCTTACCATCAATATTGAGTTCCTCTCCTAAAAATGAAAGAAGATACAATGCAGAGTATAAGACATGAAAGACGATGAATACTTGAATATAAAATAAAGTAGACTATAAAATATTTATACAACATATACCTCAACATTTGATAGTGGCCACTATGCAGCTAGATGACCTGTATAAACAAAGAAAATAAAACATCACCATAGAAAATAACACCTTAGGAACTTAGTATTCAACCTTCAACAAAACTTTAGGCACAATCATACCAACTAAGTTACATGTTAAAAATATCAGGCAATAGATAACTTGTGAAAACAAATGGAAAAAAAATGTCAGTATAAAAAATATCCTTATTGCTTGTTCTAAAAGAGTCATGTTCCTTAAATTTGGGTATTTTTTTTCCTAAGGTAAAAGTTCCTCGCTATTATGACCTATGTTTTTAGGATCATGAGATTGATCCAACATCATATTGGATGGTGGAGACAAAATGATTCAACTTTCCAAGATGAGTACCTCAATCGGTTGAATGAAGGTGCTCGCTGTGAGTAGTGTCAAAACCTTAGGGAAGCAGAACACTAAGGCCTAAGAAAATATATCACCACTTATCCACTGAAATAAAAAATTTCAATCCCACAATGGCCTCTGGGAGTACATTTCATTGGATGGATATCACACTCTAAGAGATGATTGTCTAATACAATGACAAGTGTACATATATTGTCACAATGCCCCTCATAGTCAGACCCTATAGTTGTGTCTTATAATATTAATCATATTATACTATTTAATTATAAATTATGACTATCAGATAATTATTAGTTTGAATAATTAGTCTGAAATTGTGTTTTTAGTATTTCTGTATACATGAAAATATTCGGAGAAAAAGGTACTTTTTGTGACTAGTTAATTTCGAGTGAATCTAAATACACAAGAAATTATGGTGCCTTAGTGTTTCTCTAGCGGTTATCTGCTCATTGTACAAATTTCTCCCATGCCCTCTATTGCTTTTGATGAATTCCTCTTTGATGATGCCCAATGCCAATGCAATGGACATTTATCCTCGATGTTTTTCTGAGCCAAAGGGAAGCTCCACAAGTAACAACCAAAAGTAGCCTCAAATATTTTATTGGGGGCCAAAATGCAGTAATTATATGACAAGCCAAGAAACATTTCACGTTAATCATCTTTCCTTTAATATTGATTAATAATTTCATTACATGATCATGTAATAATAAAGTGTCAAGTAGGGACATTTAAAGTTAGTCATCCATCAATATCACCTTTGAGAGTTCTTAGTAGTTAATACTTCCTATTACACACACAATAGATCACCAACTTCAAGGATAACAATATAAACACAACAAAAATGGAATTAAAAGAAATGCTAGGAAGTCAAATGCGACTAATCTTGAGTCAAGAAAATACCAAGCCCTTCACATTAGCAGGGCATTCTCAGTCACTAAAATAGAAAATCCTTCTATTGCATAATTTTCACCTTTTCTTTAATTTCTTTAATTGAGAACATAACTTTCAAAAAAAAAAAAAAACATTGAAAAAGGTCTCAAAATCCTAGCAAATGCTCGAGTGATTGTCATATCAATGAAACAGAAAGGCAATCGTTCGATATGCTTTTAACTTGCAGAATATATTAAAGAATAAAAATCTTTCTCATCCCTTGCTCCTAATCAAACTGTAATTCGTGGCTTCCAATCAAGTAATCAATTTCCCTCTAAGATAGTTAAGGGATCACTTTGAAGAAGGACTTCTAGAAGCATTGGGATAGTAGAAATGGAATTAATGAGGAGGAAAATGAAGCACTTTAGTGGGTGCTCCAAAATATTTGAAAGCAGCTAAAAATGATTTTATACTCCCTCCACACATTTTCAAACATAAACCATTCAGCTGCATCTCATTTATTTTCCACCTTTTTGTAATATGTAATTCTTTGAGCAAGAATAAAGCATTCATAAATATTGTCATGAAAGAAGACTCTTCATAATCCTAATAAGTTGGGCTCTAAGAAATAAACAATTTCATGTAGTGAATAAGTCTTACATGGAATATTTCAGTGATTAAAATGACAACTTTATTCTTAATCTCATTAAAACAAAAATAAATTCAACCCTAACTAGTTGGGATCTAATAATCAAGAATTTCATGTAGTAAATTAAACTTACATGGTAAATCCCAATTATTTGCAATGACAACTTTTTCTTGATCTTATTACAACATAAATAAATTCAAGAGTACATACATATTTCCTTATCTGAGACAAACTTTGAACACATTCTGAGATTTCATAGAAATACAATGATACGATTTACGTGTAGGACATGAGAAAGCTATCTACATCTAGCACGCATCACTGGACAATAGTGTTATTGAGACACCATCTCATGGCATTAGAATCATGTAGATAGATAGTGTTATATATATACCTTGCAACACCTATTCAACATTACCTCCAAGCTTCAAATTCATCAATCAATTTACTTTAGTAGAAAATTCTAGTGGGATTTTATTAAATACAACCTGACAAAAGACATTTATGATAGCTGTCATTGCCTTCTCTGGATCTATCCCCTCTGGAAATAGAATAACTGATATTTCCCAAATTTTGAGGTACTTGCTTCATGTTCAACATGGGCTATTGGGTTCTTCACGTGGAAAAGGTTGCAAATATTAGATGTATAATGGAAACAAGCATGCAATTCAAGGTTTCTCCTAAAGTCTCTTGGGTGAATTATAAAACACCATCTACTTAAAACATGATATATGGTAGTAACAAAAACCTAGCCAAGATCCCACTTAAGAATTCTAAATGTTGAAAATAGGAGACGTCTTAAACAATATCAACTATTTAATTGCATAATCACACTAAAATAAACAAATCTTTAAAATGTTGAAAAGTGTGAAAAAAATGGAGTTGGAATATTATAGTTATGTTAGGGTAGATATAGCTATGTAAAATGTAACTTCTATCTAAAACACGTAAATGTAACTTCTATAGCTACATGAAATGTAACTTCTATATAAAATAATGGAGTTGGAATATTATAGTTACGTCAGGGTAGATATAGGTACATGAAATGTAACTTCTATATAACATTATAAATATCATTTTTTCATTCATTTAAGAGAATAATATTTTTTTTATCTTTGTTTAATAACTTAATAATCCATAAAAAAGGGCATTGAATCGGTTATTCACCAACCAAGGAGATAGGTACATGAAATGTAACTTCTATATAACATTCTAAATATCCTTTTTCAGTCATTTAAGAGACTAACATTTTTTTTTATCTTCGGTTAATAACTTAATAATCCACAAAAAATAGCATTGAATTGGTTATTCAACAACCAAGGAGAAATTTTAAACCAGTGTGAAAATGCTTACTCATTCCCCTGCCATATTTATGATATTTTATTTGTGTGCGGATTTAAGCTAGTGTAATGTAACTTCTACATATTTGATAATTTAAATGTAAAAAATTACCCAGAATTGAAGTTATACAATTAACATATGCACAATAAGATACAATATGCATGAGTTATAAGTAATATGACGTTTACATGTTATATCAAGACAAACTTTTTCTCATCTCATTAACTCTTATCTTATAGTTGGTGATGGATATAGCGTTTAAAATTATGAGCCATCCTTGTCATATCTTATATTTAATGATGGATATAGCTTTTAAAAGCATCAACCTTGTTTGTTATTTTATGTATGGTCAATTTAAATGGAAGTGTTATAATTTTATTCAATATTATCTTGTACAAATGGAAATAAAATGATGTGGGGGTGGTGTTTCTAGTGATTTTCAAACTTGTTTTAATTACCTAAATTTAGCCTATTTAAAATAAATAGGGGTGGTGTTTCTAGTGATTTTCAAACTTGTTTTAATTACCTAAATTTAGCCTATTTAAAGTAAATAGTTGCATTGACCATCTTATCTTCAAGTCAGTAATATTGCTTGAGGGCATCTTCATGACATCCACCATCTCTGAAAATTATGAAATATTAGTAGTATCTTGCACTAAATAGACAATGTTGGCATAGAATCTTTTATTGTGTTTTTTACTCTGTGTCACAAATTTATTGATATTTTATGATTCTTGGTTTCAATTTCCATGCTAAGATTGAATATCTTATCTTCAAGTCAGTAACATTGCTTGAGGGCATCTTCATGACATCCACCATCTCTGAAAATTATGAAATATTAGTAGTATCTTGAACTAAATAGACAATGTTGGCATAAAATCTTTTATTATGTTTTTTACTCCGTGTCACAAATTTATTGATATTTTATGATTCTTGGTTTCGATTTCCATGCTAAGACTGAATTCATCATGCCTGCTAGGATTTTTAGTTGTGCACACATCATATTGCTCACTTCTAATTGTATAAAAAATAGAGAGTATGCACAATGACATGTAGTGATATGTAAGTGTATATTTTACTCAATGATATGCTTGATTTTTTAACCCATTCCAATCCTACCACAACGAAATTAAGAGAGATAAGGACACAAGAAGGACTATCAATAAATGAAATTAGAGACATTAGAGTGCAACTCAAATTGTACCTGAATGTAACTATAAGTATTTGCAACTTCCTAGTCACCAATGAGCATCAAATCACACTGTGAAAAAATTATTACATTATGAGAATTTGGTTGCACTTTCACTAATCCTATGTAGTAGTTCCTTGACTTGGCTATAGATATAATTTTAGAAACAATCCTACTCCTACAATTCTTCCCTATATGGATCATATTTGTCCCCCCTATTGATAGTTATTTTTCAAGGAAATAGAATAGAACTCTCCAATTGCATCATCGCCTTTCAAAATAATGCTTGAGTATTTCTAGGTGATTGTCAAACCAGTCTCTACTCAGGTCCACGAAATCCTTGATTTGTCTCCATCGCAAAAACCTATTTTCGTAATAAAATTATAAATCCCACGTTTGAATTCCTCATCCCTGACATACCAATTCTTTACAATGGCATACTTTATCGTTGCTCCCTTGGTGCAATAGAGATCCACTACTATGGCATGGAGATGATTGGTGTCATAAAATGGTGTAGTGCATCCTTCAATATATGTCAGAGAACTCCTATCACCTCACAAAACTCCTCTCATCTACAACAATAAGAGTCCTCTCAAACTGTTTGGTATCCATCTCATTCATCATGAAATAAGTGGATATTTCCATGGGTGACAAAGTGTGCTTGGGGATTTAATAGAAGGAGCTATCACTAAAAAAAAATACAATGCAGCATAATAGTTATCAGCAAGAGGAACAACCCTGCTAAGTTACTTCCTAACTAGATCAAGATACTCCTGAATTACCTCTTATAACGAACAAAATATAACCTCAACTGCTTATACAGTCTACCTATGCATGGTAGCAATGAAAAAAGGTCAAAAACAACATCTAAAACAATGTTGGTCAATCTCTTCTTCTAGTCAAGGGCATGCCTAGCTTTTGAAAAGTATCAAGCAGGTCAGGATCCACCTCATCCAGGCTCCTCTTCTTCTTCTACTCTCTCTGTTTAGGTTCAAAATAATAGAAAAGGTCTTGGAAATTGATGGGTGGGTAAAATTTATCAGACCATTTGGTTTCTTCCATTTTTAATCATTGTCTGTAAGCATTGAGTCTAAATTGCATCCTTTTAGCTGAAATTAACCTAAGCTTTAAAGAGTTGTAAAGTTTAATGGATCTACGTATATTCTACTTAAAATATAACATGGTTTAAAATTGTAGGCATTGAGATCAGAATCTAAGGATGAAACAGAAAAGATTTTATATTCATGATTACAAGAAATTTTAATTTCATGTAACAAAGTTTGAGGAAGGTCTAGTATTTTCACCCTACTAGAAAATTTGCTTGCATCACTCGAGCCCTTTGAATTCGGGCATGGTAGAGTCCATTACACAAAAAATAAACCACTAAAAAAAATGAAAATAAAGGATAAAATTTCATGCATTCTGACCCTAGAAAAGTTAGGGAGGAGCGAATTGATCTATATAGTAAGGACATGCAAAATGCTTACTTGTCCATTGTCTTTCGATGAATTGTTGGACGCAATCAAGATCTGCATTATCATAATCATTAAAACCTTTGTACAATAAGGACTTGCAAAATGTTTACTTGTGCATTGTCTTTCGATGAATTGTTGGCTGCAATTAAGATCCGCATTATCATAATCATTAAACCCTCAACTCTAGACGAAATTTATGCTTTTATCATATAAGCCCTCAAATTTTTTTACCCATAAGAACAAAAATCATCTTTAGTAAAAAGGAAGAACTCTCCAGAGTCCAAATTCATACCCATGTACAAATGGCCACAATCTCCACGCCCAATGACCTTGCCCTTCCTCCATCTAATCGTTGATGCTATCCTAAGGTGTTTTCCATGCAAACTCCATCTCGGGTTCGAATCCCATGAAATCCATAGATCACGCTGATGATATTCCTTCTTCTGGCATTTCCACGTAGATATCAACAAGGTAGAGAAAAATGCAGTGCTACAATGTGATGTCGTAATTTGTGAATATTTTATTTGAACCCAGCTCACTAGAAATGAAAAAGAAAATAAATATTTATCATGGGAAAAATCAAAGAAATATTTATAATATAATATAAAATATATAATTTTCAAGTGGGTTAAATGATTTATTTTAATAAGAATTTGTTATTTTTTCTTAAGGCACTAGATTAAAAATAAGAAGTTAAAATGATATTGGGACGAGCGTAAACATTTAAATATGGCCTCAATTAAAAATAAAAAGTTAAATTAATGAAATTAATAAAATTCGATTTGTTATATTTTGATTTTGTTATTCTTGTGAATAGACTTTGTTACAGTACCATGGGCCAATACCATGGCTTATCAATACTACAAGTCCAAAAACCATAACTTATTTCACAACCAAAATATTTTATAACAATATGACAAGATTCTTAACGGTGGATATTCACCCCCACATTATGGTAGATATTATTAACTTGTAAAAAATAGTCTTTGTTACAATACCATGGGTCAATACTATGGATTATCAATACCACATGCCCAAAAAACATAAATTATTTCACAATCAAAATATTTTATAACAATATGACAAGATTGTTAACCATGGATATTCACCCTCACTTTACCATGGATATTAACTTGTAAATCAGCTTTGTTACAATACCATGGGCCAATACCATGGCTTATCAATACCACATGCCAAAAAACCATAACTTATTTCATAGTAAAAATATTTTAATTTAATTTAATTTTACAACATTTTTTTAATTGAATCTAAAAGGGAAAATGTTACAATTTGAGATATATCTAAACCCTCTATCCTCATGACTACTAAAAATATTCCCATAGAAATTAAATTAAGGTTTTAATAAAATTAAGCTAAGATGGATCTATGCTAGTTCTTTATATATATATATAAAGAACCAACATAGATCCATCTTAGCTAAGGATCCAAGGGATGAGAGCAAGAAAATTGACTAATTATAATAGATTAAATATAGTGCATGATTTTTTAAAGTTTTTCATTATTTTATTTTCTTTGACATGATTGATCCAAAATATAGGTTTAATATTTTACAACCAATTAAGTTTTTTTAATTTAGATAATTTCTTAAACACAATACAATGTGATCAAATTTAAGAGAGAGTTGGGGAGGGGGCGGAGAGAGGGAGGGAGATAGTGAAAACGTTGGAGGGAAGAGAGAGAGAGAAAGAGAGAGTGAGGTGGGAGAGAGGGAGCGAGAGGAAGGAAGAGAGAGGAGAGAGAGATAGAGATGGAGTTGGAGTGGGAGAGAGAGAGGGAGGAAAGAACAAAGACATAGAGAGATAGAGGTGGAGAGAGAGAGGAGTGAGAAGGGAGAGATGGAGAGAGAGTGAGGGAGAGAGGAGAGGAGGGAAGAGAAAGAAGAGGAGAGGATAGAGATAGGGAGAGAAGGGGAAGGGAGAGAGATGGAGATATATAGATGGAGAAGGACAAGGAGGGGGGAAGATAGTGATAGAGTTGGACGTAAGAAAGAGAGAGAGAGAGGGAGAGTGATTTTGGGGGGAGAGATAGAGGGAGCTGGGAGAAAATGGATATATAGGAAGGAAGATAGAGATGAGGAGAGAGAGATGGAATTGGAGGGGGCAGGAGATGGAGGGAACAAGAAAAACATAAAGGGATAAAGGTGGAGAGAGAGAGAGGGGGTGACAAGGGAATCATGGAGAGAGAGTGAGGAGAAAGGAGAGTAGGAGGGAATAGAGAGAAGGATATAGATAGAGAGGGAGAGAAGGGGAAGAGAAAGAGACAAATAAGGGGAAGAGAGGGAGAGAGATTGTGTGTATGTTTGGGGGTGTAGAGAGAGGGAATAACAAAGAGACACAAATACAAAATTCATAGATATTATATAGTCTTATATAACCAACCTAGATCCATATTAACCCTATAACTATCAAGTGCTAAGAGGGATCCAATCTCTCGAGGTGTAAACCTTTCCTCAAGTTTTGCACTAGAAAAAAAAAGTTTTCACCTCGAGAGATTGGATCCCTATCGGTTCTTGATAGATCCGGGGTTAAGATGGATCTAGGTCGGTTAATATGAGATTAAAGTACTTTATATTTGATATTATAATATTAAAAATTAAAATTGCTCTTCAAATCAATTTCAAATTGGAACTAGATCCAATTAGATTCAATGAATAGATTTTTAGAAAATACATAAAATACCTTTTTTTATTAAAAAATATATTTTTAAAATTACAAATAATTATAGATAATTAATGCAAAGTTTTCTCACCTATACACCATGTGAGGATGACGAAGTGTTTAAGGAAGGATAACCTTTCAATCCCCTATCACTTGTAATTTTAGATTGCTTGACACAATTAAGATGACTAACATAAAAAACTGATTCATATTATAGTAGTACTTTTTAGGTAGTTGTATTTTTGTTGTTAGACTAAATTAGTCATTCATGTTAGTCATTTTTAGTTGTATTACTTATTAACTAGTCACATATTTTAACCCTACTTATTAGCTAGTCACATATTTTAACCCGCGACTAAATTAGTGATTTATGTTAGTCGGTTTTAGTTCGGTCACTTAAGATTGCACATTTTTGGTAGTATTTCACGTGGAAAAGTTGTGGTAACTAACATTTTTAGTCACTTAGTCACTAATTTCTCATATTCTATTAGTGGTAGGTAAAACAAATATAGCATTCACTAGATTTGCTTCTAGCAAAAACATAAGCATTGGAAGATAAAACAAATCTAGTGCTACTTAGATTCCTTGTAGAAAAAACATAAGCATTGTAAGGTAAAAAAATCTATAGAGCACTAGATTTGTTTCTATCACAAACACAAACATTGCATGGTAACACAAATTTAGTGTGTGCTAGATTTCCTTCTGTTAGTTTCAGTCTTTGCAGCCTTCCTCCAGTGATCAAATATGCTCTTACAAAGTGGTCTCAGAGTGTCAAAGTCAAATTTTGTCATTTCAGTGAGTTTTCAAGTAAAATTTGGTCACTAGTTATTAGGTCTAGGGTTTGTTTTCATTCCTTTCAAAGTTGTCCAAATGTCAGTCCATGTCACCATTCAGCTGAGTGTACCATCATTCAGCTGAGTGTACCATCATTCAAAGACTTTTCATTATCATTTCGGGTTCCAATGGGTCATTTTACACCTTGTTCATGCTTCAGGTGTGCCTAGCTAAGGTTCATTTCTCTCTCCTAGGGTTTTGAAGGTAATTTCTCTCGGATGGTCAAATCATCAGCAAAACTTGTATCCTAATGTTCATACACCTTCCCCTATCCTTAATGTACCTTATTAAAGACTTCCCATCACTGATATCCCTCAAATTCCTCATTTTCGCACAAACCCTAGTTTCTTGCTACAATTTGACAATTTTCTAGGTTGGGCCTGTGTTTAATCCTTTTGGACCCCTTCCCCTCACTCAATATTTGAAATTCCACTTTCCCCTGCTTCCTAATATCCCTCCCTACTTCCCAAAATTTTCTCAAGAATTTAGAAGCCCCTTATCCCCTTCATTTCGACAAATCCCCTGTTCCACACATCAGGATAGGTTTTACTCCAATAATGTTTCTAAGAAAGAAAATATGAATTTGGTAAAACTGAGAGAAAATTTTATCCACAATAGGCCAAGGAAGAAAAACCTCCTTCACTTTTTACACAGGTGTAATGGTTTTAGAGAAATGTCAAAAATACAATTGCCTAAGGAGAATTGATGCACCCTTGAAGTGACCTTGGGAAAATCAAGATTTATCCTAGCTTGGTTGGCCAAATGACTTTCTTGATGAGTTAAATTATAACTAGACACAAAGAGATTTCCAATGAGCTATTATGAGCTCAATTTGGAGTTGAGGAAGACCTTCAAAAGTTGACTACAACAGCACTTTGCCTTTAGGCAACCTCATTTTGCACATTTTGACTAGTCTTAGGAGATTTGACTTTTGACACGGCAAATGAACTCCAAATTGAAAAATTCAAGTTGTGTTGGAAATCAGACTAAATAATATTTCTAACGAGCTATCCCACTCCCAATCTGGACACCAGGAAGGCCTCCAAAACTGGTCTGCAAAAAGGTACTAGGCACCTGTTCCTTGGCACAACACACCTGGGTAGTGGCGCGGTGCACCTTTTCATCAGTGGTCCGCACCTTTAACACAGAGACTGTGCGGTCAGGTGTGATAGATACATGACCATTAAGTGCGGGACCGCAGGTAATACTAAGAGAAAGTGTGGAACTAGATATTTTCATCAGTGCCTTAGGAGGAAGGAGGGCCTTCACATCAGCAAGAAGTTCATGAGACTTAAACAACCAATGTGCCAGTATTTTTCACTTACCAAAAGGGCACAAGAAGATTGTTTGCAGCAGAAAAACGAGTACTATCTCCACCCAGGGTGGAAGGGGTCTCATTCCCTTCTACAACAAAGCAGGTACATGACAAAGGTAAACAACCATTGCATGATGAGGGGCCTTCTGAAGGTCAAGAGAGGGAGTTCATTCTCATTCAGGATGATGACATTGATTTGGGATCCCAAAGCTCAAAGCTTAAGGAGATCATCCAGGAACAAGAAGCCAACATTCATGACTTGTCTCTCAACCTGAAAAGAACCAAGTGGATAATCAATTATCTTGAGCAAAGGACCAAACAGTTAGAGGACCAACAAACTATCATGGAGTTGAAAAACATAAGAGAAAACCGACAAGCAGCCAAGAGGAAGAAAGTCAAGTTGACACCTCTAGAACAAGAGATTGAAGCTGATCGTGAATCTTGGCTTGAAAGGGCAAACATGCATTTGGAAAATTTGCTGGAGAAGGCCAACAAAGAGAAAAAGATGTTGAGGCACATGGCCTATCACTATTTGGCAAGAAACAAAATTTGCAAAGCGAGAATAAGGACTTTGAAGGCGAAGTTGAGGAAAAATTTGAGGAGGTTGAGGCTTCCTTAGCCCAACAAGGCACTTGATGCAGGACACTCAGCCCAAATTTCAAGAAATTTGGGACACTTTTGGTCAATTTTGAATTTTTGGAGTAAAAAACAGGTTTTTCTGCCTGGTGCGTCGTGCCACCTGGCGCGCGCTTTTTCTAGGGACCTCCTTTGGAGGAAAACTCAACATTTTTGGATTCCTCATGCAAAAATATGGATGCCTACACATGGCCAAGAAATTTTGTCAAGTTTTGAGCTTCCAAAAGGGTCAAAAACACCTCAAAAATGCCCTTTTTGCACTTTTTTGGCCACACGGGAAGCAGTGTTGGGAGAACTCACTTTTGGAGGGGCAAATGGATGCCAAATTTAGAAATTCCACATGTTCTGGAAAGAAGACAGATAGAAATTTACAACAAGCCCACTTGGAGCAAAATTGGTGCACGGGAAGGCCTCCAAAATCAGCTTCAAAAAGGCGCGACGCACAGGATGGAAAATTGTCATTTTTTGCCAAAAAACATTGTTTTTCGCCCAGTTTTTTCTCAGTTTGAATTTTTTCTCTCTCATGGTCAAAATCATGATGTAATTTGATGTAAATTGATGGAATTTGATGTAAAAATGTTGAAAATTCACTCATAGAGGTAGATACATCATGAAAAGGTAGTTTTGAAACTAAATGAATCAGTTTCCTAGTTTTTAGAGGCAAGCCGTTCCATTGCCTACTTTTCAGTTCTTAGTTTAGATCTTGTTGAAACAGCTCCTAAAATCATGAATTATAACCCTAAAGCCTAGAATAAGTTGTTTGTTGCCTATATCTAGTAGTTTTTCAGTCATTGATAAAGGTTGGACTCTTGTGAATGCTTTGAGCATTATTGTACATTCATTTTCAGCAGTTTGGCAAAGGAATTGACCAGGGTTTGCAGCACTTTATGGGATTCTTGTGGCATCTTGATTTGGTATTGTGTTTCCTTCTGTAATTTTTAGTTTACATGTGTTTTATGTATGCCATCATATCTCTTTGCTCATCTTAACTGAATCAAACAAGGATAAAGGTAGAATACATTGAAATTGCAGTGCTTTACCTAGGGTTTGTTTAGTTATCTATGTTTTTAGCTATTTGAAGAGGATCCATGAGACTTTCATGCCCTATCCAACTCCTCACCAGTCTAAAAGCTCTCCATCTCACTCAATTTGAAGTGCTAAACCATTTGCCTACCTCGCCCCATAGAGATCTCTGCAAGACTGTGTCCATTCCCCGGACCCAAATCTACCTTTCACATTTGAGCCAATAAAACCTAAATTAAATTCAATCAAACTCGTTTGTACACATACCTAGCCTAAAATCAGTCTTAATATCAGTCATCTCAAGCTTTATTGACCATCTTTTCTGAGATTGACAAGGAGAGAGCCCTCTCCCGACCTGGTAGGGCTAGCTACCAGGTTAAGCGTGGTTTGATGTTACCCTAGATCCTGCCTTTCTCAGCCTGAGGTAGATTTAGGCCCTAACACCTTCTAGCCCAAAAACAAGCATTGGAAGATAACAAATGTAGTGCATGTTATATTTGTTTCTATCATAAAAGAAATAGTTGCAGGGAAATAAATTTAGCATGCACTAATTTGTTTCTAAAACAAACAAAATATTTGTAGGGTAAAACAAATCTGGCACTCTATTTGTTTCTAGCACAAACATGAGCATTGTAACATAAAAGAAATCTAGTGTAAGGAAAAACACAAAGGGTAAAACAAAGGCACAAATAGAGGCATTGCAAGGCTATACAAATATAATGTGCACTATATTTGTTTCTAGAAAAAAAAGAATTGAAGTGTGAAACAAATCTAACATGCGCTCGATTTCTTTCTAGCAAAAATGCAAGCATTGCAAGCTAAAACAAATCTAGTGTCTGCTATATTTGTTTCTATCACAAACAAAAGCATTGTTAGGTAAAACAAATCTGGCATAATCTATATTTGTGTCTAGCACAAACAAAAGTAGTGTAAGGTAAAACAAATCTAGCAAGTGTTAGATTTATTTTTAACACAAACACAACCATTGCAAGGTAAAACAAATTCTAGTGCCCACTAGATTTGTTTGTAGCACAAACAAAAACTGTGTAGGGTAAAACAAATCTAGTGTGCACTATATTTATTTTTATCATAAACAAAAGCATTGCGGGGTAAAATAAATCTAACAAATGCTAGATTTGTTTTTAGCAAAGGCACAATCATTACAGGGTGAAACAAATATCATGTGTGCTAGATTTGTTTTTAGCACAAAGAAAAGCATTGCAGGGTGAAACAAATCTAGTTCTTGCTAAATTTGTTTGTAGCACAAACACAAGCATTGCAAAGAAAAACAAATCTAGTGCCCTTTAGATTTATTTTTAATACAAACACAAGCATTGTATGGGAAATAAAATATAGTGTCGACTAAATTTCCTTCCAACACAAAGACAAGAATTTCAACGTAAAATATATCCAGGGTGTGTTGGATTTCCTTCTAGTATAAAATCAAGCATTGCAAGGTAAAACAAATATACCACATGTTAGATTTGTTTCTAGTACAAAAACAAACATTGCAAGATAAAACAAATCTAATGCACGTTGACTGACATAATTATAAGCATTGTAGGGTAAACAAATCTAGTACACACATGATTTGTTTCTAGTCAAAACAAAATAATTTAAGGGTAAAACAAATATAGTGCAAGCTAGATACATTTCTAGCACAAACACAAGCATCCCATGGTCAAAAAAATATAGTGCACACTATATTTCCTTTTAGCTAGGTAAAATAAATCTTACATGCATTATATTTGATTTGAATATAGACACAAACATTATAAGGTAAAATAAATCTAGTGTAAGGAAAAACACAATAACATTGTAGGCTAAAACAAAAACATTACATGGAAATACAAATATAACATGTGCTAGATTTGTTTCTAGCCCAAGCAAAAGCATTGCAACATAAAATAGATCTAACTGTTGGAATAATACTGAGAGGGGGGTAAATCAGTATTATCAGATAAATAATTTTATTTCCCAAACAAATTTATATATGCTACTTCAACTAAGTGAACTAGTGTGTACACACGACTATACTTAAAGCAACCAACGTATATGCGGAGAACTTTTGATTTAGACAATTTATCATGTATTGAGCTTTAACCAATGTATCAAAGATTTATTAGACAATGCAGTAAAAGCAGAATAAAGCATCACACATAAGCAACACACATGAACACCAAGATATAAGGTGGAAACCCAATGTGGGTAAAAATCACCTGCTACTGTCGTCTTTGTCTTCTTTTAATAATAAGAAAATCTGTTTACAATCTTGTACTGGTGCAAATTCATACCAGTACGTAGGCACCTACCTGCAGAAGGTTACAAAATTCTCTCGTTCTCTAGCTACTACTGGAAGGGAGCTACAACCCCCTAGCTATTGTACTAGCCAATATGTTTACTAGTATGTAGGTGCCAGCCTACAGAAAACTCCACTCTTCCACCAGGGATCACGTTTCATGAATTTTTAGACTATGTACTCCTGGAATACAATACCACAATTTGAAGGCCACGTTTCATCCAATTTTCATACTGGACCCATCAACAACATTGAGACTCAGAAAATCATAACTGCAATACTACCACCAAACACATCTGCATCAACCAATCACTGAAACCCAATCATCACTTTCTGAGTCAACTACAATTAAATCAATCAATCACTTGATCACCCATCATCACTAAATCACAATCAATCTGATCATTCATAACACTGTCATCAGAATGCAGTCACCAGAATAAAAGGGAGAACCTAGAACTTTGCAACAGCAAACATAAACAACTGAAACTTTAAACATAAGACTTCATAAGGTATACGCTACTTCCATGTGTCGAACCAGCCTGTATACACACTTTTACCGAAGGGAACCAACGTACATATATGCAAATTCAAATTTATGATGTATACACTACTTTGATATGTTGAACCAACATGTATACGCTCTTTTACTAAGGCGAACCTGCGTACAGATCTGTAAATGATAACTTAAACATTACAACTATTCCAGACTTCAGTCATACCCAGATCATCACATTTACAGAATAAAACATGCGTTAGTATTCAGATCTAGATAGTTCAAGATCAAAACACATAATGATAATACCCTTAAGCCTTAATGATCCGGTCCATCAACCTTCATCAACCTTATAAGTGAAACCCTAGATTAGATCAAGCAAACCATCAAAAGCTCATTAACCTGCATATATGATTCAACCCTTCATAGCATATTTAGATCCTTGCACACCATGGCCTAATGATCTTCTCCTCTTTATATAGTTTTAGGCCTTTCTCAATACCATGGACCAAAACTACTTAGGACCAATACCTTGTACCAAATACCTCAGACCAATTAACTTGGGTCAAATACCTTGGACCAAAAAACTTTGTTTTCCCAAGATATACGTGCATTTCCTTCTGCGAAAGTGTGTGTGTACGTATATGCTCCTTTTGTTTAGTAAACCTGCGTGTATACACAGCTTGGTCAAGGTGAAATTGCATATACCTCTCTTTCTTCATTCTTTGTAGTCTGAACTGTAATTCTTTGTTGTTGACATGCTGCACTGTGATCTTTCATCTGAGTGAGTTGTAGCTTGGTCAAGGTGAACCTGCGTATACCTCTCTTTCTTCATTTTTTGTAGTCTGAACTGTAATTCTTTGCTGTTGACATGCTGCACTGTGATCTTTCATCTGAGTGAGTTGCCATCAAGGAAAACACCTGTATCATAATGCCAACACTAACATGCCTTAGATTTATTTTTAGCACAAATACTAACATTGTAAAGTAAAAAAAATCTAACTTGCATTAGATTTCCTTCTAGCATTAACACACACATTGTAAGGTTAAATAAATCTAACCCATAATAGATTTCATTCTTACACAAACAAAAGTACATTACATGCATTAGATTTACTTCACTTACATTTTACTTTTGTTTCTACTCAAAGGAAAACTAGCGTGCAATGGATTTGTTTTGCATTGCAATGTTGTTATTGGCAACATGGTTGTGATTGTGCTACAACTTAATCTCACATGCACTAGATTCCTTTCACCTTGTAGTGTTGTTACTGGCAATTTGTTTGTGTTTTAGTTAGAAGGAAATATACAATATGCTAGACTTCTTTCTCTAGAATGTTCTTGTTGGAACTATGTTTTTGTCTATGTTAGAATTAAATGTAGAACACATATTTTAAAGGCCATGCCATGTAGAAAATATGATCTCTGTCCCATTTTGGAGTTTATGAAAATGCATTATTGAAGTATTCAATACTTTGTTTCCAATGCACAAGTATGTAACTATAAAGTGACAAGCATAATTTTTTTAACATGTATTTTTTTTCTCTCCTCTCTATTATATAACCATGAGCTTCGAAAATCAATTTCACTAATTTCTAGATGCATAAGGTCACACTTTTTTCATAAAAAAAACTACCAGACAAAACTCAAATGTAATCTTTTCTAGGACCTAGACTTTAACATCCTTATGCATCCATCCTAAATAATATGTCCTTAGATATGTAAAGGTTGTGAGTTCTAATATTGGAACTAAAGTTTTGAAATGTAATTTCATAACTTTTAGAATAAAAATAAGAATTATCTATTATTTATATTACTAAAACTTTTATTTGGAATAAAACCTCTAGAATGACTTCCAAATATCAATTGTAAACTTCAAACATCATGACTAAGTGAGATATAAATATAATTTATGCTTCACATACTGAGTTTTTAATCTTATGCAACATCAATTTTGGAAATTCTTTGATTTTTCAAAGGACCACGTTGTGGTTCTCCAACTTCTACAAATTTCTTATGAGCATTATTTGTACACATACATCAAATAATACAAGTTCCATTTACAAAGTTAAATGGGAACTTGGTGGTTTCATATGAGATAATATCTATCATTCTACAATGTTGCTTAGATATCTAATTATTAGGTCTTCATATATATTAGATATCTAATTATTAGGTCTTCATATATATATAGAGTACATTTTGGTATCAAGCACTAGATGGCGGGGAGCAATGTTTCAACAAATACAAAATGGTTACCATAAATTTATTTCATCAATATTACTTTTTAAAATTTTTGTTTTGGTTAAAATATAAAATCACACATTACATGGTTTAACCTTAATTAAAAATTATAATTGAATTGTTACAAAATAGTTACAATTGAAAACATAATTTTCAGAAAAGGGGATCATGATGACCTCCCAATTAATGGCCAAGTTATTGAGCTCAAAAGGGTTGAATCTACAAATAGTGAAACTTATTATGCTTGGGAAAGTACTAATTTAGACTATGTTATAATTTTAATAATTGTTGTTACTCAACCACATTTGCTTGTGGAGGATGTTGATGAAGGGGACATTCATCAATGGAAGATCATGGATTTGATTCTCAACATAAGTAAATCAAAATCTTAAACCACATGTTGATTTTTATTGAAAGTATACTAAATATTCTATTTGAGCAAATATTAAGCTTATTTACATAATTTTACAGGTGCAAATGGTTCTTCTACATTTTCTCTTGGAGACAAGGTAGATCTTCTACAAGATGAAGTGAAAGTGGTTGAGGGATCCATATACAATATAAAGCTTGGTCATAATGTGAATGGAAATATGGTAGACAAAGGATGTGTAGTGGTTATAATTGAGAAGGTGTTAAAACATGATGTCCCTCTACCACATCCAACATGATTTGAGCATACAGTAGGGTGTGCATTGGAATCTTATAAAATTTGGCTAGAATCATATTTGGAACCTATATCATGGTCATCCCATAAATATTCCTAATTATAGGGATACCTTCATGTGTATAAAGGTTTCTCTTACACATGAATGCAAAGGAACAAGCATGTGCATTGACAAACGAATGATAGTTACTGTCTGCGAGGTTAACATAGTTGAGGGTGAAACACGAGATGAAATGGAATTTGGTGCTTTTGTAAAAAGATAGACAAAAGTTAACAAATATATAGGATTACAGATAATTATAAACATTGTTTGATTAGATGACCAATAAATAAGTTAGTGGACAACAAAGGTGAGATGTTATGGATCAAGGAAAATTTCAAGGAGCCACCCAAGTAAATGGAAATATCAGATGTTATAGAGTACACAAATCCATTAAATAGATGGGATGGGGATACTTATAATAAAAAATATCTAAAATAAGTCAATATACATGAAACAATGCCATATAAAAGGATTAAAAAAGTTATGGCTACAATAAAAATTGAAAAATTCCAATAAAGAATAGATGAAGAGAATGAGATTCGACTTTTGGTAGCAACTAAATGTTGCAGACAAGATTTTCTTTAGCATGTGGATAGGAAGGCCATTGCAATAGCTAGAAAGGGTTTGAAATATAAAATTAAAAATGGCATCATGGATTTTTTCTTGAACTTACTTCTCTCAAATAAAGTCATGTCAAAGAGCCATTACCATGGTCTACCACCTATTGTTAGAAAAGTAAAGGACATGAGATTTTATGGAAATATTATTTGTAAGAAAGCATGGTAAAAGATGCATAATATTCCTCAAAGAATGTTCTATAACTACCAACATTATTTCCAACATGGACATATTAAATCCATTCATGGTTTTCCAACACATGCAAAGAATGTGCACACACTATGGTGGCTAGAGAAATGTTTCACATGATTGTAATGGATAATTCTGATTTTTCACCAAATGAAACATGTCAAGTTGAGGAAGATGGAAATACTGTACCTTTAATATTGTTTCCTTAGAGTTACACACAAAATTATTTGTTAAAAGAGATTAATGAGGACCTTCAAAAGTTTAATTGCCCACCAATATCACAACAAACAATGGACAAGATGTGGAATACTCATTTTTCGTGATGTGGCATTTGAAAACAACACCAACTTCAATAAATGTAGTGAATGTATTGTGTTTAAATCATAAGCGAATTCAAAAAATACAAAAGAGTTGGAAGGAAAGGAAGGAGGTAAATTGAACAAGCATAATAAGACTATTATGTGAAGAAGATATTGCTACTATGCACACAAAATTATGTTAGAGCAATTTCCAAAGTAGTGTTTAAGCATTATCCATGATAAAATGGACAAAACAAAGACTTCAATCCCAAGGCTACATGTCAAACAAAATCTATTGCAGGAACAAACTTAGGTTTATCGTTGATAGGTATGCTAACACATAGGCATAAGACATGAGGTTTTGGCCATTTCTCCCTACCATTTATAATTATGGGATCAAAATTTAATATTACGTTCCTTACAAAGTGTTTTAGGGACCTAAAGAGTCACACCTTGATATGTGTGGTGATCTACTTTATGAGAGTGGATGTTCAAGTAACTCCCTTTCAAATGCATTACTTTACACTTGTATTTATGCAAAGTGTAAAGTGCACAAGGATGATTTTATGTCTCATGAAAGATAAAAAAAATCAGAATGTTCATTTTAAACCTATTCCTCCACATTTGTTGTTACAATTGGACAATGCAACGGTGTAAGAATCACTATCTTTTCATGTTTCTATTTCTTTTAACTACTCTTGGTGTCTTCATCGCTACTGAAAAGTAAAATGTATATTCTTTACTTGAAAGGATCGATACATATCACACAATTAAAGAAGAGCATGTGTTTCTGCCTACACTTATTGGCAAGGTGTATGACCTCAAAAGTTTCCTAAAGGGATACATAAAGGAGGGGAAAATTCATTAATAAGACATATTGATGTCTATTACTTCCAATTTCTTGTACTAAATGATGTTCTGGTACTAAGATATAAGGAATCCATCAGAGATATTGAGTGTTCAGAACCAATTGAGTTGCAAAATATAGATGATTAAGGTCGGCGTAAACAACCCATATGGAGGCCATCTTTCTTATGTCCTAAAGAGAATGATTTCTAATCAAATAAACTAAAGGAAGGAATAACATTATACATAAAAAAGTGGAAAGACACTATCGGTAATGAGGATTCACTGATTGTTATAAAATAATTGGAAAATAGAGTAGAGTACTGGAAAAGAGTTCTCGATACATTGTATGAAATCTATAATGATCATATAATGATGGATCGAAGTCATTCATACTCTAAGGGATTTTTTCCCAAGATAAGGAAAATTGTGTATGATGATCATAATCTAGTCTGGGTACTCTCAAATATTCTAGATGGATATTTTGGTAATGTGATAGATGAACCAGTATATATTGGACCCAAGTGCAACAAGCCAAATCCAACATTCAATCCTATGGTTATTTTTGAGAAAGAAAATATTTTTCTAGTTAGATCAGGAAATGGGGATGGAGAGATGATTTGGAAGGAAAAATCCACCTCGAACATCTTCAAGGGTAATGAAAGTAATAGTCTTCATGTAAAGGTTGATTGGTGGAGGCCTATACCAGGGAAATAAAATGGTTAAAAATTAGAACAATATCAAGTACCAAATCCCAATGACACGAAACTTGGCTTTATTCCAATCAATACCATAGTTTGGGGATGGAGGCAAAAGAGGGAACGTAGCAAGAAGACCAAGGTAAATAAATGTGGTGTAGAACTATTATTGATCTACTTGAGACAATATGTTTAGCTTAGGTGGAGATGTTTCATGAATGTAATTTTGTCTTTTGAAGGATCTATTAATATACTTTAGAAACAATTTTAAATGTTTGTTGTGTACTAAATATTCTATTCTTATTATTTTTTGATGAGTTTTGTATTATTTTGTGCATATATGCACATTTTGGTTCAAATTCAATGTAATCATGTGAAAATACTTATGCAAATTACATGACACTTTTATTCAATTTTTAAGTTCAAAGATTGTTTTAACCAACATAACTTCTCACTATATCAAATGCACATAGTCAAATTCAATGATGCACGTAAAAACAATATCTTTTAGATTTGGTATATTAAATCAATATTGAAGTAGCTAATTCATTAAAAACCATTTAAACACTTAATGAATAAATGCTACAAATTAAAATAAAGTTTGAAGGGAGATTTCCTTAATATTTCTTATTATATTTAATATAAATCAAATATATATATATATATATATATTTAATGAAAATAGATATAGTTTGTATTAAAAGAAATCCAAAGCCTGTTGGCCGGTTACATTTAGGAAGCCCATGAACCCGCTATCCTCAACATATAGAAAAACTGACTTCCTAACCTTAATATTATGAATATTCTTAGCTCCATTAGTCAAGCCTATTTCCCTAATATCCCCATGCTTGTGAATACAAACAAACTGCTGAAGTAAAAGACAGTAATACATGAGAAACAGAGTTAAGGGATTGAATCTCAATCTTCAACCCCGTCTCTTCTGGGTGCCTGCAGGAAGGAGGATTGCTTTGTTGGCTTCCGCATCCGCTTCCTTATTATTCTGCCGAACAATGTGGAAAAAATTCACTTGAAGAAAGGAACCAACTAGCTTCCTTATTCTGGAAACCACTCTTGCTAGCCGAAAGTCCCTCGGGGACATGTTATCCACAAGAATTCGAATCAAGGATTGGGAGTCACTAAGAATATTAGCTTTCTCAATACCAAGAACCTATAAATACTTAAGACCTTGCAATAAAGCCATGGCCTCAGCTTGCATGTTTTTACTGTGGCCTAGGCCCCAGGCATACCTGTTCTCTATGCAGCCATTCGCATTCCTGATGACACCCCTCGCCCCAGCAATTCCCGGATTGCCTTTGGTGGCCCCATCAAAAAACAAGGAAGCACTATCACAATTATGGAGCCAAATGCGGAAATCACCCTTAGAAAGCCTGCTCTACCAGTTTTTCGTAGTTTGGAACTGTCTCTCCTCCTCAGAAAAATGAAGGCCAAGCTTGCTCCCCCACGCCAGTTCTTGAGGATTTAAATTATTTTCCCAACTTCTCAAATTACTCACCGAGAAATTCCTTGAGTAGGTCGTTGGCTTTTGACAAAACAAGGTTACCCTTCTGTGCTTTTTCTTGAAAAATTATGTGGTTGCACTCAATCCATATTTGCCGGAAAATGAATTTTGGATAAACCATCCAAGTTGCCTTGAACCAGTTGTTATTGGGGAGTTTTCTGGGATAGAGATGAGCCCAATCAGCAAAGTATCCAGTAATCAATTTTGGCAGATGAACAGAGGATCATGAGGAAAAAGCATCAGCCCAAATACTCTTGGCGAACTTGCATTCAATCAATAAATGAGTGGCATTTTCCTCATTTTCTAGACAAAGATTACATCTGGAAGGGCCCAGGAAGCCTTTCTTTTTCAGTCTATCCTCAGTTAAAATGCTGTTGTGGCACAATAGCTAGCTGAAAAAATCGATTTTTGGCACACATTTCTGCCTCCAGAGTCCTCGCCAAGTCGCTGGGTAGCAAGGGACATGGGGAATTTTTTTGAGCTATGCATAGCCTTGTGCAATAGTATAAGAACCAGTTAGAGAGCCCCAACCTCTCTTGTCTTGTTTCCTGATGCTCATCGGGCTCATTCCCTTCATCTTAGTCAGCAGGAATGACCATGCCTGATCTAGAGCATTTGGAATTTGAGGCTTCTTCCAGCCTACCCACAAATTATCCTTCCAGCTAGAAATATCCCACAAAGTTTTGGTGCCACTATTTAATGTCTAGCTTCAAAGCTCAGAGAGCTCTTGGACTTCACCCAAGGGTTCTTCGCTCATGATTTTATCAGTCCAAATATTAATGAGCTTGCCATTACCCGAGATCCAATAGGAATGCTTTTGTATCAGTGGTAAGGCCTGCATGCAAAGCCTGTGAATTTGAGAGCCTTTGCTGGTGTGGGTGAGGTCATCCAAGCTTCGTAGCCTCTGACCCTTGAAATATTTCTTCCATAACGCCTTTTGAGCCCAGCCTGGTTTCAGAACTATTTGTCTCCACAGAATCTTAGCCCCCATAGCAATATTTTGAGTCCTCAGATCCTTGAAATTCATACCTCCTAGCAGCGGTTTGGCAACTTTGTCCTAACTGACAAGGGGGATCTTCCTGTCATTTTGCTTGCCTCCTTTCCAGAAGAACCTTCGAATCCATTCCTCCATCTTCTTGAGAATGCTGGAGGGAGCCAGCATGGCCGAGAATTGGAAGATGGGCAAGCTAGATAAAACAGACTTAATAAGCATTGTTTTCCCTGCAAGGTTCAACCATGAGAAGCCCCAAGACTGATTTTTTTTCTTAAATTTCTCGACCATTGGGAGCCAATATTTATTGGAGTGCCTCCTTTGGAAGATAGGAAGGCCCAAATAGATGAAGGAGTTCCAAGAAGCAGAGCCAGCGAAACCAATACATATGGAAATTGAGGAGAGCTCACCGTTGGAGATATTCCAACCATAAAAATGGCATTTTCCTTCATTTAGTTTGCTGCCCGAAGTCCCACAGAAATCATCCAACACTTTTATGAATCTGGAGGCAGAGTACATGGAGGCAGCACCAAACAAAAGAGAATCATCAGCGAACAATGCATGGTTTATATCCTTGACACCTCAAGCGATCCTAAGACCCATAATTTCTTGGTCTATCTGGCACTTTTCTAAATAAAAACTCAGAACTGAAGCTTGCAAAACAAAAAGAAGAGGGGAGAGAGAACAACCTTGTCGCAGCCCTCTAGAGGCTTTAAAGAACTCTGTTGCTCTTCCATTCACCAGAGGGGCAATCCAGGGCTCAGAGATGCATGCCCGGACCCATATGATAAACTCCTGACCAAACCCAAACTTGTGCATCACGCCAAAGAGAAACTTGTGACGAACTCGGTCAAACACATTAGCAAGGTCTAACTTGATCACCATACCTTTTTCTTTCCGCTGCAAGCTAGAATGAATCGCCTCTTGCACAAGGATTATGTTGTCCACGATTTGTTGGCCCTGAACGAACCCCCCTTGGTTTTCAGGAATAATGGAGGGCAAGAGGACCTTTAGTCTGTTGGCAATCACTTTTGTTATGAGCTTGTAGCCAATGTTGCCTAATGAAATCGGACGAAACCTATTAAAGGTGCTGGCTCCCTTCTCCTTTGGAATGAGGGCGAGAAAGGCAGAATCGTGCTTCCTCCAATTTTCTGGTAACACTGAGATTTGTATACCATTTTGTGTAGATCCTTCTTCATTATTTTCCAACAGACTTGAATGAATCTGGGAGTGAAGCCATTCGGACCCGGGGCTTTGTCCGTCTCCATTTCATAGAGCGCAACCTTTATCTCTTTTCTGGTGACTTTAGGTTCCAGTTATTGATTCATATTTGAAGAGATCTTGGAGGGGACAACATCCAAGAACATAGTGTCCTGGCTCATTCCCTCGACTTCATTATATAATTTCTCAAAGTGGGAGAAGGCAGCCCCTTTGATACTTGTAAAGTCCTTATGAGTAATGCGATCTTCTTTTATTTCAGAAATTGTGTTGAAGGACCTTCTAGCTTGGGCCTGTTTGTGGAAGAAGGAGGTATTCCTGTCTCCTTCTTTCAACCACAGGCTACGTGATTTATACCTCCAATATTCTTCCTCTTGCAGACAAGCTTTGTGGAATTTTTGCTGCAGATTTCCTTTTATGACTGTCGATTCCTCCGTGGGTTCCTCCTCTTCCATTTGCAGTTGGTGCTTCTCGAGGGTGGCATGGGCCATCCTCCTTTCATCAGCTAGATTTGGAAGAGTTTTAGCCCAGCTTTTCAATGCAACCTTTACTCTTCTTAATTTTTCTTCCCAAACAAAGAAAGGGGACCCTGTGACAGGCTGATTCCAGCTCTCTTTAACCTTATCCATAAAGTCTGGATACCTTATCCTTAGAGCATGTTGAGGGCCCCGAAATCGGGTCGACAACAAGGGGGATACCCACCCGGTCCGGAACCTGGTTGGCGGCTCCTTGCCCATTTGGAGTAGCGGGTCTGACTTGGGGCAATGGGACCAGTTTCCCAATGTGAGGGGTGTGTGTGTGTGTAGAGTTTGATGTTATTGATCTAGGGGTATTTTAAGCTAATTTAATTCTAACTTCTAAACTAACTCTATGCTATTGTAATCTAATGAAAAACAATACATCTAATCTACGCTAACCCGGGGTATTTTTCTTCTATTATGCGATCTAAAAAGATTTCGAACAATAGCTGGTAATAAAGATCATTCAGCTATCATAAGAATAGAAATCCATTAAGATAAACCATTCTGCATAAAAAGTTAGGCAAAACAGTTGTGAACAGCATATCGCATAATTAGTTATTCATATGTCAAGCACAAATAAATGACTCCACCGTACAGAAGTGCCAAATGGTAATACACACATTCATACATTAACATATAAAGAACTCAGCTGCATATCACTTT
This sequence comes from Pinus tabuliformis, assembly GCA_031772625.1. NCBI lineage: Eukaryota > Viridiplantae > Streptophyta > Pinopsida > Pinales > Pinaceae > Pinus > Pinus tabuliformis. Next base: position 729,810,690 of record CM062814.1, read on the forward strand.
AGGAATATAAGCAGAAATTAGTCAAGAGATAAAAGTACCATTTATGACTGATTTCACTAATAAACTTCAAGCAATAATGATTTATTTCTACTTATTCTAATATCTGCTAAGAGTACAGAAGTGTAACATCAGTAACAGACATTAAAATGCAAACATAAATAAATCTCGATCCATCCATTCATCAAAAACCCCCTCCGAGGGTGCAAAAGTGCATGTTCTGAGGACAAGTTTTTTGACAGATTTCCAGACCCTTCTCCAAATGCCATGAGAAGGGTTAAATACTACTAACTAATTAATCTTAATTACACAAATTTAGGGAATGGCTTCAAATGACCGCCCTTTTACTAAAAGCAAATTTATTTCTAAAAATCAAATCTAATTTCTAACCATTTCTGTATCTGCTCCTTAGTGCTGTAAGCGATGCGTTGTTCGCCCTGAAAGAGTCGGCTGGTTGTCCTTTCCTTTTGTTCGAGCTTGAAAATTAGAAATAACAAGAGCTGGCACCTCTTTCTGACAAACTAGAAGATATTTTTGAAAGTGTTCTTCTGGAGGATTGTCTTCACGGCGTGTATACTTAGTACAACTCAGATTTCTTTCAAACTGATTGTGCTGTTGCTATTTCGGTTTCCGGCCGTGCGAATGACTCAATGAGTTGGGAGTCGCGTTGTCTGGACAATCCCCTGTATCGAGAATTGCTTTCGTTCTTTGTTCCAGGCTTTTCTGGAGCGTCCTCCTTCTTTTGCGTTTCTCTTTTTTGCTTTACCCAGTCTGAGCTTCAAGATCTTTTGCAAACACGCTGCTTTTGTGCGCCTTTGACTCTGTGTCTTAGATAGTCTATTTTCATCAGCGCCTGTTGGGTGATACTCTGGAATCCGCGGTCCTGCTGCATGTGGCATCCATTTGCGGATGCATCTTCTCTCTGTTACCCCATTGGCGCTTTCCTCTTTTCCTTAGATGTTTCCTGCATATAGATTTATATCAGTTACATGTCTTGCAGTTTACGCAAAGAAGAAGAGAAATGACGAAAAGATTGACATGAAAGCATTAAGTTCTAATGAATGCGTAATTCTGACACTCATCATGATTTGACTCTTCGAAAAACGCGATACAATCATTCTTGGATACTGAAGCATACGATCATTAATTTCCCTTAAGGTGCACGCTCAATTTTGGGTTTACTGTTTATGTCGAAGAATTCTTGCGATGAGTCCTTTCTGCGATTGGAATCGCAGTATCGAGGACTGCGACGTCATTAAGTGTTATCGCAAATTGCCAATATCGCAGATCACAGTTTTGTATGATCGCAGATCGCAGATCGCAAGATCGCAAGATCGCAAGGTTTTCGCTTTATCACTCTGTGCTGCTTATGCGACATTGCGACGTGCGACGTCGTATATCGGCCGTCGGCGATTCCTTAGGTTTTCCCTTTTTGAGCGCTTTTAATGCACGCGATGCGATGGGTTCTCGCGTCGCTCTTTTTTTTTTCAGTGTATTTATGCGCTTTGGGAAAACGCTTCTCTCTACCTTTGCGACGTGATATAGCTCTTCGGGAGTTAATACAAAAGATTTTTTAAACAAAATATTTTTTGGATTTTTGGTTAAGGGTACCCCTTTGCTTGATGTTATTACTAATATCAAACAAAGAGGGGGGTTGTTGGTGACCACAACAATGGTGATTCACTGTGAAGAACCAGTTATCTCTGCTTTTCTATTGACCGTTCACTTCCGAAACAACAAAATTTTTATATGTCTAAATTTTGTTATGGACAGATAGAGTAGATTACCCCTCACCTTGTCAACGATACTTTGTCTCAACCTTTTTTATATCTCAATTGCTTGCTTCCTCAGGATTTTTCTTGCATTTGCACCAGACATTACTTGGTCTTGATAAAGATAAAATAAGGTCTTCTCTGCGTACTGGCTTAAAAGTATGCTCATTTGTCGTAGGTAGAGCCTCTGCTGCCCGCAAGCGTCCATAGCCTCGACATGGTTACCATGTTATCCAGCAATGATCCTTTTTCCTGCTTGAGATTACTCGCAACATTCCAGAGAAAAAATCCTTTTTGACACACTTTTCCTTTTTTAATTCTCTAAAGAACAATGTCTTGGTTTGGTGGCCAAATTATGACACAGTCATTCATTTGATTTACACTTTTGCTGAACAAGCCGGCTCGTGATGAGACCTCTTGTCTTTTGATTGCAACAATCTTAAGTCGTTGCCCTGTTTTGATAGACAGTATTGGCAAAGTTAGCAAGTTATAATATCTGTGATCATGATAAGCCGGCTCGTGATGAGACCTCTTATTCTTTGAGATATAGTGTTTTCCTTGGATTGTTTCTCTGAATGCTGCAATTTCCTTTTAGCAGGGAGGAAGTCATTGTTTTTCCTTAAGAAAGCTCTGGACGACAATAATAGAGTTTTTGAAAACAACAGTTTTGCAGAGAATACTTATTTTATTATTGATGATACCTTTCATTGTGCTGATACAAAACAATTCTTTACCAAAGGTTGCTTTTGTCAAAGTTTTTAGAGGTTGAAACTAGCATCGTAATCAAGGTGAAGTTAACTCTATTTGTCAATAATAAAATTCAGATTTTCAAAAATTTTGCTATTTGTACAAGCGAAATCAAAATCTGATAGAGAATTGGCGTGCTCTTTCATGAATCCTTTTTAAATGATCATTTACAACGGGTTTTATTCATAAAAAGAGAAAAACAAAACAAAATAAAAACTAAAAATTAAATCTATCCTACAAAAATTAGAAGAATTCTCTTCTATGGAAAATACATTTTGAGAATTTGTCCATTCACAGGCAGAGAATCTCTCCTGCCTGTTAAATCCTGCAACACAAAAGTCGATGGGCCTATGACCTCTACAATCTGAAAAGGACCAAGCCACAGCTTCTGGAATTTCGTATGTTTGCCCTTTTCTTCATGAGCCTTATCCCATTTTAAAACTAAATCTCCCATCTGAAAATTCTTTTTGGTCATTATGTTTGAGTCAAAAGAGGATTTTATTAGCGCTTGGTGGTGAGCATGGGTTTTCTTAGCTTGGTCTCTTTGCTCTTCTAGTTTGATTATTTCCATTTGTCTTAATCGTAAAGAGGAAGTAGATACTTCATCGATATATTGCACTAAAGACAAAGAGGGAATGACTAGGTGAGTCGGAAGAACCACTTCTCTCCCATAAACTAAATTAAAGGGAGAAGTGCCGATAGAAGCTTTCTCTGTAATTCTATCTGCCCATAAGGCATTTACCAGCGCTTTGTGCCAATTCTTTTGGTTTTGGTCGACTATCTTTTTAATAATACTGATTAGGTTCTTGTTTGTTGATTCGGCCAACCTGTTACCTTGCGGATAGTAGTTGGAAAAATACTTCAGTTTGAACCCTCTTTTGAGCGCAAACTCAGTCATTGCATTTCCAGAAAAATATGATGCATTATCAAACATTAAGGCCGTTGGCAATCCAAACCTAGTGATGATAAACTGATCTATGAATTCAATAATGTTTTCAGAATTAGCTATCTTGAGAGGAACTGCTTCTACCCATTTGGTAAAATAGTCAGTTGCCGTGAGGATATACCTATGCTATTTAGAAGAGTGAGGAACGATCTCACCTATTATGTCTAGGCCCCATTGACTGAACGGTTGCTCAATGTTAACCGGCTGCAGTGGCATGGATGACTTCTTTTGTTTCCCTGCAGCAGTCTGGCAGACTTGGCATTTCCTTACGTAATTGTATGAGTCTTTGAACAGCGTGGGCTAGTAATATCCTGCACGCAAGATTTTATGTGCGGTGGCTTCTCCAGCATAGTGTCCACCTGCTGGTCCATCGTGAAGTTCCTGCAAAACCTTTTCGGCTTCAGTTTTCTCAAGACATCTAAGAAGCACAGAATCGTAATTTCTTTTAAACAGAACATCATTTATGAGCTGGTATTGTTTAGCTTTCAATCTCAGGGCTCTCTTCTTGGTGTGATCCAGGTGAAATGGAGCATACCCGTTCTTAAGAAAATAAATGGTGTCAGCATATAATGATTCTGCATCGTTTAGGCTTACCTCATACGTGTGTACCTCTTCAGACGAGTTCTCAGGAATTTGCGATGCTCCAGCTAACATCTTGCAGAAGCCTTGACCTCTCACGATGTGTGCTGGCTTGATCTCAAGATCGTATTCTTGTAAGGCGGTGATCCAATTCGCTCTCTTTTCGCCCACGTCCTTCTGTATCAGGAGGTTTCTTATCGCTGGGAACGGTACTATGACTTTGGTATGGGCTTTTAGCAAGAAAGGTCTGAAATATTTGATTGCTTTGAAAACAGCATATGCCTGTTTCTCCACGTCTGAATAATTGAGTTCAGCACCTTGTAAGTTCGAGCTAAAAAATGCGATTGGAGCTTCTGCCTTTTCTTGATTCGCTTGAGTTAAAATCGCAGCATAAGATTTCTCTGAGGCAAATGTGTATAAGATAAAAGGTTCTGAAAAATTTGGGGTTGTTAAAGATGGAGCGTTGATGATGGCTTGTTTGATCAAGTTGAATGCTTCATGCTCGTCTAGACCCCATTTAAAGTTTGAATTCTTTTTTATCATTTTTTGTAAAGGAGAAATAATACGTGAAAAATCTGGGACAAACCTTTTTACAAAATTGATCTGTCCCAGGAAAGATTGCATGGTCTTTTTGTTATGGGGCATGGATATCTCGGAAATTTCTTTGATTCTGTCAGGTTCAATGTGAATACCAGATTTTGACACTATGAATCCTAGCAATTTGCCTTCACTTAATGCAAAGAAAGATTTCTTTGGGTTGAGTGAAATCCCATACCTCAAACATCTTTGAAAGATTTGCTTCAAATCTTTGAGATGGTTGCTTCGTTTTTTGGAGTACACTGTTATATCATCCAGGTAAATCACTACTGATTTATTGACTAACCCTTTAAACGCGATGTCCATGGCTCTCTGAAAGGTAGCTCCGGCATTGATCAAACCAAATGGCATCTTCCGATATGCATAAGTGCCCCATTTGGTTCGGAACGTAGTCTTTAACTAATCATCGGGATGCACCAGTACTTGATTGTATCCTGAAAATCCATCCAGGAAAGACATTAATTCTGAGCCTACTACTGCCTGTAATATTTGTTCCATAGGTGGGAGGGGAAAGTTATCTTTCTGACAGGCTTTGTTGAGATTTCGGAAATCGATACAGATTCTAATGTCTCCGTTTTTCTTCCTAACGGGTACCATATTGGATACCCATTTGGAATGCCTGACGGGGAAAATTATTCTGGCTCTCAACAACTTATTAAGCTCAGTTTTTATCTGATTTTCTAAGTTAGGGTGTATTTTCCTAAGCTTCTGCTGGACAGGTTTTTCATTGTCAATCATAGGGATCGTGTGTTGAATGATAGAAGTGTTGTAAGTCTTCAGCTCATTGTAATTCCAGGCAAAAACGTTTTTGTACTGTCTCAGAAGACGGATATATGTTGATTTCTCTTCAGGGGCCAGGTCGTGGCCTAGGTTAACGTTTTGTGGCTTCTGATCGGTCCCTAGGTTTACTAATTCATAATTCAGGGTAGAACTGTAAAGTTTAGTATTGGTGGACCTTTTAAACCGAATTTTCAAATCATATAAATCTTCTAACTTGACCACTGATTTCGGTATAGCATTGTCAGTGCCATTTTGTTGTATTTGGTGATCATGATGGCCTTCGTCGATTATCTGATTTGAGTAGGATCCTTCAGAAGTAAGGAAATTTACGATGTCAGGATCGTCGTTGAATACTCTCCAATTGGTGATGTTGTCAGGGATGGATGGTCTAAAGATTAATTTTATTGAAAACCTATCAGGACTAAAATCTTCGGAAGGAATAAGTCTAGAGGCTACGTTAGCTAACAGGTCTGCGCTCGCGTTTTGAATTCTTGGAATTGACGAGATGTTGAATGCTATGAAATGTGCAGTGAGATCTTGAACTAATGATTGATAGTGCTTTAAATGACTTGACAGGCAATGTATGGTGTTACGTACCTGTTTTACGACGATCTCAGAATCTCCAAAGACTTGAAGATACTTAACATTCAATCTGATTGCTTTGTATAGGCCTTGAACCAAGGCTTCATACTCCGCTGTGTTGTTCGTGCAATCGAACTCAAGTCTGCATGTGAGCATAATCTTGTTCCCGTCCGGGCTAATCAGAACGCATCCTGCTCTTGCTCCCTCATTGGATTTAGACCCGTCAAAATATAATTTCCAAAATAAAGATGTATTTACAGAATTATCTAAAAAACTAAAACATTTTGAGTCATCAGTTTGGGAGAAATTTTCAACTTGGGATAAAACTGAATTCTCTAAGTAAGGTGAAATATGAGCATTGAAATTGCTGAGGAAAGAATCTACTGCGTAATTGCCTACAATGCTGCTATTGTATGTTATGGCTTCATTTTCTCCTTCCAGTTCTGTCACTATGTATTTTTGGTGCAACTCTCGTTCAACCTTTATCTGATTTGGTTTACCATTGTATGGTAACCACATGTGCGACCAGTTGGTTGAGAAATATCCGTGGAGTTTCTCCGACCAATCCCTGCTAAGAATCAAACCATAGAACTCAGGGATATCAGCTACTAGAATGTCGATAACCTGACACACTTTTAGGTTAGACGACAATCTTATGGTCACCTGATTAAGTTCACCAATCACTTCGACTTGGGATCGATCAAGTTGAACTATACGTACTGCGGATTTTTGAGGTTGCACATTCAATTTGGCACATATTGACCTGGGTAAAATATTCGTTGAAGCACCAGAATCGACCAAGCAATTGTGCACGTTTTTATTGAAGATTTCATATGTGAGAAGAAAAGGAGGAGTATGAGATCTTGATCTTCCTCCAATCAAGGCGATGTCATTTGGATCAATCTTATTGATCGCGTTGGTTGGAGGCCTTCCCAGATTGTGGGAAGCTACAGCTGTAGGTAAAGATGTAGTAGGCACAGCATGTAATTATTTCATCATTATTTTCTGCTGGTGTTTCAATTTACTCAATTCATAAAGAGTGACGTTAGCCCTAATCTTCTTCATGTCATCAATGATGTTATACTCCATTTCATCCGACACTATCAGTGTTCTTGATGGAGGTGCTTGATCAGATTGGACTGGGCTAAACTGGGTTGCTTTAGCAATTGTCTTTTTTGTTGCGACCTTATCTTTTGTTGCAGGGCTTGCGCCCTTTTGTTTTGGGGTAGTTTGGGGAGGATCAAGTTGATTTTTGCTTCTCGTGCTAACAGGAAATGCTTCTTGATCCTCTTCTTGTGGGAGGATGAAGTCCCACATTCCTTGTATTTCTACAACTTCTTCATCGTCGGTCTGCCCTTCAGTGGTATTCTCTTCTTCTTCGTCTTCTTCAGATTCAACGTTTGAGACAGCACTGGGTGGTTTTACCTCCATGGGAGGATTTATTTTAAAAGTCCTATAGGGCTTTTTCGAAGAAGTATCTGCTACTTGTTTCTTAATATCAATCATCTCATTGGACATGGCTTTCAACACTTTTTGTAATCCTTCCAAATCGAAAGGATCTTTCGTTTGCTTCTTCTTGGTGTCTTCTTTGAAAGAGATCTTCTTAGATTTGCGTTCTTCTATAGCAGATCTCTTTTCTAGGGCTACCACGTGTTTTTCCACTGCTAACGCCTCTGTCAAGTTGTCAACTAAGGTGGTCTTGTTTGCCCTATCTACGAAGATAGCCAAGTTTGGAGGTAAAGCCGTGATGTACCATTCACATCTTACTTCCTCGCTGGGTTGTGAAGCAGCGGGGATTTTGTTGAGGATCTTATTGAACCGTAAGTTAAAATCTTTAATGGGTTCTCTAGCCTCAGCCTTAAGATTAGATAGGTCATTGATCAATGTCGCCGTGGATCTGTCATCACCAAACTTGGTGAGGAACTGACTTTGAAAAATATCTCAGCTTGTGATAGATCCGGAAGGTAACGAAAAGTACCATGACCCGGCTGTTCCTTGCATTGTATAAGGGAAAAGCCGGACAACAGCGTCTTCGTTAGTAACTCCGTTGAGATTAACAGAAAGCATGAAATTATTGATATGTTCTTCGGCTAGCATGCCTGCTTCTGGATTGAATTTAGGCAGCCATTTCTCAGGATGGGCCGGTATAGGGCTCAGGGGTGGAGGCATTAAAACCGCCCCAGGATTGTTCCATGGAGACTGGGCCATCGTTGAGCTGCTAGTCAATGGAAGTGCAGAATATGATCCCTGACGCTGAGAAGATGAAGATATTAAGGTCTTTGATGTTTGAAGAGGAAGGGTTGTGGAAGATGGATGAGTGATCTGGGGTGAAGATGTGGGTGGCTGACTTCGCGGTGAGGGAGTTGAAATGGACAAGGTAGATGAAAGAGTCTCTCTGTCAGACTCTGGAAGTGCTTTCCTTGCTCTTTTCCTAGTGGGGAGAGGGATTTCAGTTGGCTGGATGCCAAACTTTTCACTCTTCAATCTGGTCAGGGGATGAGCAGGGTTGTACTGCGAAGTCACGCTGCCTTTAGATTTATCAGATCTCTGAGTAAAAATAGAGAATCCCTGGAGTTTACGAATCAAAGTTTGAAGTTCAGGGGGATCAATGATAAGTTGGTCTGATATATTAGGGTGTGTAGCAGCGGTGGACGCCCGAGTGACTTCTAGCTCGGAGTTTAATCATACTGGAGAATTCGGGGGAGTTGGTGAGGGTGATTTGCTCTCAGAATGGTATTTAGATTTTCATTTATGCGCCATTCATAGCTCGTGCCCTCCTTCTAGCGCCAAATATGTTGAGGGCCCAGAAATCGAGTCGACAACAAGGGGGATACCCACCCGGTCCGGAACCTGGTTGGCGGCTCCTTGCCCGTTTGGAGTAGCGGGTCCGACTGGGGGCAATGGGACCACTTTCCCAATGTGAGGGGTGTGTGTGTGTGTAGAGTTTGATGTTATTGATCTAGGGGTATTTTAAGCTAATTTAATTCTAACTTCTAAACTAACTCTATGCTATTGTAATCTAATGAAAAACAATACATCTAATCTACGCTAACCCGGGGTATTTTTCTTCTATTATGCGATCTAAACAGATTTCGAACAATAGCTGGTAATAAAGATCATTCAGCTATCATAAGAATAGAAATCCATTAAGATAAACCATTCTGCATAAAAAGTTAGGCAAAACAGTTGTGAACAGCATATCGCATAATTAGTTATTCATATGTCAAGCACAAATAAATGACTCCACCGTACAGAAGTGCCAAATGGTAATACACACATTCATACATTAACATATAAAGAACTCAGCTGCATATCACTTTAGGAATATAAGCAGAAATTAGTCAAGAGATAAAAGTACCATTTATGACTGATTTCACTAATAAACTTCAAGCAATAACGATTTATTTCTACTTATTCTAATATCTGCTAAGAGTACAGAAGTGCAACATCAGTAACAAACATTAAAATGCAAACATAAATAAATCTCGATCCATCCATTCATCAAAAACCCCCTTCGAGGGTGCAAAAATGCATGTTCTGAGGACAAGTTTTTTGACAGATTTCCGGACCCTTCTCCAAATGCCATGAGAAGGGTTAAATACTACTAACTAATTAATCTTAATTACACAAATTTAGGGAATGGCTTCAAATGACCGCCCTTTTACTAAAAGCAAATTTATTTCTAAAAATCAAATCTAATTTCTAACCATTTCTGTATCTGCTCCTTAGTGCTGTAAGCGATGCGTTGTTCGCCCTGAAAGAGTCGGCTGGTTGTCCTTTCTTTTTGTTCGAGCTTGAAAATTAGAAATAACAAGAGCTGGCACCTCTTTTTGACAAACTAGAAGATATTTTTGAAAGTGTTCTTCTGGAGGAGTGTCTTCACGGCGTGTATACTTAGTACAACTCAGATTTCTTTCAAACTGATTGTGCTGCTGCTATTTCGGTTTCCGGCCGTGCGAATGACTCAATGAGTTGGGAGTTGCGTTGTCTGGACAATCCCCTGTATCGAGAATTGCTTCCGTTCTTTGTTCCAGGCTTTTCTGGAGCGTCCTCCTTCTTTTGCGTTTCTCTTTTTTGCTTTACCCAGTCTGAGCTTCAAGATCTTTTGCAAACACGCTGCTTTTGTGCGCCTTTGACTCTGCGTCTTAGATAGTCTATTTTCATCAGCACCTGTTGGGTGATACTCTGGAATCCGCGGTCCTGCTGCATGCGGCATCCATTTGCGGAGGCATCTTCTCTCTGTTACCCCATTGGCGCTTTCCTCTTTTCCTTAGATGTTTCCTGCATATAGATTTATATCAGTTACATGTCTTGCAGTTTACGCAAAGAAGAAGAGAAATGACGAAAAGATTGACATGAAAGCATTAAGTTCTAATGAATGCGTAATTCTGACACTCATCATGATTTGACTCTTCGAAAAACGCGATACAATCATTCTTGGATACTGAAGCATGCGATCATTAATTTCCCTTAAGGTGCGCGATCAATTTTGGGTTTACCGTTTATGTCGAAGAATTCTTGCGATGAGTCCTTTCTGCGATTGGAATCGCAGTATCGAGGACTACGACGTCATTAAGTGTTATCGCAAATTGCCAATATCGCAGATCGCAGTTTTGTATGATCGCAGATTGCAGATCGCAAGATCGCAAGGTTTTCGCTTTATCACTCTGTGCTGCTTATGCGACATTGCGACGTGCGACGTCGTATATCGGCCGTCGGCGATTCCTTAGGTTTTCCCTTTTTGAGCGCTTTTAATGCACGCGATGCGATGGGTTCTCGCGTCGCTCTTTTTTTCAGTGTATTTATGCACTTTGGGAAAACACTTCTCTCTACCTTTGCGACGTGATATAGCTCTTAGGGAGTTAATACAAAAGATTTTTTAAACAAAATATTTTTTGGATTTTTTGTTAAGGGTCCCCCTTTGCTTGATGTTATTACTAATATCAAACAAAGAGGGGGGTTGTTGGTGACCACAACAGAGCACTGAATTGAAAAGGAATGGGCCCAAAATTTCTATGTGCTGAGAGTTCCAGCTTTATGGGTTTATGATCTGAAATACTGCATGGTAGGATGAGAATCCTAGCTTCTAAACCAAGGAGTAGATAGGAACTTTAAATAAGAAATATATCTAATCTCGCAGCAATATGGCCAAGGCCAATTCTTTTATTTGACCACGTATACTTACCTTTCAGAGGTTTGATGTCGAGCAGATCCCAATCTTGCATGATATCCTCCACCCATTCCCTCGTTGGGTCTCTTACTATGTTGCCACCTCTTTTCTCAGAGGAGCTTAGGGTTATATTCAGATCCCCTACGATAATAATATTTCTCAACGTTTCTTCCTCAGCCATGAGTTTGATTATGTCCCAACGCTGCTTCTTTTCCCCTGCGTTTATCGGCACATACACATTAAAGAGGCTAAAGTCCTCCCTTGTTTCTCGGCTTATGAGTTGCATAAGCTGCCAGTGTGTATTTTTCCTTCCATTGACCAATTCCAACTTGTCTTCATTCTAGAGAGCTCCCAGCCCTCCCGATGCACCTCGGGCTGAGACAGCCTGCCCTCCACTTTTTCTCCATAGGTTCCTGCTTACTTGGAGGAAGCTCTTCTCCTCCAACTTAGTCTCCTGGATCAGAAGGATATTTGGGGTTTCTATTCTAATCAAACTTCTCATTGCTTCTTCTTTTTGCTTGCTCCCTAACCCCCTGCAATTCCAAGAGACAATATTCATTATTTACCTTTCTGAGAATGGGTGGCCCCTGTCCATGGCTTCTTGTAATCTTTGGTGTCTTTTCTAGCAGCTTCTCCAACATTGGCTGGCTGCCTTGGATTTTGTCTTTATATGTTTCTCGCTCTCTTTTTTCTCAATCAGTTTTCCTTCCTCTTGTCGATCTGCGGGAAAATGTTTGGGAATCTCCTATTTCTCCTTTCTCCTTAGATTCTTCCAAATCTAGGTCTTCCTCTTCCATATCTGTAGCCTTTTCCTTAGGGCTTACTATTGTGCTCTCACCTTGCCTGGAATTTTTCAAGGGTCTCTTTCTCATTTGCCTCCTTCTGTTGCTGTTCTATTTCATGTACTTCAATTGAGGTAGATGAAAGAGGTGTGAACGCATTCTCTTATGCCTTTGGTTGGCCACTGGAAGAAGGCTGCGGCCCTTTTCCTTTTGTAGCTCCATGAGGGTTTGAAAGTTTAGGGTTAGCCCTTGACCTTTTGACCTGCTTGCACCCTTCTTCCTTTCCTTGCACCGCCTCTCCATTTTTTGTGCAGTTCTTGGCAAAATGTCTGTATTCCTGGCACTTGTGGCACTTGAAAGGAAGCTACTCATAGTCAAGTTTTTGCACATGAGTCCAACTTCCTACATTTATCTTTATAGCCTCCGGCAGTCCCACTTCTAGATCTACTTCGACATAGATTCGAGTGCAGTCATATTGATCCTTGGTGTTTGCGCGATATATGAATTTTCCCAGTGCGTTGCCAATATGTTGAAGGGAGTCCCAATTCCAGCAATCCATAGGAAGATTCGGAAGCCTTACGCACACTGGAACCGCCAACGGAACATCTTCATCTGGATCAAAATTGGGATTCCATCTGTTCAAATAGAGACCTTGAGGACCCATAAAATAGGGTCTGTTCCTGAAGATTAGATCCTTGTCTTCTTTTGAGATAAACTAGAACAGGAAATAACCTCGCCCTAGAAAATATGAGGTGACACTTTGCTTGATTAATGGTCTCCATTGCAGATCCAAGCTTCCGTGGCTTTGGAAGAAGGCCAAAGGCCAGTGAACTGACCTATCAGGGCCCTTTCTGCCAGCGACAGAGCAACCTTGATTGGCCCTTCTGAAGGAAGGGAGACCTTTGGAATGTTTTCCAGTTTTTTAATAAACATCAAAGCATTCAGTTTCTTCTTGGCTGGCAACGAATCCAGAAGAGTCTTGAATGCAACATCTTCAACTTTGGGAGAGGACGGAAGACTATTAGGAGGAGCCTGGGATGAGCCCAGCTCATCCATGGCAGAGGGGTGCAGCGCTAGCGCGGCTAACCAGCCCGTGAGAGCACGAACAGCTCGCAGAGTTTGGGGAGGCGGAGGGCAGCGAAAAAAATTAGCAATTTTGTAAAATATATATATATATATATATATATATATATATATACAAAATATTACTACTATGTTGCATTCTAATTCATAAGAAAAAAAATAAAAATAAAAAATTGATCATTAAATGACATAAGTAGACTTGCAAAATATTTCATCTTCTAGACTTTGAAGGCATGACATAATTGTACTACTATAATAACCTATACTAAGCATAGAAAAAGTAGTTACTTAGTGTCAACATTAAAATAGTTAATAATAGTAACAAACACAATATTTATATGCAATTAAATATCTTTGTAGGTAAGAAATTTCTTATGCAATCTATTGCTCATGAATTAAAATCTTGACGAACTTGGTTTTAATACAGGAATATAAACATAAATTATAATAGAAATAATGTAAGCAATCTAAATTTTATTGGGCTATCAATTATATCCTCTTTTCAATATAATATTTTCAAAGAGTTCAAGAATAAATACTTAACACTTGCAATAACTAGTTTAGTCACTTTACCTTCTTTCCTATAGTATTTGAAAAAAGTGAATCTATACTATATTGTTATTCTTATTCACAATTGACCTCAATTTTTAAAATGATTAATAAATGATGTTGGACATTACTAATGTCATTGTCACTAAATAACTTTATAAGACATTTCTCGCACATTAATCTATTGTTCATGAAGTATGCCTCAATCAACTTAGTTTTCAACTAAAAAATATAAAAAAAATATGTTGCTATTCCAATTCATAATTTAACTTTCTCTTGTCAACTATAAAGTGGTACAAATTTCATATAATAGTATATAATAGGTAAGTAATTTCTCATGGAATCTATTAGTCATGAGTTAATCTTAATGAACTTAGTTTTAATACAAAAGTATAAATATTAAGTATAATAGAAATAATGTAAGCAATCTAAGTTTTAGAGGAATATCAACTATATGTTCTTTTCAATATAATATATTCAAACAGTTCAAGAATAAACACTGCACACTTGCAAAACTGTTTTAGTCAGTTTACCCCCTTTCCTCTTGTATTTGAAAAAAATCAATCTATACTACTCTATTGATATTGTTATAAATATTTTATTATAATTTTTAAAATGATTAATAATAGATATTGGACATTACTAATGTCATTGCCATTAAATAATTTTAGAAGTAAAATATTTCTCACACATTAATCTATTATTCATAAAGTAAGCCTTAATCAACTTACCCTTTAACACAAAAATATAAATAATAAAAATAAATTATGTTACTATTCCAATTCAATATTTTATTTTTATCTTGTCAACTATAAAGTGGCGTAAATTTCTTATAGTAATATGTAATCATGATGGTGATGATAATGATGATTAACATACACTAAGAGTGAATATGGCATCTTGGATATTTCTAGGGCTTAAAGTGATAACTCATAATTCTTTAGAATTTTATTTATACACTAAAAAAACATTAAGAGAAGAATTTCAAGATGAAAATAGTTTTTTTGAGTTAAAATGTCAAGAAGGTTGGTCGTGTTACAAATATTTTGAAATTTAGATCCAATATGAGCTTGAGCTAGATAATTTAAGAGAATTTAGTGCTTTTCATATTCAACACTCTTAATGTTACAAAGGTGACAAACACTTTCCTCCTTTGTTATTTTTAGAATTTAGCAGTTATGCCTAGTTTCACTATGGAGATCATGAGAGCTTGTTCTTATTTAAAAGTGCTTATTTTCTTCTTTACACTACTAAGAAACAGTCTGGATACTTCTAGTTTTAGAGATTTGGGTTGGTCACCTCCTTAATATAATATTCTAGTTTCCTTTTACCCTCTCACTCTTTATTACCCCACTATTTAATAATCAATTTTGATGCAATAATATCTTTAATATTAATATATGTATTTTGCAAAATGATTTCCTCCATCATCTCCCAATGCTCTAGTGAAGGTGGCTCATCCTTATGTCATCCCACTTGAGTTGATTGTGGCTTTGGCAAGAGTTACAAGCAATTTAGAAAATCTCTTATCTTCCATGTTATTAAACCTTTTTGTATGCACAAGATATCAATGCCATGCTTACAATGGGAGAAAGATACGCTTCGATGAAGAGGATATGATATTGGGGTGCATTATATTAAATATCATCATAAAAAAATAAGTTACTATAACAATAAATGAGAAAAAAACACAATGCCTGAGCGCTCTGTAGCCTAGGGTTTTCTGCTCGCCCCTGCAATGGTGCAGTCTAAACCCTCCCTGCTTCTATTCTTCGTCAGCCTTCCTCCTTGCGATAGCAGCTGCTGGCATATACCGCACTGCAATGACTGACCCTCAGGGGGGGGCTTCAAAGCCTTCCCCCTCAGCCAAGAGAGATAACCAAGCAAAGGAACCGACAAAGCCTTCTGGTCTAGAACAAGTAAACACGGATACAAGAGATTTCCCAATGCAAGATATGACAAACGCTCCCATTGATCAATCAGACAGGCGTAGTGAAGTACAAGAAGGAAAGATTTGGCAACAGGAAATGCCCAAGGTTACATCAACGACATGCAAACCCATAGCAGCTGAATGACCCAAGATAGAACTTCCCAGCCAAAGAATCAATGGTAAAATCCAGTACATGAAGGACCGTGCGCTCATTGGAAAATTTATTGGATACTGGCTGACTGAAAAAGCTTTGCAAGGATGGATCTCTACCAAATGGAAACCCAAGGGACATGTCACCCTATAGCTAGGACCAAAAGGGTTTTTCACTACGATTTTCATTTGCATCGAAGACTGGAATAGGGTTATGGATGAAGGTCCCTACTTCTTCAACTCCGCTAGTCTGTATTTAAGGGAATGGGTAGAGAGATTTAACCCGGACAAGGAGGATTTCAGCTGGGCACTAGTTTGGATCCGGATGTACTCGCTCCCGTTGGAATACTGGGACGAAGAATCGCTGAGAGACATTGGCAAGGGGCTGGGGGAGTTTATAAAAATTGCTGAGGAAACGAAGCTGTGCAGATACACCTCCTATGCCCGTATTTGTGTCTTCATGCGCTTGGACAAAGCCCTTCCAGACTCGGTAAGTCTCTTCCATGATGACTTTGAATGGATCCAACCCTTAGATTTTGAACATGTACCCTTTCGCTGTCGCAAGTGTCATGCCCATGGGCATCTTTTTCGGGACTGCCCTCTAAATGCTAAACCCCAAACCTCAGATCCCTCAGACAAGTCAGCTCATGATGGCTTTACCAAGGTCGAAAATCGAAAAAGATCGCATAAAAAACCCTCCTCTGGGAAAAAGCCCATGCAGGACGCTGCCTCCATTCCCTCCACAAGCAATAGCTTTGAGGTTCTTGCTAAAACTTCAGAAGACCCATTGCAAAGCATTTTTCCAATCCCACCACTGATCATCATGACCTCTTCCCCCCCTCTGTCTGGCTCTTCTCCCACTCCCCTGCCCCTGAGTGACAACATCGGGATTCCTGAGGTGGCTCGAAAGGACCCTGATTGGAAACCTAATGGAATGGATGTTGACGATATCCCCAGCCAGACCCTACACTTAGCAATCACCTCAGCAGAAAGCAGTCAAACGCAACATATGGAAGAAGAACCGGAAAGAATTGATTTGGGAGGACTTGACATCTTCGAGCTTGAACAAGCATGCAAAAGGAAAGACTACGACAATATTCAAGAGCATCAGCTCAATACCCTGGAAGTCATCATCTCCAGGGCTTACCAGCAACAACAACTAGGCATACAACCGGGCAGTCAATGGGATGGCAGCTTCTTTCCTAAAGACTCCAAAAAACGTGGAAGAAAGACAGATCTTCAAAGAACTATTGCAATAGGGAAAATCCTGGTAGACTTAGGCAGATACGCTAAGTTGACAAAGTACTACAAGCCTACCACAAATAGTGAATCATGAAGCTCACTTCATGGAATCTAAGAGGGCTCAATAGCCCCGGCAAACTCAGAATGATAAAAAACATGATAAAGCAGGAGCAGCCCCAGATCTTCTTTATGCAGGAAACAAAATGTAATAGTAACACACTTGGAAACATCCTCTCTAGAGCATGGCTAGGTTGTCACTCGGTTGCAGTGGATGCTTCGGGTGCCTCCGGGGGACTAGCAATTGCCTGGAACACGCAAGCTATAATGCTCTCAGACTTTCATGCCTCCCATCACATTATACAGGCTACTTTTCATATAATTTGCACCAACACTCATGGCCATCTCTCCAATGTCTACTTCCCACAGGAAGGAGGCAAAAAAATTACTCTTTTAGAAACAATAGAAGCACTCAACTTCAATAGACTCCATCCTCTTTGGATCATTGGAGGAGACTTCAACATGATCACCGAGCTGGAGGAAAAGCAGGGAGGCCGAGCCAAGTTGGAACAAGAAAATGGCCACTTTAAAGATTTTATCTAAAACAATATGCTAATTGATCTGCAATTCTGTAATGGAATGCACACTGGGAGCAATCGCAGGGTTGGGCGACATCAAATTGCTTCCAAACTAGACAGATTCCTCATTTCAGATAATGTAGTGCATCTTGGGGGTGACATTTCGGCATCAATTCTTCCATTTTTAGGCTCAGATCATTGGCTTATCTCTCTCCAATGGCAAAGACCAGGCAACTCTACCAGGCGTCCTTTCCGCTTCGAAGCTTTTTGGCTCACCCACCCCGCCTTCAATGACCTCATCAGATCCACTTGGACCAACTTCCCTTCGCCAGAGGGATCAAAAATGTTTCAGTTTCAACAGAAACTCAAATTCCTGAAATCCCAAATCAAGCGTTGGAATCAAGAGACTTTTGGCAACATCTTCCAGGCTCAGCAAGATCTAAACAAAGAAATGAGAGAACTCCAGCAACAGATAATCACAGAGGGCTACAAGGAAGAGACTTTGGAATAGGAAAAGCTCATTCACAATCAATTGGAGGAGAGAAGAAAGCAGGAAGAAATTCTCTGGAAGCAAAAATCTAGAATTAGATGGCTGAAAGAAGGAGAAAGGAACACTAAATTCTTCCACAGAACCACAATACAAAGAAGAATGCACAACACCATCTCTTTCATATAGAAGCGAGGGGGGAAAGAGTGGAAAGCCATGCAGAGATTGAACAGGAGTTTATCAATCACTTCCAGGAGGTCCATCAAGAACCCCAAATTGATAGACAGCCTGTTATAGAAAAGATCACTCAAAATGTGCCGAAAATTATCATAGAAGAACACAACCAACTTCTTCTTCGACCAGTAATGCCTCAGGAGGTTGATTTGGCTATGAACCAGCTCAAGGAGGGCAAAGATCCTGGTCTAGATGGCTTCACTACTACCTTCTTCCACTCTTTCTAGGATCTTATCAAAGAGGAGGTCTGGCTAGTGGTGGAGGAATCGCGCACTCTTCATTGGCTTCTACTCTCTCTGAACTCAACTTTCATCGCCCTCATCCCAAAATAAGAGAATACCAGTACTACGGACAAATTCTGTCCAATCACACTATGCAATGTTATTTACAAGGTGATATCCAAAGTCATTGCTAACAGGTTGAAGCCGCTTTTGCCCTTGCTCATATCGCCTGAACAATCTGGATATGTAGAAGGAAGACAAATATTGGACGGCATTATCCTCACTCATGAAATCATACACTCCCTCAAGCACTCCAAACAGGCAGGTATGATTCTCAAGATTGACCTCTCTAAAGCTTTTGATAAGTTAAGCTGGACCTATATTCAAAAAATGCTAACAGCCTTTGGTTTTTCCCCAATGTGGGTTCGATGGATTCTGAGTTTAATTTCCACAACATTTTTCTCTATCCTCATAAATGGCATACCCTCTCGACCTTTCAGCCCCTCTAGAGGCATCAAACAAGGAGATCCACTTTCCCCATTCCTTTTTGTTCTAATGGCGGAAGGTCTGGGTTGCCATATCAAACATGCCCTCCTCTCCTAGCATCTCAAAGGTCTATCCATACACAACTCTCCAGCCATCACTCATCAACAGTTCGTGGATGACAACATGTTGTTTGGGTACCCTTCTGTTCAGGAAGCCTCCCTTTTTAAATCCCTTATGAATGATTTCTTTGATGCTTCAGGGATGAGCATAAACACGGCCAAATCACATATCTTCTTTTTTCACACCCCCCTGTTACTCAACAGGCTATTAATCACATTCTGGGCTTCTCCATAGCCTCCTTACCTTCCAAATACCTTGGAGCTCCCTTAATAGATTCTTCCATCAAGTATGCCTCTTGGCGTATTCTCCTTGAGAAACTTAAATCTTGTCTCACTTTATGGACTCAAAGAACTCTGAACATAGCTAGCAGATTAGTACTAATCAAATCTGTGCTACAGGCTATGCCTCTCTACCTTTTCTCAATCTTGGCAACGCCTAAATGGGTCCTTAAAAAAATAAAAGCTCTACAACGCAATTTTCTTTGGGGTGCAACTGGCACAAATCGCAAATGGGCCTTGGGAAAATGGACGACAGCATGCAAGCCCAAAGAAAAAGGGGGTATAGGCCTGAGAGATCCTCATCACAACAATGTTATCATGGGTGCAAAAATATGGTGGCAATGGCTCTCTGCTCCCAATAAGCCATGGGCAGTCATCTAGACAGCCAAATATGCCAATCACAGACCAACGAAGGAGCTAATTAGATTCACTCCAACTGAAAAGGGATCACTAATATGGAACGCTGCCAGACAACACTTCTTGCTGATCCAACAACACAGCTTTTGGGAAATAAGGAATGACAGCACTGCTCGGTTCTGGACGGATGCCTGGAACCAACTACCAAAGCTCAATGACATCTATAGACCGCCTCCTTGCATAGAGTGGGAAGAGAAACAAAAGGAATCCATCCAGCAACAATGAATTCCGGAGACAGAACAGGGGTACAAACAATGGAAGCAGATCGATAGGCTGATCAGGAATGCAGATAACCAGACTAAGGAGGTCATGGAGAGTGAGCTCCAAAATCTACGCATTAGATCATCCGAAGGCAGGGATATTTTAAGATGGGGATATACCCCAAAAGGTTCCTTCACCACCAAAGAGGCTTATAAAATTATATGCAATGATCCAATGCCCCTGGATTCTATCTGGGGCAGAATCTGGTCACCCGGTACTTGGCCCAAAGTCTCCCTATTCCTCTGGCTTGTTGGGCACTGGAAAATCCTCACTTGGGACAATCTCAGGAAAATAAACTTTCACAGGCCCTCCATATGTCCTAATTGTAATTCTTAGGAGGAATCACTCCAACACCTCTTGGACTCTTGCACTCTTGCTAATCAACTATGGGAGAAGGCTAGCTTCTGTTGTCAAAAAATATGTAGAGTGTTCGAAGATATAATCAATTCTATTCGCCATTGGCACCAGAACCCTTATAAAAGCGAACTACTCAACCAAGTATGGAGATTGATTCCTGGCCTTCTCCTTTGGACAATATGGAAAGAACGAAACAAGCGCATATTCAAAGATCAAAGAACTCCTGTAGAAATCATTTGGGGTAACTTTTGTCTCAATCTTAAAGAGACCTTGGCACTTCAAACTTGGCACACGGAAGATTTTCCCACTCTTGCAAATGAGAAATCCATCTGGGAAAATTGGAACATACAACTCCCACAAGGTACTCATAATCACAGACCTTTAGAAGGAAACAACATCAGAAAGCACTTATAGACCCCCCCTTCAAAGCATACTTTCAAACTCAACTTTGATGGAGCTTCAAAGGGCAATCCCGGCAAAGCAGGATTTGGTGGCATATTTAGAGATCATGAGGGTTCGCCTCTCCTAATCTACTTTGGAAACATTGGCTGGGACACGAACAACTCGACTGAACTGGAGGGTCTCTGGCAAGGATTACTCCTTTCCCAGCGTCATGGCTTCCAACCTCTAGAGATAGAAGGGGATTCCCTAATCCTCATCAACCTAGCTAATCAACTCCTCAATGGGGCACATGCGCATAAAATTGCCAACAGTTGGAGACTTGAAGCCAGATTGGATGCAATAGAACAATCACTTCACACCAATCGTGTTGGGTCCCTATAATACTAGTGATTACCCCATTACTATTACAGTTATACCCCTTATTTATATTGTTGTGCCCCTATTACCCCCATGTTGTTATTTTTGTGCCCCATAGAATCCCTCTATTGTTATTTTTGTGGCTTTATATTATTATTGTTAGGTCGGCTGGATTATATTGTGACTCCTTAGACTCCTATATATAGAAAGGAGGTTTTGTCATTTGTATCATCCAAGAATTGTTCATTTATGTAATGTAAAGGAGGTTTCCCCCTCGAAGAGGCTGAATTATAAGGCGTGGATCTCTCTTTTCTATCTTTTTGTGAGCTGGTTTCATAACATTTGGTATCAGAGCTTTGGATTCTAGGGTTTCGCTCCTCCAAACAGGTCATCGTGGCATTTTCGCTATAACTTTTTTTCTGTGACGTTCCAGAAGTCACAAAAAAAACCCATTTGAGAAGAAATTGCGCTGAACCTTGGGTCCAAATTTCAGAGCTTTTCGCACGATATTTGCGGAGATATGATCTGAGGTAGTTGGTCTTTTTGCAGACTCCTGAATTACATTCAAAACATGTGACCCGGGGAAAATCGTCATAACTTTCTCTCTGGGGATCGGATTGAAATTTTGTAAGAAGGTACAGAAAGAGGACGGACTGTAGTTTCTTGTATGCGGGTTTCAGATTCAAAAGTTAAAACAGTAACTCGTGGCACGTCGTACAAGTTTGCCCTACTGACTAGTCTAAAAGCAAGTCACTGTGGGAGATTTCACATAACTCTTCCTTGGAGAATCCAATTTGGGTCAGATTTGTGGCATTCGAAAGAGGACACAGAACGCTACTATAGGTCGCAATTTCAGAACTGGATGATTCGAAATTACAGAGATACATCAGATTCAATATCAGGCTTCTATAAAGTGAAAAAAAGGTGTGTATTTTTTTTTAAAATTTTTGTGTACGCTTGGTTTAACGGAATTCAAAGGGCATAGTAAAGCATTATTATCGGTAACTGATGCCCCGAGGAAAGAAAATGCAAAAACCTAGTAATGAACCTGAAAGCTCTAGCATGACTCATGAATAAGAGGAAGAAATGCTACATGATATATCAAAATTACAAGAACAAGTGCAACAAATGTCACGCTCACAAAAGCTAACAGAAGCTAAGATAAGTGGTGTGGAATCTAAGATAAATGGCGTGGAATCTAAGATAAATGGCGTGGAAGCTAAGATGGATGATTTGAAGATAGATTTGAAGACAGATTTGAAGAAAGACATGGCAAATTTGAAGACAGATTTGAAGACAGACATGGCAGATTTGAAGACAGATTTGACAAATTTTCTACAAGAGATACTTACTAATGGTGAAAAGGTTGTAAAGGAAACTCATGATGTGAAAAAAAGTAATGTTAATCATGATTCCATAGATTCTAATGTTGGATCGAAGACCCACCATATTCCAAAAATCGATATGAGGAATTTTGATGGCAAGGATCCCGCCACATGGATATTACAGATGGAGCAGTTCTTCGGTCTCAATAATGTGCAAAACACACAAAAGGTACATATGGCAACTGTATATTTGGAACCAAATCAGTTTGTATGGTATCAGTGGCTTTTCTCTCGTAAAAAATTTATCACTTGGGCAATTTTTACAGAAGAATTGATAGCACATTATGAAGATATAAAAAGCAACACTTTTTTTAGCCAATTGATAAGTCTCAAACAAAAGGGTTCAGTAATGGAGCACATTGAGGAGTTCAAAAAATTGAACATAAGGGTAAAACATATTCCAGAGGAGCATAGGATTGATGTGTTCATAGGGTCTTTAAAGGATAATATCCAACATGATGTTCGCCTTTGGGAACCTGATTCATTAGAGAAAGCATTCAGGTTAGCAAGAAAAATGGAAAGCAAAATTATGGCAACCAGGAAGCATACCACTCACAACTATAAAGAAGGAAGTGTTGTTGCCCCTAGTCTTCCACAACCTATAAGGTTGACACCACAACAATTGGAAGAAAAAAGAGCAAAAGGGCTTTGTTACAGTTGTGATAGCAAATACACTAAAGGTCATAAGTGTGTTGAGAAGAAATTATTCTACATAGATTGTGAAGAGGAAGAATAAAAGGAGCAAGAAAGGTCAAAAGAAGAAGATATACTCCAGGAACAAAGCCTAGATGAAGAACAAATAAATCCGACCATATCTTGTAATGCATTGGCGGGAATTACCACTCCTCAAACCATCAAGATAGAAAAGAGAGATCCACGCCTTAGAATTCAGCCTCTTCGAGGGGGCAACCTCCTTTACATTACATAAATGAACAATTCTTGGATGATACAAATGACAAAACCTCCTTTCTATATATAGGAGTCTAAGGAGTCACACTATAATCCAGCCGACCTAACAATAATAATATAAAGCCACGAAAAAAACAATAGAGGGATTCTATGGGGCACAGAAATAACAACATGGGGGTAATAGGGGCACAACAATATAAATAAGGGGTATAACTACAATAGTAATGGGGTAATCACTAGTATTATAGGGACCCAACGTATGGTTGCAGAAATGCTAGAGGCTGGTATAATTCAACCAAGTCAAAGTTCTTTCTCTGCTCCAGTAGTATTGGTGCACAAGAAGGATGGATCATGGCGCATGTGTCTGTATTATAGGGACCTCAACAAGCTCACTATTAAAGATAAGTTCCCCATTCCTGTCATTGATGAATTACTGGATGAATTGCATGGATCAATTTACTTCACCAAGTTGGATCTTCGTTCAGGATATCATCAAATCAGAATGAAGATTGAAGACATTTCCAAAATGGCATTTAGAACTCATGAGGGTCATTATGAATTTTTGGTGATGCCTTTTGGCCTTACTAATGCACCTTCAACATTTCAAGGTTTGATGAATTCATTTTTCAAACCATTCCTTAGAAAATTTGTGTTAGTATTTTTTGATGATATACTAATCTACAGCAAGTCTTGGAAGGATCATGTTGAACATGTTGACAGGGTGCTACAACTATTGGAGGAGAAACAATTATATGCAAAAAGATCCAAATGTTTCTTTGGAGTCCAGGAGGTTGAATATTTGGGTCATATTGTATCTCATGAAGGAGTTAAGGTAGACCCTAGCAAAATTAAAGCCATTAAGGAATGGAAAATTCCCACATCCATAAAGCATCTGCGAGGATTTCTTGGGTTGATAGGGTATTATCGCAAGTTTGTTAAGAATTATGGGAGAATAGCAGCACCTCTAACAACATTATTGAAGAAAGATGCATTTTCATGGACTCCGGAAGCAACAAAGGCCTTTGAACATCTTAAAGAGGCAATGTGCCAAGCACTGGTCTTAGCTACACCGGAGTTCACAAAAACCTTTATTGTGGAATGTGATGCTTCAGGAAATGGAATTGGTGCTGTTCTAATGCAAGATGAAAGACCCATTGCTTTTGAAAGTCGTCCAATCAAGGGAATGTTTTTAAGCAAAGCTATTTATGAGAAGGAAATGTTGGCAATACTCCATGCACTTAAGAAATGGCGACCCTACCTAATGGGAAGACACTTCAAGGTAAAAACGGATCATGATAGCCTTAAATACTTTTTAGAACAAAGATTATCCTCTGAAGAGCAACAAAAGTGGGTCACAAAGATGTTGGGTTATGACTTTGAAATCATCTACAAAAAAGGGAAGCAAAATGTGGTGGCAGATGCACTCTCAAGAAAGGATGAGGATGTGGAAGCATTGTTGTGCGCCATTTCTATTATCCAACCAGATTGGATAAACGAAGCAAGGGAGGAATGGAAGAATGATGAAGAAGTGTGGGCACTTATTCGAAAGCTACAACAAGATTCCAGTACGTCTGATACATTTAGCTGGAAAAATGATTCATTATGGTACAAAGATCGCTTGTACCTCTGTAAGAATTCCCAGCTAAAACAAAAGATTCTTATGGAATTGCACACTTCTCCCTTAGGAGGGCACTCGGGATTTTTAAAAACTTACCACAGGGTTAAGAAGTAATTTTTTTTGGATGGCCTTAAATCAGATATTCAAAAGTTTGTGGCGGAATGTTTGGTTTTCCAACAAAATAAAGTTGAAACAATTAAGACACCGGGTCTATTACAACCTTTATCCATTCCAAGCCAACGTTGGGAGGAGGTTTCAATGGATTTTATCACAGGTTTACCCAAGTATGAGGGAAAGAGTGTCATCATGGTGGTAGTTGACAGACTTACCAAGTATGCACACTTTTGTGCATTATCACATCCATTTAAAGCCAGTACAGTTTCTACTGCATTTATGGAAACAATTCAAAAGCTACATGGAAACCCAAAGATTATTGTAAGTGACAGAGATCCCATTTTCACTGGAAATTTTTGGACATAATTATTTTCTTGTCTTGGTACTCAGTTAGATCATAGCTCATCTTATCATCTCAATCTGATGGGCAAACTGAGATAGTAAACAAATGTTTGGAAGGATATCTTCGTTGCTTTGTGTCTGATAAACAGACACAATGGGTCAAATGGTTGCCTCTCGCTGAATGGTGGTATAACACTTCCTTCCATACAACAACAAAAATGACCCCATTTATGGCACTTTATGGGTATCAACCACCATCCATCACATCATATTTAAGAGAAAATTCTAAGGTTCAGGCAGTGGAACATCACATCGAACATCAACAACAAGTCCTCCAACTCTTAAAGGATAACCTCGTGTTGGCACAAAATAGAATGAAACAACAGGCAGATCAACATCGCAGTGAAAGAAGTTTTGGTGTAGGTGATTGGGTATTCCTACGGCTAAAACCATATAAGAAAATGTCCCTAAAGCAAGCTAAGAAGGATAATAAATTATCACCAAAGTATTATGGTCCGTACAAGGTGTTGCAAAAGATTGGTACTATGGCATACAAATTGGAGCTTCCTGCAGCTTCTCGACTGCACCCAGTTTTCCATGTTTCTTGTTTAAAGAAAGTTATAGGCGACAAGCTCCCAGTTCAAACAATATTGCCAGAACTTGACAAGGAAGGAAAAATTATATTGGAACCGGAAGCAGTCACAGAAACAAGAACTCGACAGCTACGAAATCGATCAATTTCAGAGTATCTTATCAAGTGGAAGAACTTATCTGCTGAGATTCCACATGGGAGGATGAGAATTTTATGCAGAAGTATCTAGAACTACTCAAGCGTTGAGGACAACACTTTTTTGAAGGAGAGGGGCATGTTGGGTCCCTATAATACTAGTGATTACCCCATTACTATTGTAGTTATACCCCTTATTTATATTGTTGTGCCCCTGTTACCCCATGTTGTTATTTCTGTGCCCCATAGAATCCCTCTATTATTATTTTTGTGGCTTTATATTATTATTGCTAGGTCGGCTAGATTATATTGTGACTCCTTAGACTCCTATATATAGAAAGGAGGTTTTGTCATTTGTATCATCCAAGAATTGTTCATTTATGTAATGTAAAGGAGGTTGCCCCCTCGAAGAGGCTGAATTCTAAGGCATGGATCTCTCTTTTCTATCTTTTTGTGAGCTGGTTTCATAACAAATCGTGCCATCATATTCAATCACGTTAAATGGGAAGGAAACAAGGTCGCTGATCTACTTGCCAATTTGGGGGTAGAAACTGGGCACACTCTTCTCACTGGAGCTCTAGACATAATTCAGAGTCATGATCAAAATCATGAGTGCAAAATACTGGTCCAAAGGGATGCAGCTCTCACGGATGCGGGTATATAGACGGGCGTTAAATATGACGGGACAGGGGTGGGGCGAGATGGGGCGACACTTGCCTACCTAGGACAAGCCGGATATTTGGCTTCTGATCAACGGATCTCTGCATTTGAGAAGAGCAGGGTTCATTGGCATTGTTTTAAGTAGTTCCGGATATCATGCCTCAGCACGCTCCAGCATACCTCAGACTTCGGCTCTCTTCAATGCAACAGTAATGGCGGATCGCAGATCGATAACCAGCAACATGCGATTGCAATCAGATCGCATCGCAATTTTGGAGGATCGCAGATTGGGGAGACCTAAGGGCAAGGCCTTAACCAATAGCGATATGCGACTGCAATCAGATCACATCGCTATTTCGCATCGGCGGAAACCAAGGGGCGGAGCCTCCACACTTTCTCATGTGCGATGCGATGACGCGGCCTCGAAAGCGGATCACAGAATGGGGAGACCTAAGAGCAATGCCTTTACTTATAGCGATATGCGATTGCGATCAGATCGCATCACAATATCGCATCAGCGGAAACCAAGGGGCGGAGCCTCCACACTTTCACATGTGTGATGCGATGACGTGGACCCAAAAACGGATCGCAGAATGGGGAGACCTAAAGGTAATGTCTTTACTTGTAGCGCTATGCGATTGCGATTAGATCGCATCACAATATCGCATCGACGGAAACCCAGGGGCGGAGCCTCCACACTTTCACAAGTGCGATGCGATGACATGGACCCGACGGCGGATCGTAGAATGGGCAGACTAAAGGGCAATGCCTTTACTTCTAGCGATATGCGTTTGCCTGATGATAGTACGAGGCCGGTTGTGGCCGCCCAGGTGTTCATTATCTGGTTTTTTTTTTTTGCTAGTGTTGCCTGGTTTATGGCTTCCTATATGGACTTATCGTCAAGGAACCATCTTACTGTTTTTTTGTGGGGTCTGGACTTGAGAAGTGATACCATTTTTGAAGTTTCTGCTCTCACTGGACTGGTTTCCCCAATGTTGGGGCAGTCCAGATTTTGTTGATACTCTATGCTACCTTGTTCGAGGCCTTGTCCTCTTTGTATCTTTCTGTACATATTAATAGATTACTTTTACTTAGAAAAAAAAACAATAAATGAAATTGTTATAAATTATAACTATCACAAAAATTGTTATTATGCCATTTAATAGTTTTATAGATTGGACACTCTAAAATGGTGCAATCTCCTAGAATTACTCAGTCAATCTAGATAATAATTTTGCAATAATATCAAAATATAACTAAAATGCAACCATTGATTATTATTAATGTCATTATATAACTTTATATGTGATTTTTTTTGTAGAGTTTATTACTTGTTATGTAATCTTTGATCAACTTAACTTTAAATTAATATAAAACAATAAATAATACCAATAGAGATAAATTATATTACTATATTTTCTATTTTATAATTGATTTTTAATTGACAAAAGAATAAATTTAAACATAATGAGTCTTATATAAAAATTTCTCTTTCACATTCTAACATGTTATCAACCTCCTAATATGGAAAAATATAGTACTCAACACAAACAAAATTACTAATAGTATTACCTAAAATTAAAATTGTTATGGTAACAAACATATTATTGGTATAATTCTATCATTAAATAAATTTTATGGACAATTTAAAATTGTGCCAACCTTCTACTAGAATAGTAACTCAACACATAATGTGGTATTTACTATATCAAATTATAATTAAATTAGTTAATAAGATATAGAATATTCTTGTTATCAAATAATATTAATCAACTTTTTAATATGAACCATAAATAATATTAGAAGAAATAATCTAAGTAAGTCCGAGATTAAGACATCAAATATTTGCTTGTGCAAGTTTATATATAAAGAAAAAAATTATATAGTTTATCATGATAATTTCATCACAAGAAATGGAAATAATCTTGTGGATCAAATGAGAAGAATGAGTAGATCTTGACGTTTCTCTTTGGTTTCCAAGGATAATCCTTGGAGATGCTTCATTATTAGTTGTTTGTCCAAGTCCCTAAGAAATTTGGATTTTGGTTGATCAAAATGGTGAAAAATTAACACCCGTGGTTATTTAATTATTAAATAATTAACATTAATTAATTAATTAATTAGTTTTTATTTGTTTAATAATAATTTAGAAATTACTTAATAAAAATTACTAAATTTTTATTGATAGTTCATATTTAATAATAATAATAATAATTAGTGAATTACAAATATTACTAATTAATTAAAAAGGAGTATTAACGATTAGCAATAAATTATTATTAAATATTCTTTAAGACATGAATACATGAAATATTTTCCTCGACAAGTTTATATAAATTTGTGTTATATAGTTTATTATGATAATTTTATCACAAAAACAATGAATATATTCATTCAAAGTAGTGAATGAAGTGAATTTATAATTCCTCATTTAAAAAAAAACTTAATCTAGTTAAAGTAAAAAAAGTTCTAGATCTGCTGTATAATTCCAATTTTAATGAAATATGTGTTACAATGGACCTGCTTGTTATGAAACCAGCTCACAAAAGGATAGAAAAGATAGATCAATGCCTTATAATTCAACGTCTTTGAGGGGGCAACCTCCTTTACATTACACAAATGAACAATTATTGGATGATTCAAATGACAAAACCTCCTTTCTTTATATAGGAGTCTAAGGGGTCACAATATAACCAAGCCGACCTAACAATAATAATATAAAGGCACAAAAATAACAATAGAGGGATTCTATGGGGCACAATAATAACAATATGGGGACAATAGGGGCACAACAATATTAATAAGGGATACAACGACAATAGTAATGGGGGAATCACTAGTATTATAGGGACCTAACATGCCCCTCTCCTTCAAAAAAGTGGTGTCCTCAATGCTTGAGTAGTTTTGGGTGCTTCTGTATAAAATTCTCATCCTCCCATGTGGAATATTCAGCACATAAGTTCTTCCACTTGATGAGATACTCCGAAATTGATCGATTTCGTAGTTGTCGAGTTCTTGTTTTTGTGATTGCTTCCGGTTCCAATATAATTTTTCCTTCCTCGTTAAGTTCTGGCAATATTGTTTGAATTGGAAGCTTGTTGCCTATAACCTTATTTAAACATGAAACATGGAAAACTGGGTGCATTTGAGAAGCTGTAGGAAGCTCCAATTTGTATGCCATAGTACCAATCTTTTGCAACACCTTGTATGGACCATAATACTTTGGTGATAATTTATTATCCTTCTTAGCTTTCTTGAGGGATATTTTTTTATATGATTGTAACTGTAGGAATACCAAGTCACCTACATCAAAACTTCTTTCACTGCGATGTTGATCTGCCTGTTGTTTCATTCTATTCTGTGCCAACGTGAGGTTATCCTTTAAGAGTTGGAGAACTTGTTGTTGATGCTCGATGTGATGTTCCACTGCTTGAACCTTAGAATTTTCTCTTAAATATGATGTGATGGATGGTGGATGATATTCATAAAGTGCCATAAATGGGGTCATTTTTGCTGTAGTATGGAAGGAAGTGTTATACCACCATTTAGCCAGAGGCAACCATTTGACCCATTGTGTCTGTTTATCAGATACAAAGCAATGAAGATATCCTTCCAAACATTTGTTTACTATCTCAATTTTCCCATCAGACTAAGGATGATAAGATGAGCTATGAGCTAATTGAGTACCAAGACAAGAAAATAATTATGTCCAAAAATTTCCATTGAAAATGGGATCTCTGTCACTTACAATACTCTTTGGGTTTCCATGTAGCTTTTGAATTATTTCCATAAATGTAGTAGAAACTGTACTGGCTTTAAATGGATGTGATAATGCACAAAAGTGTGCATACTTGGTAAGTCTGTCAACTACCACCATGATGACACTCTTTCCTTCAGACTTGGGTAAACCTGTGATAAAATCCATTGAAACCTCCTCCCAACGTTGGCTTGGAATGGATAAAGGTTGTAATAGACCTGGGGTCTTAATTGTTTCAACTTTATTTTGTTGGCAAACCAAACATTCTACCACAAACTTTTGAATATTCGATTTAAGGCCATCCCAAAAAAATTCCTTCTTAACCCTGTGGTAAGTTTTTAAAAATCCTGAGTGCCCTCCTAAGGGAGAAGTTTGCAATTCCATAAGAATCTTTTGTTTGAGTTGGAAATGATTACAGAGGTATAAGAGATCTTTGTACCATAACGAATCATTTTTCTAGCTAAATGTATCAGATGTACTGGAATCTTGTTGTAACTTTTGAATAAGTGCCCACACTTCTTCGTCATTCTTCCATTCCTCCCTTGCTTCATTTATCCAATCTGGTTGGATAATAGAAATGGCGCACAATAATGCTTCCACATCCTTATCCTTTCTTGAGAGTGCATTTGCCACAACATTTTGCTTCCCTTTTTTGTAGATGATTTCAAAGTCATAACCCAACATCTTTGTGACCCATTTTTTTTGCTCTTCAGAGGATAATCTTTGTTCTAAAAAGTATTTAAGACTATCATGATCAGTTTTTACCTTGAAGTGTCTTCCCAACATTTCCTTCTCATAGATAGCTTTGTGTAAATACTTTCCCTTGATTGTATGACTTTTAAAAGCAATGGGTCTTTCATCTTGCATTAAGACAACACCAATTCCATTTCCTGAAGCATCTTATTCCACAATAAAGGTTTTTGTGAAATCTGGTGTAGCTAAGACTGGTGCTTGGCACATTGCCTCTTTAAGATGTTTGAAGGCCTTTGTTGCTTATGGAGTCCATGAAAATGCATCTTTCTTCAATAATGTTGTTAGAGGTGCTGCTATTCTCCCATAATTCTTAACAAACTTGCGATAATACCCTGTTAACCCGAGAAATCCTCGCATATGCTTTATGGATGTGGCGATTTTCCATTCCTTAATGGCTTTAATTTTTCTAGGGTCTACCTTAACACCTTCATGAGATATAATATGACCCAGATATTCCAACTCTTGTACTCCAAAGAAACATTTGGATCTTTTTGCATATAATTGTTTCTCCTTAAATAGTTTGAGCACCCTGTCAACATGTTCAACATGATCCTTCCAAGACTTGTTGTAGATTAGTATATCATCAAAAAATACTAACACAAATTTTCTATGGAAGGGTTTGAAAATGGAATTCATCAAACCTTGAAATGTAGAAGGTGCATTGGTAAGGCCAAAAGGCATGACCAAAAATTCATAATGACCCTCATGAGTTCTAAATGCTATTTTTGGAATGTCTTCAGTCTTCATTCTGATTTGATGATATCCTGAACAAAGATCCAACTTGGTGAAGTAAATTGATCCATGCAATTCATCCAATAATTCATTAATGACAGGAATGGGAAATTTATTTTTAGTAGTGAGCATGTTGAGCTCCCTATAGTCTGGACACATGCACCAAGATCCATCCTTTTTGTGCACCAATAATACTGGAGCAGAGAAAGAACATTGTCTAGGTTGAATATAACCAGCCTCTAGCATTTCTGCAACCATACGTTCAATTTCACTCTTTTGGGCATAGGGATATTTGTACAGCGTGATGTTTGGAGGAACACTTCCTGGAATCAAATGAATAGCGTGATCATGATCACGAATAGGTGGGAGACCTTTGGGAGTCTCAAATATCTTGGAATGATTGTCCAAGACTTTTTGGAGATCTGGAGAAATAGATGATTTCAATGTGGAAACATCTAGTGAACATAATTGTGAAATTACACCTCGTTGTTCCTTCTTTAGAAGCTTTGTCATACTGTTAGAGCTGATTATCTTTCCTAGTTTCCCTACAATACCCCTTAATTCAACTTCCTTTCCTTCTACAGAAAATTTCATGAAAAGTTCTTGAAAATTAAAAGCTATTGTACCCAAGGATTGTAGCCATTGGACTCCTAGTACAACATCAGCAGCACCCATTAGAATGGAAAGCATTGGGCTATTCAATACATATTCTCCCATGGATAGCTTGATATTATGGAACTTTCTAGAGAAATTTATGGTTCCTCCACTTGCAACCATCACTTGACACTCTGGTGTTGGATATAAGAAGCAATTCAATTCTTTTGCTACCTTACAATGAATAAAATTGTAGGTACTTCCTAAATCAATCAACACTATTACCTTTTTCTTCTTGATATGTCCTTCTATCTTGATAGTTTGAGGAGTGGTAATTCTAGCCAATGCATTACAAGATATGGTCGGATTCATTTCTTCTTTATCTAGGGTTTGTTCCTGGAGTATATCCTCTTCTTTTGAAATTTCTTATTCCTTTTCTTCCTCCTCTTCAAAATCTATGTAGAATAATTTCTTCTCAGCACACTTATGACCTTTACTGTATTTGCTATCACAACTGTAACAAAGCCCTTTTGCTCTTTTTTCTTCCAATTGTTGTGGTGTCAACCTTGTAGGTTGTGGAAGGCTAGGGGCAACAACACTTCCATCTTTATAGTTGTGAGTGGTAGGCTTCCTGGTTGCCATAATTTTTCTTTCCATTTTTCTTGCTAACCTGAATGCCTTCTCCAATGAATCAGGTTCCCAAAGGCGAACCTCATGTTGGATATTATCCTTTAAAGTCCCTATGAACACATCAATCCTATGCTCCTCTGGAATATATTTTACCCTTATGTTCAATTTTTGGAAGTCCTCAATGTGCTCCCTCATTGAACCCTTTTGTTTGAGATTTATCAATTGGCTAAAAAAAGTGTTGCTTTTTGTATCCTCATAATGTGCTATCATTTCTTCCGTAAAAATTGCTCAATTGATAATTTGTTTACGAGAGCAAAGCCATTGATACCATATAAACTGATTTGGTTCCAAATATAAAGTTGCAATATGTACCTTTTGTGTGTTTTGCACATTATGGAGATCGAAAAATTGCTCCATCTGTAGTATCCATGTTCCAGGATCCTTGCTATCAAACTTCCTCATATCGATCTTTGGAACATGGTGGTTCTTCAATCCAATGTTAGAGTTTATGAAATCATGATTACCATTTATTTTGTTTTCATCATGAGTTTCCTTTACTACCCTTTCGTCATTAGTAAGCATTTCTTGTAGAAACTTGGTCAAATCTGTCTTCAAATCCTCCATGCCTGTCTTCAAATCTTCCATGCCTGTCTTCAAATCTGTCTTCAAATCTATCTTCAAATCGTCCATCCACGTCATTCATCTTAGCTTCTACACCTTTCTTTAAACCATCCATCTTAGCTTCCACGCCTTTCTGTAAACCATTCATCTTAGCTTCCACGCCATACATCTTAGCTTCTACATCTTTCTTTAAACCGTCCATCTTATATTCTGTTACTTTTTGTGCGAGTGAAATTTGTTGCACTTGGTCTCATAATTTGGATATATCATGTTGCATTTATTCCTCTTCTTCATGAGTCATGCTAGAGCTTTCAGGTTTCTTACTAGGTGTTTCCATTTTCTTTCTTCGGGGCATAAATTACCGATAATAATGCTTCACTATGCCCTTTGAATTCCTTCAAACTAATTTTTCAAACCAAGCTTATGCAAAAATTTAAAAAAATCTACACAATTTTTTCACTTTGTAGGAGCTTGATATTTCATCTGATGTATCTTTGTAATTTCGAATCTTCCAGTTTTGAAATTGCAACCTATAGTAGCCGTTTATGTCCTCTTTCCAATGCCACCAGTCTAATCGAATTTAGATTATCCAAGAAAGAGTTATGCACAATCTCCCAAGATGACCTGATTATATACCTTTTTAGAAGAGCAAACTTGTTTGAAGTGCCATGTGTCACTGTTTTGATCTTAGGATCTGAAACGTATACACAGGAAACTATAGCCCGTCCTCTTTCTGTAACTTCTTACGGAATTTCAATCTGATGCCCAAAACAAAACTTATGACTATTTTCCCCATGTCACCTGTTTGGAATGTAATTCGGGAGTCTGCAAAAAGGCCAACTTCCTCAGATCATATCTCCGCAAATATAGGGCAAAAAGCTCTGAAATTTGGACCCTAGGTTCAAAACGATTTCAACCCAAATGGGTTTTGTTTTTAGTGTCTGAAACGTTGCAGAAAAAAAGTTATAATGCAAATGCCACAATGACCTATTTGGAGCAGCGAAACCCTAGATTCCAAAGCTCTGATACCAAATGTTCTCAAACCAGCTCACAAAAGGATAGAAAAGATAGATCAATGCCTTATAATTCAGCCTCTTTGAGGGGGAAACCTCCTTTACATTACAGAAATGAAAAATTCTTGGATAATTCAAATGACAAAACCTCCTTTCTATACATAGGAGTTTAAGGGGTCACAATATAACCAAGCCGGCCTAACAATAATAATATAAAGGCACAAAAATAAAAATAGAGGGATTCTATGGGGCATAATAATGACAATATGGTGACAATAGGGGCACAACAATATTAATAAGGGATACAACGATAATAGTAATGGGGGAATCACTAGTATTATAGAGACCTATCACTGCTCCTGAAGTGCTTTACCAACATATTGTGCATGTTCCGATTCCTTTCACTACTGCTCCTAACATTCTTGCAGTCAGTTTCAACCAGCCAAACCGACTATTTCAACCACCGAACCGGGAATTTTCCATGCTTTCCTGTACCAAGCACATAATTGTCATTAGATTCAAAATGAATTGAAATAAATTCAAATCATACCTCATTGATGGTCCATCAATAAGGTACACTTGCAATTTTGTTTACTTCCTGTCACAACAAGTCAAACTAGCTCTCCGATCAAAGCATCATGTATAAACATATCACATCCGATTAGCTCAAAACACAACAATCATTAAGTAGAATCATAAATCACATGTAACCATCATAAATCAGAGTCATAGAGCACATGCATAATAAAACTGAAATAAAGTATTGATACTTATCCTTTAATTGGTCCTTGCTTCTACATTTGTTCCTTGTCATTTCTGCACACACATCGAATCAGTTTTGAAACCTGGAAAGCACCAAGTTCCTTCTCTCCTCTTCAATCATGTACCCATACACACAGTTTACATCAAAAAACATACACCCACAAACGATGTACCACAAAATACATACACCTACATCTAGTGTACAACACAACACATACACCTACATCTAGTGTACAACACAACACATACACCTACACTCGGTGTAAAACACAATACATACACCTACACCCAGTGTACAAAACAACACATACACCTACACCTGGTGTATAACACAATACATACACATACATAGAGTACAACACAACGAATACACACGTTGTGATACATTGACTACACAATAGCACATACACACAACACAGTATGTATGACATGTACACAATACCACATGTACATAGCACCACCTACACAACGTGTACATAGCACCACATGTACACAACGCAACCTACTCAACATGTACACAACACCACATGTACACATCACCACCTGTACACATCACCACCTATACATTGTGTACACAACACTACATGTACATAACACCACATGCATGACATGTACACAACACCACCTGCACAATGTGTACACATCACCACATGCACGAAATGCCACATGTACTTAGCACCACACGCATAAAACACCACATGTACAACATGCACATTGCACCATATGTACACAACACCACATATACAACATGCACACAACACCACACATACAACATGCACACAACGCCATATGTATACAACATCACATATACAACGTGTACACAACACTGCATAACATGTACACAACACCATATATACGCAACATTTCATATACAACATGTACACAACACCATATGTACACAACACCATATATACAACACCGCATATACAACAGTGGTACTGCACATCCAGAGACTACACTGACTCTACCAAGCAACCTAGATTCTAGTACCTTTCCACTATCCATGCTTGTCCCAACATGTCGCGGATCACACTTCTTTCATTCTGTTGATGTATCCTTCAGTGCGAGTTGCCATAACATAAATATAGGCATAGTATAAACACATAATATCAATTCATATTCATAGGATACTAACCTCATAGATCTGTCAGGGATACTCTGCCCACTTGATTCCTCGTAAACCAAGAACATCTTCATGTCATTCACTCGCATAAGCAATCATTCCTCGACAAGAATGATCCCCAATGACTTTGTCAGACAATGACATACATGCATACATGTATACATCTAAACATTAGCATAAAATAATCATGATCCTTGATGACCCTGTCAAACAAAGACATACATACATACATATATACATATATAGGCATCAACATAATCATAATCACAACACTTACCAAATATCATAAGGTCAAGGTTAAGATAACTTCTTGTATCTATGCACAACATGCATAACATTGAGAACAATAGTTCCCAAAATAGCCAAGGCATATGATACCTCATATCCATTCACTCTAACTTTCATGTTACCTTTCTCATGGTTGCCTTGTCACCATCCATTTATCCCAGTGGACCCAAACAATCCAACTGACTTTCATGTTATTGCCTTCAACTGCGCTTTACTCATGCACCGAGAGTCATTCGGGTCTTACATTACTTGTTGGATTTCATTCAACTCTCCCCAATCTCCTTGAATTTCTCTTTCTCCAACCAATTCCCAAGACCCCCAAAACATAAAAGGAAAGAACAAGAAGTAAACAAGAAGAAAAACATGGAAAACCAATAGCAATACAACATCACAAACAAAGTGGCATCGTCATGCACCAGACATAATCAAAACTACAAGTCAAGCACAAACAATTAACAAAATATCAAAAGCACAAACTAGCAATAAACACCATGAATCAATCACCATGGGTTCCCAATGCTTCTAAGGGAAAGATCAACCCAATCCTTCAATATTTCATGGTAATCTCTTTTTGCATGCAATTCCCTGCATCATACTACCATAAACAGATAACTTATTAGTGCATAAATAATTATAACAACATACTAGTTACCTTACCTTGCTATGCCAAGCACGTTGCCTTGTAACTGAACACATACATATATCATCTCTCAAGGGACTCCAATTCCTTGACGAATCCAACCATAACTAGAAACCAATTGTTATACCTATCAAATACATGTTCAAGAATATAGCACATATCCACATAATCTCAAACAAAATCAAGGTTAAGAAGACTTTCTATATTCATGCAAAGCACTCATTCATTTGGAATTGTGGTTTCCAAACATAGAAAAGGAATTCTCACCCAATTCCCTTCTTTTACCTTTTACCTTGTTGCAATTGAGTCTTATTAGGTGATATCACGTCACATATGTCAGTCACATGTTCCAAAGGTTAAGACATTGTGTCAATTAATTTGAAATCAACCTTTACCAAGACTAATAACCATGTCATAATCAACTCATAGTCATTAGTCACTGAAATGCATATTAGTTGTATCAATGCATATTGTGTTAGTATAATTGTCTAAAACAAGATCGTTCCTTCATGTAATACTGTAGACCCATTCTCATATCATGAAATTAACAAAACATTCAAACAACCTGTAAACATAGCATGTTAGATAAACCATATAGATGACATAATCGAACTCATATCTCAATGTATCTCAGGGGAGGCCATATCTGAACAGGTCAATCCATATTAGTACGACATGGTATCACAAGCATATAGACTCATACCTGAATATCATAAGAATAACCATTTGCACAAGCCAATTCAGATTAGCATGATACATATAACATCAATATATTAAATGAAATGAAAACCATTAACCATCATACCTACATGCCAACATACAAACCTGTATGATGATCTGCTCTTACCTCGAGGTCCAGTGCTGCAACCTTGCTCCGATATTCTGCATCTCTTGCTTCATCTTAGCCAACATATCAACATCATAACATACCAATAACATCATGAAGACACAAATTTCATAATTACCACCACAATGCAAATGTCCAACCTACCATGCATACATAACAAAATGCATCTAGCCCATCTAGTCCAAGTGTTTGAACCTGGAAGCTCTGACACCAATATGTAACCATCCCTCCCACATTTACCCTATTTCGCTGGCCTACCATGGTAAACATTAGATGGAGAGCTATTCTGACATGACCCAACCTCCTAGATCCAATTAAGGAAGTGGAGTCGACTGCTGACAATAAAATGACAACTCAACACATCCTACATAAGTTATAGGTCACTCAATGGTTGATCAACCACCCCAGGTGGCCAAACTTGAGCTAGACCTCTAATTCTCAACCCTGGGCCATCAACTGCTCCCATAAAAAGGCCTACATGTAGCTGGGAGCCTCCAACTGCAGGCACAAGCTTGCATCCATGCGGTTGCAACCCAAATTTCCTAGTTCAAAGGGTATGGTCCCAGATTCTGAGCCTAAATTCTAGGTCAACCTCCATACCACTACCCAGAACTCAGTGAGACTTTCTAGAATCAATAATGACATCAAGACATATCCATTCATATGAAACTTGATCAAGGACTTGACCTAACCAAGCCTAACCATGACAACCATTTTGTCACACATATGGTGACATGTAATCTACAAGTCATGAATGCATATCTGAACATAGGAGTCTGAAACTCATATGAGATTCACTAAGAAGGAAACTTAGTCATAATATCACCATCATAATAAATTCATATACTTATATATTACAATAGAAAATACCTCATATTAACATATGAAAATTCCAACCAATTCAGGGACTTCCACGTACAACCCGACCATAGATTGCTTTGAACCAAATATTTCTTTCAACCATTCACCCTCACGCCATATTCCAAGCATGAATGTGGGATGTCATCTAATGAAAAAAGACAAACCTAGAGCTTCTAGAGGCAAAACCACCTCAACCCTCAATCAATGATTCCACCTCATGGTCGGGCATCATTATCACCAACCAGATCAGTCTCTACCCAAGTTATCCAGGGCTCTAGAGAATTTGTTCCAACCGTGGCTATATGAACTAATAACTCAACCCACATCCTTCTAGGGCTCTATATAATTTATTTAACATGAATCTAGGGACTAATAACTCAACCAATCAAGGGATCCAAAGCGTTTATCCCCACCTAGGCTCCAGGACTTGTAACTCGACCCAAATTATTCTTGGGATTCCAGAGCATTTGTCCCAACCAACGGCTCCAGGAACTAATAACTCAACCAAAAACCATAAGGAACCTGAGCACTAATTAGAAAACAACAAATGGAAAGACC
Source organism: Pinus tabuliformis (assembly GCA_031772625.1). Classification (NCBI taxonomy): domain Eukaryota; kingdom Viridiplantae; phylum Streptophyta; class Pinopsida; order Pinales; family Pinaceae; genus Pinus; species Pinus tabuliformis. The sequence goes on from CM062814.1 coordinate 729,850,725, forward strand.
CACACACCATGGTTATCCAGGAATGGCAAGGCAAGGCTAAAACCATTGTCAATCTAGGAAAATCCCCATGCCCATGAAAATACATAACCAAGAAACCACATGCATATACCATGCATGAAAAACTAAAAAGGAATCATACATGCAGCTCGATACCTGCAAGAAATCCAACTGTAGCTACATTTCCACCTGTTCCCTTGTGCTCTCTTGCTTTCCTTTTCCTTCTTTTTCCAATCCAAGTGAAAACTAGAGTGCTCCAAGAATGCTCCAAGTGTGCAAGAGTATGAGAGAGTGAGAGAATAGAAGAGAGCTCCAAATTTGAACTGGAAAAAGCCATGAACTGATCCTCAGAAGCATTTTTATCATTAAGGCCTCTATCTTCTTCATTTCCCTTCATTTTTCCTCTAACTTCCCTTGCATGCAAATTTGTGACTTTTCACCTTCCTTTTCTCCTATTTTCCTTTATTTCCATAATTAAATGTCAATTATTGCCACTTTTCCTTTGCCAATTTCCTTAGCCATAAATAAACTGAAAGTGAAAAACACTAGGATGTTTTTCCCGCCATTCAACTTGGAATACATGTCCCATGACCTTGGTCTTATATGTTTTACATGGAAAATCAACCAGGCGCCGTTACAATCCACAACGAAAAAAATCACAAATTTGTTCAAGTATTTACCAAAGACACTATACATGAGGTACATGGGTGTAGTTGGTGCATTTTTGAGATTGAAAGGATCCACCACAAATTCATAATGACTATACCTTGTTCTATAGGTTTTCTTCTAGTTTTCCTTTTTCATGATCCCGAATCAATGATATTTTGGCCTCAAATCGACCTTAGAAAATAATTTTGCCCCTTTTATTTGGTAAAAAAAAATCAATTTGAGGCAATGAGTACTTGTTATTCACTATTTCTTTATTCATCCATATAGAATAGTTCCATATTTATTTTTCATGAAAAAAATACATTCACCTACATGCTTGGTCGAATGTATCATTTCTATAGAAATTCTTGCAATTACATTTTTATCTCCATTAGCTCTGAGGTAGTCATTCTATCAGAAGCCTTAGATATTACTGCAACTCTAGGCACAAGGTCAATTGAGAAGTCCATATATCTCCTTGGTGGCAAGTATCGGTACCTCATCAAAGAATACATCTCCAAATTATTACAGTACTTGATAGTCTTGAAATGTAGGTTTTAACCCCGTACAAAAATTACCTGCATACAAATTCTAAAACATAGAAAATAAACAATAGCGAGAGCATAACACATAAAACAAATATACACATATATTTTCCCTTGGATCCCAAAACCAGTACTACCAGATTGATTTTTCATTATGTTCCTTTCAATGTTACAATACATATATATACATGCCGAAGCATCCAATACTATGGACCAAAAAACCATCGTGCCCAAAACCATGTGCGAAAACCATGCACAAAATCATAGGTAGGTCCGCCCACCTAATATAAGGTCCAAATTTTTTTTCCTTGGGGCATTACCCCAAACCCTGTAGAGGGGGGCTAACTGCCCCCCTCAAACCCCATGTGACCTCGCCACTGTGCAGTTGGCGCAACGAAGGTGGTGGGGGTGGGGGGGGGGGGGGGGCTCGGGGGCTCCAACCCACCTCTAACCCCTTGTTTAACCAGGGGAGCTAGTCATGGAAAGAATATAACACAACCCAATATTCTCCCACTTGTTGTTTTCTTTCCACAAGCGCCACAAGAGAGCTTAGTCATTTATCCAACCCTGCAACGCCCATTGTTTCTCCACACCAAGAGAAGTTCTCAGAGCTCATAGATTTTGTCAATGCATCTGCAATATTCTTCAAAGTGTCCACCTTTACTAGCAACACCTTTTTGTATTATATCATATCCCTCACAAAGTGATACTGAACATCAATGCGCTTTGTCTTTGAATGATAAGCAGGGTTCTTTGCCAAGAAAATTGCACTTTGGCTGTCACATTCTATCCTTATAGCTCCCTGTACTAACCCCATACTTGAACACAATCTCTGCAACCAAACTGCTTCCTTGCTTGCATGAGTGGCTGCCATGTATTCTGCCTCTGTAGTTGATAGTGCCACTACAGATTGTTTCTTACTCATCCAAATGAATGCACCTCCAAATAGGTTAAAAACATACCCACTTATAGATCATCTCTGATCCAGATCTTCAGCGCAATCTGCATCAACAAAGCCACATATATCCAACACTCTGTCCAATCTTGATCTTCCTTGGTAGCACAAACCATAATCACTAGTGCCACGCAAATATCTGAAAACCCGCTTCACTGTTGTCTAATGCTCCTTCCCTGGTTTTGACACAAACCTGCTCAATACTCCCACTGCATGTGCAATGTCTAGTCTAGTACACACCATCACATACATCAGGCTACCGACTGCACTTACATATGGAACACGAGACATGTCATCTTCCTCTTCTTGTGTCTTGGGACACCGTTCAATAGATAGCTTTACACCTACAAGAATAGGAACCTTCACCGGTTTACTATCCTGCATATTAAACTTCTGTAGTATTGTCTCGACATACTTCCTCTGGTTTAACTAGAGCTTCCTCTTTTCTCGATCTCTTTTAATTTCCATTCCTAAAATATAGTTTGCAGCACTAAGATATTTTATGTCAAATTTGGAGGACAATTGGGTCTTCAAATCCTGGATAATTTCTTTGTCATTTCCAACCAGCAACATATCATCCACATATAAGACCAGATAAATAACATAGTCACCAATTAATTTAAAATACACACAGTGATCTGATTTGCTTTTGGTGAATCCAAGTCCCTGTATAAATGTATCAAATTTCTGATACCACATCCTAGGTGTCTGTTTTAACTCATACAAAGAATTTTTTCACTCGCATACCAGTTCTTTCTTACCCTTCACCGCAAAGCGTTCAGGTTGCTTCATGTAGATCTCCTCTTCCAGATCCCCGTGAAGAAATGTTGTCTTCACATCCATCTTTTCTACCTCAAAATCAAAATTAGTAGCAACAGATAAAAGTAATCTAATAGAAGCTACCTTGGCAACAGGAGAAAAAATATCACCAAAATCAATTCCCGACACCTGGGAATAACCTTTTGTTACCAACCAAGCTTTGTATTTCTCCACCTTTCATTTTGCATTTGTCTTCTTCTTGAACACGCATTTGCTGCCAATGGGTTTCCTTCCAGCCGGAAACTCCACCAGATCCCAAGCCTCAGTTTTGTGCAAAGATGCCATTCATCAACCATGGCCTCTTTCTAGAGTTTGCCATCCTTTGAATCTACTACTTCCTTCATAGATTTGGGATCATCATCAGTGATAGATAAAGAAAAATTTGAACAGAAAGAAGATGGACTATACCTTTATGGCTGCCTTCTTTCTCGAACTGATCTTCTCACAACCAGAGTTTGTGTCTCTTCATCTTCTGATTCCTCTTCTGCTGTAAAGTCTGATTCTTCCTCCTTTATCTCAAACTCTATCTTCTCAAGTTCCTTTGATGGGACTTCATGTTTAATAACATCTTTTACCTCTTTGAACATCACATCTCGGTTGTACACAACCTTCCTTATTACTGGGTTCCAAAGCTTATAACCCTTTAAACCATCCTTATACCCAATAAAGATGCACTTTTTAGATTTACTATCCAACTTTGTTCTTTTCTCCTTTGGAACATGTACATATGCATCACATCCAAATACCCTGAGATGTGAAAGAGAGGGTTTCTTACCAGTCCATAACTCTTATGGAGTCTTATCCTCCAATGCTGATGAAGGTGATCTGTTGACCAGGTAACATGCAGTCTCCACTGCCTCTGCCCAGAATTCATGTCCTAACCCAACACCACTGAGCATGCTTCTTGCCCTTTCCATCAACGTCTTCTTCATTCTTTCTGAAACTCCATTTTGCTCATGTGTGTATGGAGTAGTCTTTTTCCATGCTATACCACACTTCTTACAGAATTCTTCAAATTCCTTCTTGCAAAACTCTCCACCGTTATCTATCCTCAACACCTTTATCTTCTTCTCTATTTGGTTTTCCACCAGAGCCATTCTTTAAACCTGTCAAAGACTTTAGATTTCTTTTTGACTAAATATATCCATGTATTCCTTGAGAAGTCATCTATAAATGATACATAGTACATAGACTTACCCAGTGATGGAACCTTCACAGGTCCAAACACATCATTGTGCACAAGCTCTAATATTTGTTTCACCCTCTTACCACCAGAGGGGAAACTCACTGATTCTACTTCCCATATACACAATTTTCATAGTAATCAAAATCCATAGAGCTATTACTCATACCTTCTACCATACCTTTACCATGAAGTATGCGAAGGCCCTTCTCTCCAATATGTCCAAGCCTTTGATGCCACAACATGGTCTTCTCTCCATAGACCACTAGATTTTCTACTCCTCTTTCAGGAACCACAAAACTATTGCACCCATAAACAACAATGCTACCTTGCAGTTTGTACAGAGTTCCAGTCCAAACTCCCCACATCAATACTAGTTCTCCCCGAACCATCTTGCAGGTATCTTTCTCGAACACTGTTTTTACACCTACATCATCTAGCTTGCTTAAAAAAATTAGATTTCTGGCCAATGCAAGAATATGCAGAACACCCGAAAGTGTTCTAATCCTTCCACCTTGCAACTACAACTTTACTTTTCTGTGACCAATGATTCTAGCCTTACTATGATCCCCTAAGAAGACATCACCACCATCGTATTTCTCATACTCACAGAACCACTATCTATTGGGAGCGAAGTGAAAGGATGCACTTGAGTCAATCAACCATGCCTCATGATCTACATGTGTACTTGAAGAAAAAGCCAAGTACACATCCCCACCTTCATCTGAGGTGTTTCTCACCTCTGCAAAAGGAGCATCATCAGATCCCTTTCCTTTTTTAGGAGCTTTAGATTTACAGTCCCTTTTGTAGTGCCCTTCCTTTTCGCATTTCCAGCACATCTTTACAGGTTTTCCTAGAGATGTAGATCTCCCTCTAGATTTATATATCCTACTCGATGACTTATTTTTTCTTCTATTATGGGACCATCCTCGTACAGACAAGGCATCACCATTCTAGCTCTCCATATTTTTCCATCTCATCTCCTTCGTCAGCAAGGATGAGACTATTTCATCAAACTGCAAGGTAGTTGCATTGCTACCTATTGCAATAACCAGACTATCCCACGAATCTTGTAGAGAACAAAAAAACTAATGCAATTATCTTCATCTGAAATTTTAATATTAACAGATAATAACTGGCTTACCCCAATATTAAATGCGCTCATATTCTTTGTCACCGAGTCTCCATCTTTCATTCTCAGGTTATACAAGTTTTTTTGCAGGAACAGTTTATTCACTAGAGACTTAGATTGGTACAAAGTCCCTAACTTGTCCCACAAAGCCTTCACCGTAGCTTCCCTTGATACATTCAACAATATTGAATCTGAGACACACAATTGTATTATTCTCTTTGCCTTCCGATCCAACTTCTTCCATTCTTCATCAGACACTCCCGTTGGTTTAGTACCCGAATATATTGCAATCCACTGATCTTTGTCCACCAAAAAATCCTCCATCTGGAGTTTCTACAACTCAAAACTATGACCATTAAATTTCTCTATCTTTATCTCTCCACTACTCGCCATCTTCTTTCACTACCAGAATCAATCCCGTAGATCTCCCACTGAACAGGGTCTACCACAGGCTCGAGCAAAACCCCTCAGCAACAAAGGCATCCCTTGGAAGCAAAAACAACTCTGATACCAAATGTAGGTTTTAACCCTGTATAGAAATTACCTTCATAAGAATTCTAAAACATAGAAAAATAAATAATAGCGAGAGCATAACACATAAAACAAATATACACAGAGATTTTCCCCTGGATCCCAAAACTGGGACTACTAGATTGATTTTCATTATGTTCCTTTCAATGTTACAATACATATATACATGCTGAAGCATCCAAAACCATGGACCGGAAAACCATTGTGCCCAAAACCATGTGTGAAAACCATGCACAAAATCATAGGTAGGTCCACCCACCTAATATAGGGTCCAAAACAAATTTCCCCGGGGCATTGCCCCAGACCCTGTAGAGGGGGGCTAACCGCCTCCCACTGCATAGTCGGTGCAATGAAGGGGGGGCTAACCACCCCCCATTGCATAGTCAGCACAACAAAGATGGGGGCTCCGCCCCCCCTCTAACCCCCATGTTTAACTAGGGGAGCTAGTCGTGGAAAGAATATAACACAACCCAACATCAATTTTGCTCCTTTTATTTGGTAAAAAAATCAATTTGAGGTAATGAGAACTTGTTATTCACTATTGCTTTATTCATCCATCTAGAATAGTTCCATATTTATTTTTCATGAACAAGATACGTTCGCCTACATGCTTGGTCAAATGTATCATTTCTATAGAAATTCTTGCAATTACATTTTTATCTCCATTAGCTCTAAGGTAGTCATTCTATCAGAAGCCTTAGATATTATTGCAACTCTATGCACAAGGTCAATTGAGAAGTCAATATATCTCCTTGGTGTAAGTATTGGTACCTCATAAAAGAATACATATCCAAATTCTTACAATACTTGATAGTCTTCAAGATTTGGACTTTTATACTTTGTTGATTCCAATACATGTGATGTACACAACTAGCATCCCTTTCTAAAGAACTTCTTCAATTGTAAAGTTGAAACATATTTATAAAGACTATGTTTGAAATACCTCTTATTGTTCTTTGGTATTTTTCTTTGCTAATCTAATTGAAGGTCGTGTTGTAGAAACCAATCTTAACTTGGATGTCATGCTTCCCATTGGTACATACCAATGAAGATATCATATGAATCAAGTGGAAATATGTTGAAATTTTAAACAGTGAAGAATCTATTCAACTCTAGTGGACATTTCTCCACCATTTGACTAACCTTTCTCTTAGTTTTAGTGGCTAACTAAATTAGCCATGATTTATTGTGCTTAAGCTTCTCAAGTGCATATAATTCCACTAATATTTAGGAGCAACATAACTTTGACTATATCCTAGAATAATTAAAATGGAAAAGGATTTCTTGGTGATCTTACTTTCAAATTCAAACACTATATATTGATGTATGCTTGGTGATCTCCCAATGTAACATAGAACCTAGGGATAGTCCTCGCTACATCATCAATATGTGTAGTCTCTTGAAAGTTATTAACATTCCTAGTGTTCTTCTTTTGAAGTGGAATTCTTTTGAGTAAATCATCTTCTCCACATCCCAAACATGGAGTAGAATCTATTGGTCTCTTCCCCACTAATTTAGTTGGTTGAGCCCCACTGTGTGTTTGTTTTTGTAATGGGGAGGCTTAAACCCTTTCTTTCTTTGGTTAAGCTTCTTCTTCTTCTTGTCCTTCCGTTCCCTGTGAACCTATATCTTGTTTTTGTTTTTCTCATAATAATAGCTAGCCTTTCTAATGACTTCATATAGGGTTCATGGTTCATTAAACATAATTCCCTCCCTATAGGATTAAAGTAATCCACTTAGAGGACACTTCATTACCGTTTCATCTTGGATATACTGGCATCTCTCAATAGCTCCACGAATTTACTCACCTAATAATCTATGGTCACATACTCTGGCTTTAGTTCATGGAATTCCTTGATTTCACCATAATAGTATATTTCAGAGAGGTACTTTTGCTAAAAATACTTATTGAACTGCTTCTAGACAATATTTCTCTCACTAATATTCTTGAATTATCTAAGATGTTACACCAAATTCATGCTCTACCATCTAAGTTGAATATGGACACTCTTTCTCTTATGTTCCTAGAGTAGTCATGGACATTGGAATGCTTCCTCATCCAAATTATCCAAGCATTGGGTTCTTGAAAAATCTTTACATTATCATCCAAAATAGTTGGTATTGATTTCCTAAACTTTCCTTACAAGCTATGTCTAAACTTGGTCACTTTCTTCCTTTCTTATGAGAAGATGATATTGAGATAATGTGTTTTTAAAATAAGATTATCCATTTTCATAGGATTTTCATGGTGTCTAAAGGCACTTCTTTTGTTGTTTTAGGATCTCTTATGAGAATGACTCTTAGAGATACCCATGTTTCTACCATTTAGAGATACCCATGTTTCTACCATTTATTCATTATGCATCTCTCTCTCTCTCTCTCTCTCTCTCTCTCTCTCTCTCTATGTTTCTACCATTTATTCATTATGCCCCTCTCTCTCTCTCTCTCTCTCTCTCTCTCTCTCTCTCTCTCTATATATATATATATATATATATATATATATATATATATATATATATATATATATATATATATATATATATATATATATATATATATATATATATATATATATATATATATATATATATATATATATATATATATATGTATGTATGTATATATATATATAGATATATATATATATATATATATATATATATATATATATATATATATATATATATATATATAATTGTAGTGCGATAAGCTTTGAATCTCTACTATCATAGGATTTTCATGGTCTCTCTCTCTCTCTCTCTCTCTCTCTCTCTCTCTCTAATTGTTTGCTCCATAGCTTTGAATCTCTACTATCATAGGATTTTCATGGTGTCTAAAGGTACTTCTTTTGTTGTTTTAGAATCTCTTATGAGAATGACTCTTAGAGATACCCATGTTTCTAATGCTTCATTGTTTGCTCCATAGCTTTGAATCTCTACTATCAAGATTATCATAGTCTTTGCAATGTCTAGAAAAGTCCCTTGACTACTTCATCCATTGCAAATAAATTTGCATTTCTTCTTTGCATATTTTCACTTATGATATTGACCGAAGTGGATATCAGTGTTTGCCCACCTCTACCACTGACTCAATGATTCTCTACCATCTTGGCATTTCTTTTATGGTTTTTTGGGTCCCAAACTTTTAGGAAAATTTTGAGGCCCTAAATGATGTTTTCTTGTGATTTGGGGGGCCAAGAGTTGTCATGGCTATTGGGTAATTTAATTATTTATAAGCCTACAATTAATTCACTCAAACATTAATTTTTAACCAAGATGTTTGTAAAATTTGAGATTCCACACGATATGTGCAGAGTTCAAGGCCCTGATATTCTTCCTATCTTGTTGTTGCAAAATAGAAACAAAAGCAATATATAAGGACACTTATGCAGAACGTAAATCACTTGTGTGGAAAGTAAATTGCTCATGCGGAAAGTAAATGCATACAAAACTAAGAAAAAAGAAACGAAAGGAATAAGAGCATAACACTCTTCACACAAACCACACAACTTAAAGGTAAGGAAAAAAATAAAACCATGCACTACAAGAATTGAAAGGAAAGTATCTAAGTTATTCTACATTGAAGAAAGGAAAGGAAAATTAATTCAATCCACCCATGATCTATAAACACCAATAATTAGCAATTTCATTAAAGAGGTGAATACATAGCCAACAACTCCAATGATCAACAATCTCTTCATTGTAGATAGGTGAATGATCTAACAATCCTAGCTACTTTCCTTATAATCTTTGGCAACCTCCCTACTACTCTACTCCAATGTCTTTCTCTGACTGCTCTCCCTTTTACTTTCCCATACATTTTATACAAAGAGGCGAACGGGGCAAATTGAAACAAATTCCCCCAAATTTGAACTGTCAAAGTTATGGACAAATGAAAAAATATTATCTTTATTTATTTTGGTAGATATTGGTTGGAAAAAAACTCAAGATTTGATACATTCAATCCATATAACATAAAAGTAGCTGAGAATATGTTTGATTCAGTTCATTTGATAATTGGTTACTCTGTTTGGATTGCAGTTTGCCAACGACCACAATAAGAAACGACCCTTTAAAAAAATCGAGAATATCTCCAACCCATAAATTTTTTGGGGAAACCACTTATGAGTCACCTAATTGGGGATGTTTTGGAAAAAACCCATGTCTCATATTTTTTATTATTTTTTTTCATTTCTCCAATAAGTTGCATTCGAAGTTTGTTACCCAATTTTTTTTTGACATGAGTTGTATGAACTGTAGATCATGAGCTAAAGCTTTATGGAGTCAACCAAGGTACGAATTGAACATCATAGACCCCTTTAATAACCCATGGGAACAAAAACCATGTCTCACAATTTCCCCTAAAGTTGTGTAAGTATGCAAACCTTGGAGGTTAGTCGCAATAACTGCATAAGAGCCATAGGAACAACACTATGTAAACCAAAATTCGTAAAACCATTAACAAGCCTTCCTAATTTGTAAAAAAAGGAAAATAACAATAATTAACTATATTGTAATTCTTAATCTTATTATGGCATATTCACAAAGAAATAACACAAAAATGGGTAATAAATGGGTGACAGGATAAGGTACATAATTGTTTTGAATGGTGAAAAAGATGGAAATTTGGTGACTCGATATTGGCATACCATAGCCATAGCCATAGAAAAAAGTTTTAGTACTTGGATATTTATTTCCAATGAGCTATGGTGAGCCCTAAACAGAGATTGTATGCAATAGGTGCACCCTTGGGAAGTTAATACCAACTAACCACCTTGGGGCCCGCAAACCTTTTGATGCTTCATATTCTAGGCTTAGGGTTTTAGAACTATAGGATTCTTTCTTTATGTTAATGGGTCATTCTTTCAATCTCTTGTAGTAGATTTTTTGAAATGAATGTAGCCACCATCTCTCTTTCTTTAGAGAAGATATCACAATTCTAGCTAGTTTATGTTCTACAACAATTTGTTTTGTATTTATTAATAGAAGTTTGATTTTAACAACATTACCATGCTCTTTTTTATATTTATGTGTGTATTTTTCATTATGTTCCTAGTATATCCTGGATTAGTGGTATCAGAGCAATATACTCTTTGTCGTTTCAATAATGCATGTCCCTGATGAGGTTAGGGTACAAAGAGTTGGGTGTTGAGCTAGTTTTACTTTGGAACAATCGCTCTCGCTAAACCAAGTGGCCTCCCATGGTAGAATAAAATAGAGATGACAAAGCAAGAGATCCTATCAATTTTTTTCTTGAGGAAGCACTCGCATGATAGAGGAATGAGATGATGGACAATCTCATGTAGATCCTTTGACAACTGCCAAAAATGGTCAAGGCACCTTCAACAAGCTGAAAATTCAGAGGTGTGACACTCTTCAATGTACAATTTATTTTTTATGTCCCATTATTTGAAGGAAAAATAGATGCAGATGCTTTGGAGAAATGGTTAAATTTGCTAGAGGGATTTTACTATGTCCAATTTTTTTCTAGGAATGGGAAGATCACCTTCGCACTCTTGAAACGCCTACCCCATGTTAAATATTGGTGGGAAGGTTTCTGGGAGAGACACAGCAAATATGAATCTTTTATATTCAATTTAGGACCCACATGCGCACATTTTTTTTTATGTTCTCAAGGAGGAATTCTACCCTATAGGAAACTATTATGAACAACACATGAGATGGACAACTCTACAATAGAAGAGAGACTAAACAATGTTAGAGTACACCAATATTTTCCATACCTTGTGCTCAAAATTGGGTATCTAAGACTCCAAGTGTCACCTTGTTATAAAGTATCATAGTGGCCAACACAAATACATCGAAACATAGATGGATTTTTTGGACATATCCTCACTCGAAGCTTCTTATCAATATGATGTCAAAATAAGCAAAAATTAAAGTAGAGGAATAAGCGGGAGTTCGAGTATACAAATCCACCACAATAAAGACATGGAAAAGGTGGCCCTAACTTGTCAAACAAGAGATAGAGCAAGTATATCCAACCTTAAGATAATCATCCCAATTCATAGGAAAAGAAGGGTAATGGGAAGTCAAAGAAGGATATTGGAAAGTGGTGTGAGTTCCATAAAAACACTTGGCACAACACTAATGAATGCCACTCAAAATAATAACTCTTGGCCAAGATTAAATAAAAGGAAATAGACTTTGGCTTGTATTCTAACTTAGAATAGGGTAAATGAAATTCAAAATCTAGTGCTACCATTGTGATTGCAAAGATCCAAATAGAAGAGTCATAGGAGCTTGAAGAGGGGGAATTCCTCTTCCATTAATATATGTGGATAAGGGGGGGCCATTAAATTTAATTGGTGAAAATGAGAGATAGAAGAACCTGATATCAAATGAGGTCATCAAGATATTTATGCTACAAAAAATGCCACACCCCCAGCCATACACCATTGGTTGGTCTAGTCAGGGACAAGACATTTGCATTAGCCAAAAATGTCACCTTCCCTATGGTATTAAGCCCTTCAAAGATGAGGTATTATGTGATGTTTCCCAACTTGAAGTTTTTCATGTTCTTTTAGGACAACCTTATATGTGGAAATGTCATGCTATTTATGAGTCTTGTACCCATGGTGTAATTGTTACTTTAGGAAGTCAACTCTACAAGGTACGATAGGTAGTTTCGATTATTGTTATTTCATTGATGTTAGCAAAACAATGAAAAATAGTGATCTATTAGACTTTAAAGTTTTTCCACTTCATGGTGTGGTTAGAAGGTGTAAGGAAGGTCACTATGACTGCCACAAATTCAACACAAGGCCTCTCTACATAACATAAGTAGGTGGACATGATTGTAGAGGCGTGAAGAGATATCTTTGATTCACTTTTGGGGGTGCCTCAACACTGTCCAATCAAACACTCAATTTACTTGATATTTAATTCTCCTTTACCCAATGATCCAATATATATAATCTCTCTATTGGAGAATGAAGAAATAAAGCATTTCTTTCATGAGCTCATCCAAAAGGGCCATATTCAATCGAGGTCCTTACCTTGTTAGAGCCAAATTGTGTTGGTACAAAAGAAGGAGGGTACATGGAGATTTTATATTAATTATAGAGCCATGAATTTTTTTATTTTCAAGAACATATACTCGATCCCCAATATTGATGATCTTTTTTATCAACTTAAGTGTGCCAATTTCTTTAGTAAGATTGGCTTGAACTTAGGCTACCACTAGATTCCAATTGAACAAACTAGCATATGGAAGACAACCTTCAAATATAAAGAAATCATTCTTGAGTTTTCATTCATACCCTTTGGCTTGATAATTCTACAGTAACATTCATGAGTATGATGGATGACATCCTGCGATCATTCACAAACTCTTTTGTGGTTTTATATTTGGATGACATCCTCATCTTAAGGAAAACATAGGAAGAACACTTACAACACATTCAACAAGTCCTAGGGATACTAAAACAAAATTTGTCTATCAATTTAGAGAAATTCTCCTTTGGCATGAAACAAATTCAATATTTGGGATGCATCATGGATATTCAAGGGGTGAATGTGGACCCAACCAAGATCTATAGAAATCCCTTGTAGATTCAAACTACTTATATAATTTTCTAAAACAAAAGACTTAAATCTACTCTACTCATCTGCGGAAATAATTAATCGATCGAGAAATCACGAAGAATACAAGAGAAATAATTCAATCAACACATTACACAATGATTTCCCAGGGAAATCCACAACTAAAAACCCCTGCTATCTATCTATTACATTAGTACAAAAATATGAGATGATTACAATGCTTTGTTTAAGCCCAAGCAACCTATACATTATCTCTATCTGTCTCGCAACTTCCTAGACAAGACTAGGCCAATACTTAACCAATTTTTTGCTTGACCAAGTCCCTATTTCCTTGCGCTATTTCCATGGGAATTATCCCCTATTAATTAGGGATAATACTCAATTGCAATTGCACAATCTATCATAGGCCTTCCTCTGACTACATGCATTGCCTATACAATTTTGATGATTATACAACTGATAGTACACTTCCCTTGAACTTCAATATCAATTAGGTAACTCTCAGATATTACATGCATGAGTTATTTATGACTAAATTTTCAGTTAAATGGTCGAACACATGAAGCAACACCCCATTGTTAGACCTTCTACTAGTTCCTCCATCAGTCTGAACTAGTTTAACTGACTTTAACTTAGTAAAAGTGAATTAATTACTTACAACTCAAAGTAAACTCAACCAAGGCTTCTATAAAGTAGGAGACATTCTAAATGACTCAAGTTAGACCCTCAACTCGAATTAAATGAGCCAAATAAGTCAAATTAACTTAGTTAACTCGTACAAATTGTCTTGTGATATGGAATTACAATTTTTCTCCTAATTTAATTCAAGGGAAAATTAAATTAGGATTTTTCTTGTTGCAATTTCAACACTCCCTCTAAACAAGAAAGGGATTATCAAATAGCCAAATCCTGCCTCTATGGAACTCAAATTTTCCTATGCACACAATCTCTGAGATGGTGATACCGGATGTCAAAATGCTTGGACCGATCATGAAAAAATGGATTCTTAGAGAGTTTGATGCAAATCTGATTATCACAGTAAATCGTTGTAGAATCCATCTGTTGACTAAATAACCCAACACGAATCTTCCTCATTCATATAGCCTCACAAGGTGCTTGACTAGTAGCCATGTATTCTTCTTCTGCTGAACTAAATGAAACTGATCTTTGTTTCTTGTTGTACCAAGAAACTGTTGTTGACCCAATACTTAAGGTTCCCCCGGATGTTCTCTTCCTATCTGATAGAATCCTTGCCCAATTTGCATTTGTGAAGCCTTGAAGCTTCACTCCCTTTGTTTGTCTGTACCAAATACCAAACTGATTAGTGCCTTTGAGGTATCTCAACACATGTTTAGTTGCCTTCCAATATAGTTTGGTTGGATTAACCATTGCTTGAATAAGTTGGTTAGCCTCAAAACACATGTATGGTCATCTTTTCACTAAGTACATAAGTGAACCCACAAGCTGTCTGTAAATAGTAGCCTCCACTACTTCACCTGAAGTAGCATCTTCCTTCCTCCAATTCCCTGCTAGAGGAGCCTCCATGGGTTTGCTGCTCTCCATGTGGAATTTCTTCAGTATCTCATTGGCATACTTTCCCTGAGAGAAAAATAATTCCCCATCTCATTGCCATACTTCCATACCAAGGAAAAATGCATGAGCCCTAGGTCCTTCATCTCGAATTATCTTGTAACATCCTCTGCAATATTTTACCAGCTTCTCATCACCTGTTAAAATTAAATCATCGACATATAATACCATAATCAATGATTTACCTTCAACCACAATATGGTAAAAGTTTGCATCTACTTCACTTTTGGTGAAGCCCAACCTAATGAAATAATTCTTGATCCTGGTGTACCAAGCACGGGGTGATTGTTTCAATCCATACATTGATCACTTGAGTCTGCACACATGCGACTCTCTGTTGAAGGTCTCAAATCCTTCTGGCTGCTCTATGTACACCTCTTCCTCAATCAATCCACTGAGTAATGTTGTGTTCACATCCATTTGATGTATCTTCCATCCCATCTGCATTGAAAGTGATAGAATAGATATGATTGAAGAGTGCCTTTCTACTGGAGAAAAGGTCTCCTCATAATCAATTCCCTCCACCTGAGAGAACCCCTTGGCCACAAATCTGACCTTGTGTTTCTTGACACTCCCATCTGCTGCATGCTTCACATTGTATAACAACCTAGAACCTATCACTGACTTGTCCTCTGGCCTTGGGACAACTTCCAGAGCACTATTTCTAATAATGGAGTCATAATCCTCTACCATGGCATCAACCCATATTGGTTTTTGCACTGCTTCATAAAATGAGGATGGCCTAGTCTCTATGCTCTCGCTTATCAGAGCCATATAGCTAGTGTACCGATCTAGTGGCCTCCTCTGCTTGCACTGTGATGTGGGTTCTCCCACATTCTCTCTAGCATCTAGCATCAATCTGTTAGCTTCTCTGGTGCACTTCCTTCCATCTTTGGATGTCTCTTCTTCAGTGGGTGCTTCCACTCTCTACTCCTCTGCATGTGGCTACTCCACATCATCCTGAGGTTCTTCCTTTGGAGCTAAAAGTGCCTCATCTACAAGTAATTGAAGCTCCCTCTCAATGGAACATCTCATGGCCTTCTCTTCATTGAAATTCACATCTCTAAAAACAATCATCTTGTGAGATGGAACTCAATAGTTGTGAGGTGTATTAGTGTAACCCAAAAATATGCCCAACTCAGTTGTTGGCTCTAGCTTTTTTCCTTTCATCCTTGGCAACATGACAATAAACTGATGAACCAAAGATCCTAAAGTGTGACACATCTGGTTTCTTCCCTGAAAAACTTCTTTTGGTTTATCATCCCGAGAATCTAATGAGGACTCTTACGCTGCACATATACCATTGTGTTGCATGCTTCAACCCACAAGTGAAACGATAGGCCATGATCATGTAACATCACCCATGAAACTCCCTTAATACTTTTTTTCTTACTTTTAGCAACCTCATTCTACTGTGGCTTATGGGGTGCTATTAACTCCCATTGAATTCCTTATGATGCATAGAAGTTATTGAACTCATTCGACACATATTCTCCATTGTTAGCGCTCCTGAGTGCCTTCACTTTCCTGCTAGTGTATTTCTCAATAAGTTCTTTAAATTCACAAAATTTAGAGAACGCGTGATATTTCTTCTGCATGAATAAAATCCATCACTTACGTGAGAAATCATCTACAAATATCACATAATACCTGTGTTTGGTCATGGAGGATGTCGAGAATGATCCACACACATCTGAGTGAACTCTTTCAAGGATTTATTGTGCTCGACTGTCCTTGTCATGAAAGGTGTTTTTGGTGTACTTCCCCAATGTACACCCTTTGCATGTATCTCACTACTCTAGTTCACCCTTGGGAAGTCTTGTAGAAACATGATTCATGATCTTCAAAGCTCCATGGTGAAAATGGCCCAATCTTCTATGCCATAATTCTTCGATGTATCGGCTCTGCACCTTCTCATATTTCATGCTCAAACAAACACAATCATCTACATCCAATTTGTAAAGGTTCTTCACCCAAACCCTCATCCTCTTCTCTTGTCCTCTGGCTATGTGATCAAGGAAAGCCTTTCCTTTGATAAATATCAGATTGTAGCCACAGTCTTCCAACATAGCAACTAAAACTAAATTCTCATTCATGCCTGGAACAACATGACATATTTTAATGTGAGAGGAGAACTAAAATCCCTATGGAAAGTAACAATACCAATGCCAGTCATGCTATACCTTCCATCGCCTCCCATCTTGATGTGCATATGGAGGCCCTTCTCCTCCAAGTCACTAAAAAATTAATTTTTTCCCATCATATGGAATGAGGCTCCACTATCCAAATACCACAGTCTACCCATCATTGATGTCACTATGCAAGGAATGAGGGTGAAATTCAACTCAAATTGTGAAGCTAGAGCTTCACCTACCGCTCCTCCTAAGGGCTTCTTGTCGGCCTTATTGTGCGGACACTTCGTGGCATAGTGTCCCAGCTCATGACAATGAAAACATTAATATTCGACAAGTCCTTCTTCTTTCCACCCTGACTGGAATCCCCTTTGGATTGGGATTTCTTCCCTTTCCCTTTCTTTTCCTTTCTAGCCAAGGTACAGTTCTCCTCATCATCATACTTGGATGAGGTTCTGTCTCTGGTGTTCCACCTTATCTCTTCTTTCACCAAGTCAGACCACAAACACTCCCACTTTAGTAGATGCTCCCTCCCATTTATCGAATCCTGGTAGCTATGCCATCTCTCGGGAAGGCCTAGAAGTGCTAGGTTGACCAGATTATCTTCGAAAACTGTAATACCAATGCTCCCAAGCTCATCTCAACATTGGGTGAACCTGCTCAGGTACTGTGTCACCCTTCTCCATCTTGATCTTTCGAAGCTTTTCCTTAAGTGCTAGCTTCTTGTGGTCACTACTGTTTTGAAACAAGTCTATCAAGGCTTGCCACATTTCATATGGTGTATCCTTCCCATGGAGATTCGATACAATATGATCTCAAACTATTTCTAGTATGATCCTCCTCGCCTTTGCAACACATTTCTTCCACTCTGTCAGATCTTGATCATCGGTTGTTGGAGGCGTAGGAATATCATTTTCTATGAATTCCTTCATCTCGTCCTTCCAAGAAATACAATTCGAGCTACCCTCAAGGACATACTCGAGTCTCAATCCATAGAACGACATCCTGTTGGCTCTGAAGAATGATCCTGCAAATTCGATTTCACCTGCAAAGAAAAACTCGTATTCTTATCAGTGTGATTTATTCTCTAATACCATGTAAAAATTCTTTGTAGATTCAAACTGCTTATGTAATTTTCTAAAACAAAAGACTTGAATAAACTCTACTCATCAGCAGAAACAATTAATTGATCGAGAAATCATAAAGAATACAAGAGAAAGAATTCAAACAACACATGACACAATTATTTCCTGGGGAAAGCTATAGCTAAAAACCCCTGCTATCTATATATTGCAATAGTAAGAAAATATGAGAATATTGCAATTCTTTTCTCAAGACTGAGCAACCTCTGCACAATCTCTATCTGTCTCACAACTTCCTAGACAAGCCTAGGCCAATATTTAACCAATTTTCTGTTTTCCCGAGTCCCTATTTCCTTTCACTGTTTCCTTTGGAATTAGCCCCTATTAATGAGGGAAATTCCTCAATTGGAATTGTGCAATCCATCATAGGCCTTCCTCTTACTACATGCACCACATGTACAATTTGGATAATTATACAACTGATAATACACTTCCCTTGAACTCTAATCTCAATTGGGTAACTCTCAGATCTTACATGCATGAGTAATTTATGGTTGAATTATCAATTAACTGGTTGAACACATGAAGAAACACCCCACTGTTAGACCTCCTACTAGTTCCTCCATTAGTTGGAACTAGTTTAACTAAATTTTACTTAGTAAAACTGAATTAATTAATTACAAATCAAAATATACTCAACTGAGGCTCTTATAAAGTAGGAGACACTCTATATGACTCAAGTTAGACCCTGAACTCAAATTAATTGAGCCAACTAAGTCAAATTAACTTAGTTAACTCATACAAGTTGGCTTGTGATGTGGAATTACAATTTTTCTCCTAATTTAATTCAATGGAAAATTAAATCGGGATTTTTCATGTTGTATTTTCAGCAAGATCCAACTCATTCAAGAGGTCAGCCTCGATGACTTATAGATATTTGTAGCTTCTTTGGCCTTTCTGAATTCTACCAAAGGTTCATGTTGGGGTTTTCTCATATTTCCTATCCCTTAATTCAAGTGACTAAGTGTGGAGTTAAAGCAAATATTTTTTGGTATGAGTCACAACAAAAAGAATTTGAGGATCTAAAACACTGCTTCTAATCTGTACCAATCCTCACCCTGAGAGAAATACAACAACCATTTGAGATTGAGATGGATGTCTCTAATTATGCTATCAGTGAAGTCCTCACTCAACAAGGACATCTAGTGGCCTATCATAGTGAAACTCTCTCTGATTATGACAATAAGATGGAAGAACACCTTAACAAGAGTGGCTACTATAGAATTCTTAACAAGGACCCCAGCAACAAAATTCTCCGCTTAGTTAGTAACAAAATCAAAAACTCCTACCTTGATTCTACCATTAAGAACAGATTAATACCAAATAGTGCCATCATCCCTAGAATTTATGGGGTTCCCAAAATCCATAAATCTGGAATTCCTCTGAGACCCATTGTGAACACCATAGGATCACCCACTTACTGGTTAGCAAAATACCTTGCAAACAAGCTTAGACCTTTATCTGGTAACACTCCCTCTTATATTAAAGATTCTGCCTCTTTCATAGAATGGATTAAAAACCTGGAAATCAATGATAATGATCTCCTAGTTAGCTTTGACGTAGTGTCTCTCTACACTATGATTCCAGTAGATAAAGCCATAGAAGTTTTAAAGAATATTACAGACCTTGAAACTGTAGAACTAGTAGATATTTGCCTAAAATCTTCATACTTCAGCTTCAAAGGTAAAATCTATGAGCAAACTCATGGAGTTGCCATGGGTTCTCCTTTATCTCCTCTGATTGCCAATTTATACATGGAACATTTTGAACAAATGGCCCTTAAATCTTTCCCCTTTACACCTGATGAATGGAAAAGATATGTAGATGATATTTTCGCCAAATGGAGACATGGCTTAGAAAAGCTTAATGAATTCGTATCCCACTTAAACAACCTCTCAGAACACATAAAATTCACTATTGAGATTGAAAAAGATAACTAGCTCCCCTTCCTAGATGTCTTACTCACCAAGAAAAATGGCAAACTAAGCCATCAGGTCTTCAGAAAACAAACTCACACCGACAAATATCTTCACTCCAATTCCCACCACCATCCGAAGCAAAAGGTAGGAGTCATCAAAACCCTAGCTACCAGAGCTTCAAGAATCTCTGACCTTGATCATTTAGAAGAAGAACTTAACCATCTCTGCAAGGTCTTCATCAACAATGGCTATCAGAAAAACATTATCCAAAAAATATTCAAAGAATCCTCAACCAACCCCCAAAAAAGGAAGACTCTGGAAAACCCTAGAATCTCCTTACCCTATATTAAAGGAACCACTGACAAAATCGCTAGAATTCTCACCAAGCATAACATTATGGTTGCCTTCACACCCCCTAACACCATAAAAAACATGCTAGATTCTGCCAAGGACCATATTGACCCAAAGAATCACAAAGGTGTATACTCAATTCCTTGTTCGTGTGGCAAAGTATATATAGGTGAAACAGGAAGATCCTTTGGCATTAGGCTAAAAGAGCATATTAGTGATATCTCTAGAAATAGGTCAGAAAAATCTGGGCTAGCTGAGCATGCTTGTTCCTCCTCACATTATATTTGCATGGAACAAGCAAAATTAATCCATAAAGAAGACCATTATTTAAAAAGAAGAGTTAAAGAAGCAATTGAAATCGAAAATTCCTCCAATAATATGAATAGAGACGACGGACTAAAGTTAAGTGACTCCTGGAAACCCCTATTAAATAAAATAAAAAAGCAATAATGATAATAATAACTGAATATATAATAATAATAACAATAATAATAATAAAAATAATAATAAATAAATAACAACAACAACAACAACAACAACAACAACAACAATAACAACAACAACAGATTTATTTTATTTGAAATCTAAATAATAAGTTATATATATATATATATATATATATATATATATATATATATAATATAATAAAATTATAACCAAATATATAAACAATTATAATACCTATTAAATATAATAAATACCTATTTAAACAAATAGGTATTTATTAACTTGTTTTTTATAATAAATTTTGAATAATAAGTTAATAAATTAACTACTACTACTAATAATAATAATAATAAAATAATATTAAATAAATAATAGATTTATTTTTTTTGAAATTTAAATAATAAAATATATATATATAAACAATAATATAATAAAATTATAACTAAATAAATAAATAATAATAATATAGAATAAATATAATAAATAACTATCTAAACAAATAGGTTCTTATTAAAATAATAAGTTATATATATATAAATAAATAATAATATAATAAAATCATAAACAAATAAATAAACAATAACAATTTTTAATAAATATAATAAATACCTATCTAAATAAATAAGTATTTATTAATTTATTTCATTATAATAAATAAATAATAAAATACCTATCTAAACAAATAATATATAATAAATACCTATCTGGACAAATATGTTCTTATTAAAAATAATAACTTATAAATATATAAATAAATAATAATATAATAAAATTATAACCAAATAAATAAACAATAATAATACTTAATAAATATAATAAATACCTATCTAAATAAATAGGTATTTATTAATTTATTCTATTATAATAATAAATAATAATATACCTATCTAAACAAATAATATATAATAAATACCTATCTAAACAAATAGGTACTTATTAAAAATAATAATAAATAAATAATAGATTTTCTTCATTTGAAATATAAATAATAAATTATATATATATATATATATATATATATATATATATATAAATATAAATAAACAATAATATAATTAAATTATAACTAAATAAATAAACAATAATAATATATAATAAACCTAATAAATTCCTATCTAAATAAATAGGTATTTAATAAATTATTTTTATTTATTTATAATAAATAAATAAAAATAGATCAGTAAACAATAATAATAATAAAAATATTAATAAATAGATAATAAATTTACTTTATTTGAAATTCAAATAAGAAATTATATACATATAAATAAACAATTATATAACAAAATTATAACTAAATAAATAAATAATAATAAATATAATAAATACCTATGTAAATAAATAAACTAAATAAGTATTAATTAATTTACCACTCATTAGCTAACTACTAATGAAGACAACAACAATGCTTTTCAAATAACTATTAATAAGCTCAGTATTTTTCACGGTCTCTCTTCTCAAAACAAATCTCATTGCCCTGATGATGGACTCACTAAGCTAGTCCGAAACGTTGGTTTCAAAACTGTTCACAGGTTCTTCCTCAAAATAAAAAAATACATATACCCTATATTTGATAAGGGGATGTACTCCATAGTGTCGGCATGTCAACAATGGAAGCATTATATTCTAGGGAAGGATACAATCATCCACATTAATCAAAGGTCTCTACAATTCACGCTGACATGAAAAAAGTTATATAATGAATGCGATAAAAAATGATTTGCATATCTATAAAAATTCCACTTGAACCTGGATTACATGATGGGTAGCACCAACCATGTTGTAGACTTCCTAAGTCAGTCCCCAGTTGTGGCGTGAACCATAATTCTTAAATCTTATGAGCACGATACCTCTGGGTGGCCACAATTATACAACAATGAATCTAACTTTGTTGTTAGATACTAGATGTTGATCACAAGAAAACAAGTTCTAGAATTCCACCTCCAAGAGACACTCTTGTGCTACTCAAGCCACATTTTTGTTCCTTAAATCGAGTGTGAAAAGCTTATTTGGGAGACACATTACAGTCCAATGGTAGGGAAATTTGGTGTGGACAAGATAGTAGCAGTATTTTAGAAGTATTTCTACTAGCCAAAGTTTTGATAGGATGTTAGCTAGTATAATAGATCATGCATTGCCTATGTCATTGTTAAACCAACCATTAAGAAGCAAGGGTTGTATACTCCTCTACATATCCTAGATAAGCATTGGGAGATAATGTCCATGAATTACATGTTAGGTTTTACCTCCACCAAGCATGGTAATGATTGTGTATTTTTTGTTTTGATTAGTTCTTTAAGGTGATCATTTTGGCACCATGCAAGAAGAGTATTACAACCCAAGCCACTACTACACTCTTCTTTGAGTGTGTTTGGGTTCATTTTAGGCCGCATAAAACCATTATTTTCAATAGGGTTATTAGTTTCCTTAGCATCCTTTGGTCCCTGATGGATATCAAGTTGACGCAATCGACGACTTTTCATCCCAAAATAGGTGGACAAATGGAAGTAGTCAATAGAATGATTATGCATATCTTACACGTGTATAACTCCAAACATTTGTGCACATGGGATGAAAGCATTCCATATGTTCAACATATCTATAACAAATCCCTCTATTAGAAAATTATATATTATAGAGTAATGGAACACATAAAATATTGCGGAAACACAAATACATAAACGCATAAAATAAGAGAGACACAGATATACGTGGTTCACCTAATTTGGGCTATGTCCACAGAGAAACAGTCAGTCCTTCCTTTTATATATTCTAGAAAAATGAAGAGATACAACCTACAATAGATCCTCTATAATTTCCTCTTCTCTCTCACACAACCTCCTCTCTCTCTCTCTCTCTGAATAATCAATCGCAACCGCAATACAATTTTCTCATATAAACTGAGGGTTTTCTTCTAGGTAAAAAAACCCTAAATTAACATAACTTCTACCATCAGATTATTTGCCTAATTAACGACCCGGATTGACTACGAAATTACAATATTTTACAAGGCAATTTTTCATCTATTTTTAGCTTCAGGGGCGCTGCCCCCGCACCCCACTAGGGGGGGATCTTTAAAAGTAGTCATCACCCTCCCTCCTTGACCCCTGTGGTGGCTATAATATGGGTAAAGTTTCCACCCCATTTAGGAACTAGGTTCCAACACGGCTGAGACCTTTGAATCAAGAAGAAAATCACGCTCCACACCCAATAATCTCCCACTTGGAGACTGATTATAGAAACTCCATCATTGCTTCATTTGCTGGAAAATGCTTCCACTTTGGACCTTGTTGTTTTTTATCTTCATTATCATACTTGAAGACCAATTGAAACTGAGCAAGATCTTAGTTTCTCCCTGGTTACAATTTTTGTTAACATGTCTGCAGGATTTTGGCTAGTGTGTATCTTTTCCATCTTCAACGGTCCATCTTCCAACATTGACAGTATGAAATGGTACTTGCGTTGTATATGTTTAGTCTTGGAATGAAATGTTGAGTTCTTTACAAGATGAATGACATTCTGGATGTCATTGCATAACCTACCCATCTCCTGCTTCTTACCCAACTCATCCATAAACCTTTGTAACTAAATAATTTCTTTACTAGCCTCTGTAGCAACAACATACTCTGCTTCTGTTGTTGAAAGTGAAACGATGTTTTGCAATTTTGAAACCCAACTAACAACTATTCCACCTATAGTAAACACGTACCCTGTGGTGCTCCTCCTGTTATGTCTATCACCTGCCATATCTACATCAACATATCCCTGTAGAGAAATGTTTGAACAACCAAAGAATAATGCTTGATTTATGGTACCTCTAAAATATTCTAGAATCCACTTCACTGCCACTGCATGTATTGTTCATGGATTGCTCATATTCCTACTTACAACTCCCACTGCATGTACAATTTCAGGCCTTGTGCAAACCATTTCACACATTAAGCTTCCAACTACTGATGCATATGGAACTTTACACATATATTCCATCTCTTCTTGGGTCTTGGGACACATCTCCTTACTTAGTTTGAAATGGCTAGCCAAAGGTATACTAACTGGTTTTGCCTTCTATATTTAAATATTTCCAACACCTTTTCTATGTACTCACATTGAGATAATGTAAATTCACGATTTTTCTTGTCTCTAATTATTCTCATACCAAAGATTTGTTTTGCAGCACCCAAATCCTTCATTGCAAATGAATTTGCCAATTTTCCTTTGAGAAAATTTATTTCTTGCATGTTATACCGAGCAAGAAGCATGCCATCTACATACAATAGCAATAAAATATAGCTACCATCATTTTGTTTCTTAAGATAAACACAGTGATCATAATGACATCTAGTCTAACCTTGTTCAGACATCAGCTTGTCAAATTTTATATACCATTGCCTTGGAGCCTGTTTTAGGCCATGCAAGCTCTTCTTCAACCTGCACACTAATTTATCCTTCCCTTTGAACTTATAACCTTGTGGATGTTGAATATGTATTTCTTCTCCAAATACCCATGGTGAAAGGTTGTCTTTACATCTAACTGCTCATGATGCAAATCTTCTACTATCACTAGACTTAAAATAGTTTTGATTGAAGTCATTTTAAGAAAAGGAGAACATTTTTCATCAAAGTTTATACCTTTATTTTTTGAAAATACCCTCACCAAAAGTCTAGCCCTATACCTCTATTTTTCTCCATCTTCTTCCTTCAACCTGTAAACCCATTTATCTTGCAATGTTGTTTTACCTGCAGACAACTTGACTAAGTCCTAAGTCTAGTTATGCATTAAGGATTCCATCTCTTCTTCCATGGATTTCTCCCACTTCTTCCTAGTTTCTATTTTAATTGCTTCTTCATATCTTTTTGGTTCACCGGAATCAGTCAACAATACATAATATAATGAAGGAGAGTATTGTTTAGGGGGTCTACTTATCCTGGTAGATATCCTAACACCACTTTCAGGTGTTTGAGGTGCTTGTTGTGGTGGTTTTTGTTGTTGTTGTGGTTACTGATCATTATGATTTTTAGACACCTTTACTTTTTCTATGATCTCATAAAGCATTGCATATTCTTTGTTTTCCTTTTCCTGTTTCTTTTCCTACATCTGATCCTTATACAAGACCTTTTCATTGAATATGAAATATCTTCTCCTAATGATTGTGTGATTTTCATAATCATATAAGTGATAACCAAAATAATTAACAAGATATCCAATAAATGTACATTTCTTTGATTTTTCCTCAATCTTTGATCTATTTTCTTTATTAATGTGGATAAAGGCTTTACAACCTAAAGTATTTAAAAATGAGTAGTTTACCTTTTTACCTATCCATGCCTCCTCTGGAATGCCATTATCCAAATAAATTGAAGTCCCTTTGTTTATTTAATAAACAATAGTATCTACAACATCTGCCCAAAATTGTAAGGTCAATCTTGCATGCAATCTCATGCACCTTGTGCGCTTCATGATTATCTTGTTCATCCTTTTTGACACACCATTTTATTGTGGAGTTCTTGGAACTATCTTCTCTTTGCGAATTCCATGATCTGAACAATAGTTATCAAAATATTTGCTACAATATTCACCTCCATTATCTGATCTGTGACACTTCAAATTATTTCATGTCTCATTCTCAATCAAAGCCTTCCATTTCTTGAAAGTATCAAATACATCATATTTATTCTGAATAAATAAATCTGGGTTTTTACCTTTTCATTGAATATCAAATATTTGCTCTTAAGGATTGAGTGATTTTCATAATCATATAAGTGATAACCAAAATAATTAACACCATATCCAATAAAGGTACATTTCTTTGATTTTGCCTTAATTTTTGTTCTATTTTCTTTATTAATGTGGATAAAGGCTTCACAACTGAAAGTCTTTAAAAATGAGTAGTTTACCTTTTTACTTGTCCATGCCTCCTCTGGAATGCCACCATCCATAGAACTTGAAGACCCTTTGTTTATTAAATAAACAACAGTATCTACAACATCTGCCCAAAATTGTAAGTTCAATCCTGCATGCAATCTCATGCACCTTGCGCGCTCCATGATTATCATGTTCATCCTTTCTAACACACCATTTTCTTGTGGTGTTCTTGGAACTATCTTCTCTTTGCGAATTCCATGTTCTTAATAGTAGTTATCAAACTATTTGTTATAGCATTCACCTCCATTATCTGATCTGAGACACTTGAACTTCTTTCCTGTATCATTCTCAACCAAAGCTCTATGTTTCTTGAAAGTATCAAATACATTAGATTTATTCCGAATACAATAAATCCAATTTTTTCTATTTATATCATCAATAAAATTAACATAATAGAGAGAGCCATCGAGAGATGATAAATGAGCTAGTTGTTGTAGGGAAAAGTATCCGACTCGGATGACCCTAACCCACTCTAAGGGTGACAGTTCCTTAGCAACAACTGTAAAACAAACTACTGAAGGTTTACTTCTTTATGAAAGCAAAAGAGGATGGAGAAAGCACTAACCGTTGCCTTGCGCTTAATGTCGAATCCAAACTCTCCTCTTTGGCCGCTTGCTCCTAGCTCTTTGTCCTTCTGCTCGCCCAGCTGCAATGAGATCCTGCACAATGACAAAGAAGGAAACTACAAGAGGCATGCAATCATAACTGGTTCATGGATTAGTGTAAACCAAACATGCAATCATAACAATACATAATTGAAACAAGAGCACATAGAAGAACCTCAATAGCTTTTATTAATGAAGAAATAAAGGTTCTGAGAGGATTACAACCATTGCAGGCTCCAACCCAACAACACCTCCCATCAGAAAGAATTGCTCTTCTTCACCTCTCTCAAACAATCACCCAATAACTCAAGAATGAAACCAACAGCATATCATTACTTTGCACAAAATTCCAGCCTCTCTGAGCTCATAGGAGAGAGCTCAATATATAGATGAATTGAGAAAGGATGAGTCAGCTTGCAACTGATGTGTAGCTGCCTTGTGTCCTCTCTCTCTTCAGTTAATCTTTAGTTGATCTTCAGTTCTTGAGTCCACTTGGTGAACCTTGCTCCCACTTGGAGAAACAAAGCCTCTGACTCATCACAAGGCGAAATACCTGATCCAAGTGTCATTTTTGGAAGATTCCAAAGCAGTGACTCACTGTGCCACATGTCCAAACTCGCCCAACGCAGGTGGGCTTTGTTCTGCCTGCTTTGCAACGCAGGTACACCATGGAGCAGTTGTGTTTCACCGCAGAAGCCTAGTGGAGCACCTGCTTTGATTTCAGGATTGCTTGTTTTTGAGTGTTTTCAGGTGGAGAACTGATCTGAGAGCTGTTGGTTTGCTGACCTTGTTCCTCTAGGGGTAGGAACATCATGTTTAGGGAACTTTGGATCCCTTGGATTATTGACAATTCATGCTTGTTGCTGTAAGGCACAAAATTGTCTATAACAGATGCCCCCTAAAGTATGAGGTCGTTTATCGGGTGAAATGCTTTATTGAGAGGATCCGAAGTTCATTCAATCTGCTGAGAAGTGTCCTGTAATAAGATACAATACAATACATTATTTTTCATACATTTTTCATGATCTAGCTGAGGCGGGCATTCCCATGCTCAGCTTTATAAATACATTTTGGTACATAGAACAGACGATCGTCTGATGCTAGACTGATAATTCTCTGTCGAATTTATCATCCTTTGAAAAGGATGATCATCTGTTGTAATGATGTACATATCAAATGTCTTTATGTCCTGAATATATATCGCAGCCCGGATGGATGAAACTAGATCCGGGGTCTTCAGTCTCTTCCGATCTTCACTCGATGTACAAGTCGATCCATGTGAGAATTTCTTGAAGTCGAACATGGAAAGACATCGCTTGATTACCGGTCAATGATGTAAACCGTTAACAAGCGCGAGAGGAATCACCGATAAGGATGATGACCCTCAAGGTACGGCAGTACAATCTACATGGTGGGAATAAAGGACTTGGCGTCGACCACCATGCAAAATCTTCTGGTCGAAGGTCATTGATGTATACCTGTCGCCGGAAGTGAGAAACTTGCCATTGAGGCATGCAAGCTTCAAAGTACTGAGGGGGGTGTTCCTAGATCAACTCCTTGGATAATGAGCTGATGTCGACAAGGAGCGATCCGTCAAAGGAGGGCCTTAATGAATCCCACATCAGTGACACGGAACGGAGCTAGTGATTATGATGAGGTGAAAACAAACTGTGATGTATGATTCAGGGTGGCGGTCATGAAGTGGATGAAGGATAATGTATGGCAGTGGGTGGAACACGGTTGACTCTTTACAGAACCACATCTCTTGAACATATAACGACACTGATGTGATGGATTGGTAGCATTACCCCAATGGTGGATGGTGTGGCGAGGACCATGATTCTGCGACCGGTGAATGAAACAACCCAACCCGATGTGCTACGGAGGACAAAGTGTCATGTTCAAGAGCGACTTGCTACCATTAATACTGTGAGGTTCTCCCAATTTTTCCCCAGTCATTGCTGACCAGTACCTCTTTATTTTTGTCAAGCTTGAGGAGGATAACATATGCTTGTTCTATAACCTGCCCTTCGGGCAAGCCCATCGCTATGTTTTAACGAGCCTAGCGATAGGGAAACTCGTTCTCGTCTAAAGACAAGTTTGTCGCTATTTAATCATTTTAACGAGTCTAACGACAAGGAAAACTCGGTCCTTTTCATTTTTAGAGAGTCTGAAAAGGTACGAAAAGTTAACTCCAAAATTCCTTTTTCGTCATCTAATCCCTTAAGTCCGAAAAAGTTTAAAACAATACAGAAGGGATGAATTTTCGGTTGCTTTAACGAGCCGAACAAACAAGCGCTCGATCTTTTTGTGCAATAATCCCTCAGGTCCAAAAAGATTAAAATCTAGAGGAGGGATAGCTTTCCGGTCGCTTTAACGAGCTGGAAGGCCAAAACTCGGCAAACTTTTCATATTTTACGAGTCAGTGAAAAGAGCTCAAAGAAGACTCGTCTTTTGAGGAACGAGTGATGAACAGGGATAGCAGCAGATTCCAGGTACAGGTTGGAATTCTCCAATCACGGCAGTGTCACAAGGATGGCTAAGTGAAATCACTCTTCGCAGCTGTTCCTCAAAATGGGTAAACAAACATATGGAGGTGAACGATTGGCCAAATGAACAGATGGAGGTGATGGCATATAAACACGACCAAGGACTTTTAATATGGCTTTCAAAGGTTACATTTCTCGAGGTTGTTTACCGGTTCATTTTTCTGGATGAGCTTGAACTGCTAGGGAAAGATTGCTCACAATTTACGTTTATTTTTTAACGAGCATGAACTTCTGCACAAAAACTGCTCGATGATATGTTTGCATGTCCCCAGCATAATAACGCAAATCGAGGTGCATGCCCCCCAAGCTTCATTGCATTCAACTTTGTTGGTTGGAATGAAGGTTTACCATTGAGATCTGGAAAGGGGATCGTTTCATTTTTTAATGAGGTTGACATAGTAAAAGAACTATCCTCATTGCCCACTGTATTTACAGTACTCGATAGAAAATCGAAAACTGAAGGATGATAAAGGTTATTTTGAGTATCTTCCCCACAACCCGGGAGAAGGGAGCGATGGTGGGAATCATTCCATGGTGCCCCGTCAATTACCGTTGATTGGACTATTCCTTTGTCGGTTCCATGCACTCTCGACCAAGGACTTAAAGGGGTGCCATATTCTCTAGACCTATCTATCCAAACGCTTGATGAGCGTTGATTTGGGGTTGCCCCCCAGGCCAAGAAAATTGATTGCTACAATACTTCCATTGGGCTTGGGGACAAAACCTTTGCATGATCCATGCTGATATCGTTTTCTGACATCTTTTGTGCGGAAGATATCATATTGCAGGTTCCTACTGTCGCCACTTCTCCCACAATGAACGTTTACGGAAGGGTGAAAGTTCCCATTAATGTAGGATCTTTTAGTAGGCCTACTCCGATATTTTGAAACGAATGGTCGCTTCCATGGATCAGAGGAATGCTTCCTGTAACTTGTGAACCATTAGGGAGGAAATTTTGTTGGTCAATGATCGTAATCTCTCCTTGAAAGGGGAATGCTATTTTCCTAAAATAGGTCGACACAACAGCTTCCATGGCATAAATCCATGGTCTTCCCAGTAGGATGTTATAGTCAAGATTGCCATCGATGACTTCAACATCTATTTCTACTGTTTTTCCCCCTAGTTCAACTTTCAAGTTACTAAGGATACCGTAAGGGGTATATGTCCTCCCGTCGAATGCTTTTAATGTTGTCGATGATCGCGACAAGGTTGGAGCTCCTAAAGTTTTCCAGCAACTCATCGACATAATACATGTCGATGCCCCTTCATCTATAATTGTTCGATGAACAGTTTTGTTGAGGGCTTTCACTTGGACGAGGAAAGCTAGTTGAGCTGGTAACTGAGGATCATATCCTTTGTGATCAAAGGATACAAGATTGGAATCTTTAGGATCCACCCCACCAATTGCTGATAACAATGCCTGCCTTTGGGATGGGCAATTTTGTAGTACTTCAAGAGTTGACATAGCAGACGGCGATTGCGCCAAATCTTCCACTATGTTATAATGCTGTGCCGCTCTGGCACGAGGATTAAATGTCGACTTGTGTACTACTCCCTTTGGCGGTTTTATTGTTAATTCATGTGTGATGGGGGGTACAACTTCTGCCGAAGTTGTTGTCGAACTGCTAGGTTGATCTTTACCTTTATCGTTCGACACCTGTGGATTCCCGTAATCTTTGTTCCTTGTCGAAATCAAAGCATCATTCTGTTGCTTCGATATCGATAACATAAGCACTTGCGACGGTGAAGCATTTCCACTACCAACCAGATTTTTTCCTCGATCGGGAAACGGATCAGTTAACACAGCTGGGGTTTGTGAATTCTTTAAGAATCTTTTAAACTGGGCTTTATATGGACAATCTCTTGTCCAATGATTCTCATCACATATCTGACACCCAGAAGGTGGTTTCCCTTTTCCAAAAGAAGTTTTTCGAGGAGATGAATCTCCTTGTTTTTTCTTCTCTTTGTTTTGATTCTTCCTGCTTACTGGTTAATTGGTTTCTTTGCCCTTATCTGTCGATACGGCATTTACTTCCGAAGCAAGAATTTCCTCATGCGCATTTTGATTCGAATCCTTACGGGCCTTCTTTTGATTGGTCCTTTTCGGATTTGCGTTTGCCGTGCCAATCACGCCATCGCCGGCATGAGAGTCACTGTTTGATTTAGGAGGAGGAGGGATTGAAAACTCTGGTCTAGGGGCGTCTGGTATTTTGTCATAGAGCGTGCCGGACTGAGTATATACTAAATCCAAGTATTGTGCACGAGCGATAACTTGCTCTTCTGTTACAACTCCTCCCTTTGCTACATCTTCCGTTATAGCAGGAAGTAATGACTTTATAAACCACTCAGCTAAAAGCTGATCAGGAACGTATGTTTTAACCATTCTTCGTCGACGTCGCCACTCATGTATATGATCTGATATATGAGTTGTGGTTGTCTGTTTGAAGTTAGTCAATATCTCTGTTCCCGTTTCGTACCTTATTGGTAATTGAAAGTGGGTCAAGAATGTTGTGGCAAGGGAGCCAAAATTGTCGAACGAAGCTCTAGGCAATTCTATATACCATTTTGCCGCCGGACCTGTCAATGTCCTCTGAAAGAGGCGAAGCCTTATCGAATCGTCATTCAAAGTGTTCGACGAACACCATAGATGAAATGTCATCACATGATTCGACGGGTCTTCACCTGGATTTCCATTGAATTTAGGAATGTCGGATGGGAGTTTGTGCGGAATCACTGGCCACCAAGGGGCGTAAGCAATTGGATCGTTTGTTAACCGATGTAAATCAGGCAACTCTAAAGTCGCCACGAATGGTAACTGCTGGTTCAAGTTAGGTGAAGCGTAACCAGGATACGATGGAATCGCCTGAACAGTCGGTCTTTGCATACCAGCATAATGGAGTTGATGTTGGTATGATGAATACGGTTGATGGACTTGGCCACTATAAAGTGGTTGATTTTGACCATTTTGAATATATGGTTGTCCAGTATTCGCAAATATTTGTTGTTCAGAACCTTGGTACACTTGTTGGAATTGCGGCTGTTGGTATTGCATTATCCACGGTTGCGACACCATGGGTTGTTGCGCTACACTAACCATTGGACCAAGATGTGGGGTAGTCGTACCCAACTGTACTTGTGTTGTCCCACCAGTAGGTGATTGTGGTTGGGTCGCAGGGTCAAGTGGCTGTTGCATGAGAACCTGAGCAATCTGAGGTTGACACACAACAGGCATTGTTTGAACTTGCGACACGGTCACAATAGCCGGTGTAG
Source organism: Pinus tabuliformis (assembly GCA_031772625.1). Classification (NCBI taxonomy): domain Eukaryota; kingdom Viridiplantae; phylum Streptophyta; class Pinopsida; order Pinales; family Pinaceae; genus Pinus; species Pinus tabuliformis. The sequence goes on from CM062814.1 coordinate 729,884,028, forward strand.
TTGGGATGTTTGTCACAGGTACACACTGTTGCATAGAATATACAACTCTCGGTGGCTGGGATAGCACAGGTACCCAACTACTCGTTGTAATTCCGCCATAACTTGAATAAGGTTGAGAGATCCCGTATGGGTACTGCCCCCCATACGGTAGCAACCCAGAACTCAAGGCAACTGCCTGCCTTGGAGGACTGGATGGCCTAATTAGATTCCCAAAAGGGTCAATTTGATGAGCCTCACCATGAGAGTTACCAGACATTACTCCGGAACAAACAGGAACAGACCATACTGTCGAGATAGTCTCTTGATGGACTCCTTCTAGCGACTGCGAGCTAGTTGGGACAGATGGTATGCCGGCGAACATTGTTGGATTTGCAGCAGGTAATTCTGCCGTCGCCGTGTCATTCGACACAGTCCTAGATGTCGACGGTTGTTCAGTCATTTTTAGTCTATCCAATTGATCACCTAGTGATTCTACAGGAACTTCCACTGGTGATGGACAAACTTCTGTTGTAGCAGGAAATAGAGTGACCCCTACTCCAAATTGAATTGGAGTGGATACTTGCGGTTCCTCTATAATTTCCTCTATCGCAATCAGACCAGGTGGAAGAGGAAGACCGTCAGGTCCGTAAAAGATTTCCGGTGCCGAAGAAGGGGTTGTATCGACCGCGACGGATGTTTGAGGAACAAAACTCTCTGGACTGGTTACAGATGGAACTGGTTCAGTCATACGAGTATTTGCCCCCAGACTAGGATCAGTATTACTGTCCCTCTGTGGCGATTGAACTTCTTCTATTGAGGCAGGGTTTCCAGAAATGTTTGGAGTGACCAGAATCTCAGATGTTGTTGGAACGCTTGTTCTAACTTTTAAAGGAGATTTTGAACTAGTTTGACGAGCTCGCTTTGTCCGGATTGTTTTCGATTCCGGAGACAAAGACGGTTGACTCGCAAGCCTCCGAGAACGACGGATATTCAATTGACTTTCTTCCACGATTGCGGATTACTCGATCAACTAAAATATGAAGGGGAAAATTTGTGTTTCCGATTTGAATGAATTTTATTAGACGCTTTTAAACATAACTTTGCTTTTTCATGTTTTAAGAGTCGAGAAAAAGCTAAAGATGACTCTAGTCGCCTTCGATGTATTAACGAGCCCGAAGTGACAAATGCTCGGTTGGACCTTTTCAGTTATAGAGTTTGAAAAGGGCCAAAAGAAACTGCTCTGGAGATCTAGGCAGAGGGTGTGCCAAACCTTTCGCGAAACCACAGAATACGTTTTACGGTACGGGTGGTCGATCTTCGTGAATGCTGTGTTCACTGCATCGCGATCAGTAGGGCGGCCGACACGGCTTCCTATGGATAAAGGATAATTGCCTATAGGGGTCTCCCAATATATACTCGACGGTACGTGGGAGCACAAGTCCGTATTAGTGCCACCGAATCTCAGGAGGAATCACCCACCTTCGTAGAGATCGACAGTCACTATGTTTAACGACGCCAGAACACGTCTCTACCTAGACCTCTAGATGTTTGCGTTATGTTTCAAATGCGTTGTTAGGTTCATTCAGTATATTTTAAGTTGATCTTTTTAAAGTTTGCCTTTCAAGGTTCACCACGAGATGTATATGACAAATTCCTAAATGCAGCCTAAGATGAGAAGCAAGCTTTTTCAAATCTTTTTGACTGATGAAAATCTTAACTACTGAGAGAGAGAGAAGGCAAATTCTTTTCACACAGTTCATACAGCACAAACTAATGCGCTTTCTCCTAAATCATCATGCAAACTTTTTTCAAATGCAAAATGCACAATGCATGTATTTTCTTTTCCCTTTCTTAATGTGGATGGATACAAAAAGAAAGTGGTTATATAACTTTGATTTCGATTTAGAGCGAAAGTAAACAAGCTTGTCCAAAATCAAAAGACACCTTAAGATTCACTTGCTTAATCACTGGAAATACATGAAATCAAACCATACGAACGAAAGTAAAACGACTAACCAGCTATGGACAGCAAACAAGCTAACTCTTTAGACCAGCAAAACGCCTAACACAGGTTCAGATCTAAGAGGCCAAAAGCATGACTAGTTTACTTTTCGTTATGGGAAATTGTAAATGAGTAAGAAATACAAAGAACAAGTACAATTTCGTTATATAACAGAGGCAGAATGATGGCAAGTAATATTGGTTTCAAAAGAGGCACAAGACTGACACCTAGCAGCAAAACTAAGTGAAAACAGGCAAGAGAAAGGAGGAAACCCCAAATGCACTAAGCAAATTTGGGTCAACGCAGGCTCTGCACAGTCAAACTGGCTCTCAGTGCAGCTAGCTAGTTCGGGACCTGCGTTGCAAAGCAGGTAGCCTGTGTACTACCTGCTTTGGAAAACGAGAGTTGCGTTTTCACAGTTTCCGGGTCATAATTTTCTCAAAAATGCACGGTTTTTGCTCAAATCAGAAGCAATCAGTCAAGCACAATCAAAGGGATGATTTAGAAGGTGCAAAGCTATCACTAAGAGCTTACAAGGATCTTTGTAGATCAGCTCTTCAAATCATGAATCTGCTCAGACAATGAGCAAGAGTAGCAGCCCCTCTACTTCGCTTTTGATATAGTCAAAAGCTTTTCGATTTGGTACTCTTTTGTTCAAGAAATGAATAGAAAAATACTACAAACACAATCAAACGGATACGATCCCCAGTGGAGTCGCCATTTTGTTGTAGGGAAAAGTATCCGACTCGGATGACCCTAACCCACTCTAAGGGTGACAGTTCCTTAGCAACAACTGTAAAACAAACTACTGAAGGTTTACTTCTTTATGAAAGCAAAAGAGGATGGAGAAAGCACTAACCGTTGCCTTGCGCTTAATGTCGAATCCAAACTCTCCTCTTTGGCCGCTTGCTCCTAGCTCTTTGTCCTTCTGCTCGCCCAGCTGCAATGAGATCCTGCACAATGACAAAGAAGGAAACTACAAGAGGCATGCAATCATAACTGGTTCATGGATTAGTGTAAACCAAACATGCAATCATCACAATACATAATTGAAACAAGAGCACATAGAAGAACCTCAATAGCTTTTATTAATGAAGAAATACAGGTTCTGAGAGGATTACAACCATTGCAGGCTCCAACCCAGCAACACCTCCCAGCAGAAAGAATTGCTCTTCTTCACCTCTCTCAAACAATCACCCAATAACTCAAGAATGAAACCAACAGCATATCATTACTTTGCACAAAATTCCAGCCTCTCTGAGCTCATAGGAGAGAGCTCAATATATAGATGAATTGAGAAAGGATGAGTCAGCTTGCAACTGATGTGTAGCTGCCTTGTGTCCTCTCTCTCTTCAGTTAATCTTTAGTTGATCTTCAGTTCTTGAGTCCACTTGGTGAACCTTGCTCCCACTTGGAGAAACAAAGCCTCTGACTCATCACAAGGCGAAATACCTGATCCAAGTGTCATTTTTGGAAGATTCCAAAGCAATGACTCACTGTGCCACATGTCCAAACTCGCCCAACGCAGGTGGGCTTTGTTCTGCCTGCTTTGCAATGCAGGTACACCATGGAGCAGTTGTGTTTCAGCGCAGAAGCCTAGTGGAGCACCTGCTTTGATTTCAGGATTGCTTGTTTTTGAGTGTTTTCAGGTGGAGAACTGATCTGAGAGCTGTTGGTTTGCTGACCTTGTTCCTCTAGGGGTAGGAACATCATGTTTAGGGAACTTTGGATCCCTTGGATTATTGACAATTCATGCTTGTTGCTGTAAGGCACAAAATTGTCTATAACACTAGTCCCCATACATATGTATGCACAACATCTAATTTTTCTCTCTTCTTTTCCTTCCCAACTCTGATAAATATGACTCTCTTATATTTTCTGTAAATACAATTCTCACAGAAATCCAAATCAACATGCCTCAAACCTGGCAACAAATTTCTTGAGTGAAGAATATGCATCCGTTTCTTACTCATGTGCCTGAGCCTATGATGTCACAATGCCATATCTTCTCCTGTGGAGGTCAAATAATTAAGAAAATTAGTAATACCATTACATAAATACAATGCACCAACCTTTTCTCCTTTTTCTATTACCAGGGCTCCTTTAGTGACCTTCTAGGCTTTGTCTGTGAATGCAGTTACACAACCTTCACCACCTAACTACCTTGTTGAAATTATATTTTTATTTAGATCTAGAACATGCCTTACCTCCATCAAAATCCATTGGTTTCCATTTTGTTTCTTTATAAAATACATACCCATTCCAATGATTTTACAGGGTTTATCATCACCCAAATGAACATGTCCAAAATCACCTTGAAAATAGTCATGAAAATGTTTCCTATCAGGTGTAGCATGGAATCAAGCCCCTAAATCAACCACCCAGGAATCAATAATATTTTCTAATGAAATAATAAAAGCATCTTGCAACACATAACCTGTCACATTTGCTTCATGATTGTTCTCTTGTTGTCCATCTCCTTATTTTCCTTTCCGAGATTTGCATTATTTCTTCAGGTGTTCTTTCTTCCCACATTTCCAGTAAACTATCCCCGATTTGGATTTGGATTTGGATTTTCCTTTTCTTTAATTACTGCAATTTCCTGGGCTCCTTCCTCTTTCCATTTTTATTCCCCTAGTATTTGTAGTCAAATCATTACCTGATGTCTCACCGGAGCTTTTCCATCACATTTCCTCACTAAGAATGGCACCAAAAACATCATCAAACTTTAAACTACTAGATCTATAGACAAAGTTACTAATGGCCATAACTAAGCCATTTTAACTTTCTAGCAATGAACACAGAAATAACAGAGCCCTAACTTCATCATCAAAATTTACCCCTACAAAACCTAACTCACTGGTAACTGTGTTAAATTCATTTAAATGATCAGCAACAGATCCACCTTCTGACATCTTCATATTAGATAGATGCTTCGTAATAAATACCTTATTTGAGGACGAGAGTTTTTCATATAGTTTGGCTAATGTTGTCATTAAACCTTATGTTTTCGTTTCCTTTGAAATGTTGAATGCCACCGATGCTGCCAGACATAGCTGTATTGTTCCTAGTGCCTTTATGTCAAGAATATCCCATTCTACGTCCATCAAACTTGTCGCTTCTTTTTTTCTGGTACAAATATTTCTAATACAAATAATATTCCATCTGCATCTTCCACAACTGGAAGTTTTGGACCTTAAATTTCTCAACCCTAAACCTACCATCTTCAACCATTGCTCCCACTCGAACCAGAAGCCCTTCTCTCCTCTGAGTTTATCAGCCAAATAGACCTTCGTCTCTGATACCAGTTGTTAGAAAATTATATATTACAAAGAAATGGAACACATAAAATATTTCGGAAACACAAATACATATATGCATAAAATAAGAGAGACACAGATATAAATGGTTCACCCAATTTGGGCTACGTCTATGGAGGAACAACTAGTCCTTCCTTTTATATTATCCAGAAAAATGAAGAGATACAACCTACAACAGATTCATTGTAATTTCCTCTTCGCTCTCACACAACCTCCTCTCTCTCTCTCAGCATAATCATGCACAACGACAATACAATTATCTCATATAAACCGAGGGTTTCCTTCTAGGAAAAAAAATCCCTAAATTAACATAAATTCTATCGTCTGATCATTCGCCTAATGAACGACCTAGATTGAATACGAAATTAAAATATTTTACAAGCCAATTTTTCATCTATTTTTAGCTTCAGGAGCACTCCCCCGAACCCCCACCACGGGGGAGCTCTTTAAAATTAGTCGTCACCCCCACCCCCAGACTCCCCTGGCATCTATCATACGGGTGGAGTTGCCACCCCAAGGAACCATGATCCAACGTGACTGAGACCTATGAATCAAGAAGATAATCAGGCTGCACACACCAACACCCTCAATGACTCTATTGGCTACATTCATTTCAGATGCGCCTAGGATTCCAACAATTGGCCCAATTTATGCAACTCTACTCATTACATCTTCAATACTAGAATCCTCCTATTCTCAGGTCATGGTAGATAGAGAAACCAAATTTATTCAACATATCCAAAACGTACAACAACAGGTTTGTGATATATTGTAGAAATCCAATTCCAAGTATAAGCAATGATATGACCAATGTTAGGTTCCAAACAAGTTTCAGGTTGGTGATAAGGTGTGGTTTCATTAACAGACAAAGAACCTCATAGGAATATCAAACCAATTCAATATGGGCCTTAAAAGGCCATACAGGCTATGGGTGAAAATGTGTTTGAATTGAGTATTCCCCCTTTCCTTAGCTTACACCTTGTTGTTGTTGCTACAACACCCTCCAAAATTTTTCTACATTTGAATTTTGGAGCCTATTATTATTGTCAAATCTAGAGTAGCTTCGGTCACCAATTGTTATTTCAAGTTATTCTATGTGTTTCAAGCCTCTTCGAATGTTCTCAAGTGTCATTGCATTCATCAGAACATCTTTTAGTGCATTTCGTGGTCATAACATCTTTGTTTTAAGAAAAAAAATCGGTAAAAATCACATCGGAGAATAGGATGAGTTTAGACATAGAACCACGTGTGACATGTACCAACTCATCAAGAAAAATTATAAAAAATTGAATATTGATGAATAAAAATCAAAACACCACTTTATACACATGCACCCAATGAAATGAGTGTAGTGTGTGTGGCTATGACCTAGAAGTGTCGTTTTGTGACAACAAAGATGTTACGATAGTAATTTTTGAAATCAGGCTTCTGTGATCCATATTGAATTAAGAAAATAAAAAATTATCTATTTTTTTTTCTTAATTCAATATGGATCACAGAAGCCCAAATTCATAAATTACTACCCTAATATCTTTGTTATCACAAAAAGACACTTATAGGTCATAGTCACACACACTACACTCATTGCACTAGAGGAATGTGTATAAAGTGGCATTTTGATGTGTATTCATCATTATTCAAGTTTTTCTAAGTTTTCTTGATGAGTTGGTATGTGTTGCACATGGTTTTATGTCTAAACTCATCATGTTCACCCCTCACCTCATATTCCGGACTTAGACAAATCTTTGGTTTCAAAGAAAACTCATTAATACCAAGAGCGCATGAGCACACTCGAGAGCATTTATGGGTAATCCTTCATTATTTGTAAGTGCGCCATGCTCCCTCCAAGGGTGCAAGGCGCACTCCTTAACCCTATTCCCCCTTCCTTACTCTCAAATGCACCCTCTTTAAGGCAATGTCTTCCTTGAGCACACTCCTTCGACTCAAGGAAGTGAGCCCTCCTTGTGCGCATAGGTGCACCCTGAAGGCCTTAAGCTCCTCCCTTCATCATTCCCTAATGCACCATGTGCCCTCTTGGACTCTTTGATCACATGAGCACATTATGAAGGCATGAAGCCTTCATCCTTCACCCTTCCAGAGTGCGCCCTGTCCCCTCCTGTGCCTCTTGAGCACATTAGCGCACCCTGAAGGCCTGAAGCCTTCATGTTGAGAATGAAACAAGATGATGGAGCTTAGTGGAAAGAAGTCGCCTTCACTAAGTGGGCCCGCAGGCTATTTTTGGTGCAAAGGCTATTTTTAGACTATGTCTATTTTTAGACATATGGATCATGGTCTATGAGTTGCAGGAACTTATTTGTGGATGATTGGTCATGTTGGTAAAAATAGATGGACTTCTATTTTTAGACATATGGGCGGTTTCTATTTTTAGACTGCCAAGCTAAAAATAGAACAATCGAATATTATTAGCTCATAATAATATTTGGACTATAAACATTATCTTATCCTCTTGGAGCACTTCAGTTTGAGCTATAGATGTGGCACATGCAGCTGTCAAAAGGAAATACGCTTTTCTTGTGGGTCAGTTGAACTATTGCATGCCGGACTTCAGTTAGAACTCATGTGGTTGAGTTTGGTGGAGTTGATTGTGGAGTTGATGGAGTTGTGTTCAATTTGACTTGGTTAAACTAGTTGTATTTAGTCTAACTGCAGAATACACTAGTGATGAGTGATGTGAATTAATTATTGATTAATTCACTAATTATTAACTCATAAAGCAACTAAATAATACATCAGTTAAACTCAGTGCATGGACAGTTCAGTGGAGACAGGTGTTAGAGGTTGAGATTGCTATCAGTTGTGACTATAGTTGTGCATGAGATCTTGCACAATCAATGGGATTGAGTATTGCCAATGAGGATTGCGTGGTTCAGCCAAGGACATATGAGTTTTCTTCAGCCATTAATCATTATTCTCATGCAGGATTGCGTAGTGGAGGCATGCAAACAGTGGAGGAGATTTGAGGCATCAGATCTGAGCTAGTTTGTGTGTAACAGGTGGAGATAATACTGAGTACTTGTGAGGAGTATTGTACTATGTATTGTTACATGTTCTCAATCATTATAATATACAGATCGTGTGGGGTTTTCAGCTGTATGCTTTCCCCGGGTTACATACTGTGTTAATGTGCGCATGTGATTGATGTTTCATTGTTTTTAATGCTGCTAAATTGATGATCAACGTAGAGGAGGTTATGTATTATGCATGTATTCTGCAATAGTGTATAATCGGGATAATATATGTGAATAAGTGTCATATTATTCAAAATTTCTACATGGTATCAGAGCAGTTGATCATCAAATCTATTATTCAGAAAGTGTTTACATTTTATTTCTTCAGGCAGAGTCTGTAATCGGGCCAAGTAGCCTCTGGATTCATCCTTCCTTTGGAAGGTGAGATATCCGGTAAAATCCCATATAGTCAATCTCTGTACAAGAAATACTTTGTTCTCACGAATTTTAGATCAGAAGCAGTTGAGTTTTGAGCTGGTGGAATTCGAATTTGCAGCAGTGTTTTCTTGGTGTCAAAGTTGCAATGTCTTTCAACGGATTGCAATTGGAGTATGCTCTTGAGGGAAGCTCAAATTATATTGCATGGAAAGACAGGATGGAGGTGGTGTTAGATGATAATGGGCTGAAGGAGTTCATAGAGGGTGAGGTCCCAAAGCCTACTGATACTGCGCAAGTTGATGCTTGGCAAAAGAAGACAACAAAGTGTTGAAGGATTCTGTTGGAAGGCGTGAAGGATCACATTGTGTCCAGCCTGCATGGAAAGGCTTCTCCATACTTGATGTGGAAAGCGTTGACAGATCTATTCCAAAGCAAGAGCGATCAGAGGAAGTTGGTGCTCAAGGATAAACTCAGAAACATTAAGTGCGAGAAAGGAGACAGTATGCCCAAGTATCTCACGAAGTTCACTCAATGCAGGGATGAGCTGGGAAGTGTGGGGGTGACTGTCGATGATGAGGACTTGGTGAGATTGGCTCTCCTTGGTCTTCTGAAGAGTTGGCATTCCTATTAGGACTCTGTCAAGGGTCGGGAGAAATTACCAGGATGGGAGAGACTTTGGTCAGATCTTGTGCAGGAGGAGATCAGGCGGAATACCAGGGACGGATCTTCATCAAAGGCAACTGATGAATAAAATTGCGCTTTGGTTGCAAAAGCAAAGAAGGGGAAGAAAAGAAAGCTTCTCAGTCCGATGCGAAAGGCAAGAAGCAGGACATGTCCAAGGTGAAGTGCTTTCACTGTCACCAGCATGGGCACTATGCCACAAATTGTCCGCAAAAGAAGAAAAATAAGCAAGCTGCTGGATCTGCTGCGGGAGAGGCCTTATCCTCACAGTTTGAGCTTGATTTTCGTTGATCACATGCTTGGTATCAAGTGTGATGGGATCGGTATGGTTCTTAGAAAGTGGTGCGTCTTTTCACATGACAGGAGACAGAGATTTGTTTTCTGATTTGGAGGAGAAACATCTTGGAGTGCACATCGAGATGGGCGATGATGGTAGATACAGTGCGACCGGTATCGGTACCATTTCCTTTGAGAGGGAGTCTGGTAAACCCTTCGTATTGAAGGAAGTGATGCATGTTCCAGGATTGAAGAAGAATCTTATCTCTGTGGCGATGTTAGAAGACAAGGGATATGATGTTGTTTTCAGCGAGGGAAAGGCTTTCCTGCGCAGTAAGACAACTGGAGAAACCCGGAAGATTGGGTTCGAGTCAGGAACCTTTATCAGTTGCATGTAGATGGATGCACAGCAATGGCATGCAAGGCAGAAGGATTGGTGAGCCGGGATGATGGCGAGCTGTGGCACAGGAGATTGGGTCACCTTCACCATGGAGCCTTGAAGATACTGCAGCAAATAACTACTGGGCTTCTTAAAGGCACTCTTGCGTAGTCAGATCAGTGTAAAGGGTGTACTTTGGGAAAATTTGTGAAAGCCACCTTTCACGAGAAGGATATTTGCGCCAAGACGATCCTTGAGAGAATTCACACAGACGTGTGTGGACCTTTCTCAGTAGCTTCGACAACAAAGCACAGGTACTATGTGATCTTTGTTGATGATTTCTCTCGAAAGTGCTGGATCTTCTTCATGCAAAAGAAGAGTTAGACATACTCAAAGTTTTGTGAGTTCAAAGCACTGGTCGAGAAGGAGTCGGGGAAGAAGGTGAAGGCTCTTAGGAGTGACAATGGTGGTTAATACATATCTGGTGAGTTCAAGGATTTCTGTAGCGCAGAAGGGATTCGAAGAGAGCTCATAGCTCCCCATAACCCACAGCAGAACGGGGTTGCTGAGCGGAAGAACAGAACAATCATGGGTGCTGCACGGGCGATGTTGCATGATCAGAGCCTACCCCTTCACTTGTGGGTGGAAGCATGCAACACTGTAGTATATGTGTAGAACCGTTGTCCTCACAGGATACTTGGCATGAGTACACCCGAGGAGGCTTATTCTGGTAAGAGGCCTGATATTTCTCATTTGAGGATTTTTGGTTCTAACGTTTACATGCATGTGACGAAGGATGCCAGGAAGAAGCTGGAGCCGACCGCAGAGGTTGGGATATTTGTGGGGTACACTCATACGCCCCACAACTATCGTGTGTATTTGCCAGACAGTGGCAAGACTGTTGTGCGATGAGATATAAAATTTCAGGAGGAGAAAGCCATGAAGTGTTCGCTTGAGAGGGAGCCACACTTGCATGCAGATGAGGAGCTATTAGTTCCTAAGGATGAGCTTCAGGACGTGGATCATCCACAGGACGAAGTTTATGGAGTGGAAGAGACCACTCATGTAGCGCTAACCATCAGAGGGCGAAAGCGCATTACAGAAGCTGAGCGACTGGCTCAAGATGTAGAGAAGGTTGTAGGACCACCTACAGCTCAATGCAGGCAGAGACAGTCACCTGATCGGTACACTGGATACATGGCTCTTGTGAGAAAATGTGTTGTGACTGAGCTATCCTCTTTCAAGGAAGCTGTGGAGGATCCCGCGTGGGTAGATGCCATGGTGGAAGAGTATGATTCGATTGTCAGAAACAATGCATGGGATATTGTCCCAAGATCGGAAGGGACATCAGTGGTGGGTTCGAGATGGATCTACAAAGTGAAGCAGGCAGCTGACGGGAGTGTGGAGAAGTACAAGGCAAGATTTGTTGCCCGAGGCTTTTCACAGATAGAGGGGATCGATTATGAGGAGACCTTTGCACCTGTCGCAAGGTATTCTTCCATACGGACGATTCTTGCTCTCTTAGCACAGATGGGATGGCACATTCATCAGATGGATGTGAAGACTACGTTCCTCAACAGAGTCATTGAGGAGGAGGTGTACATAGAGCAGCCCGAAGGTTTCGAGATCTTCAGCAGCAAGTCGCATGTGTGCAGGCTCAAGAGAGCGTTGTATGGGTTGAAACAAGCACCACATGCTTGGTACACATGGATAGACAGTTATTTAACTGGACTTGGATTCTCCAAGAGTGAGGTGGATCCTAACCTATACCAGATTGTGGTGGAGGGTAAGTTGATTAGCATTGTACTTTATGTAGATGATTTGATTCTAACAGGTGATGAGTTGTTGATACTTTCATGCAAGGATGATCTTGCTAAGGAGTTTGAGATGAGGGACTTGGGCCTCCTTCATTATTTCCTGGGATTGTAAATTTGGTAGCACAGTGATGGACTATTTGTTTCTCAGGGTAAGTATGCTCGGGAGATACTGGAGAAGTTCAACATGCATGGCTGCAAGCCTGTTGATACTCCTCTTCCTAGAGGTTGGAGGAAGGAGGATGCTACTTCAGCGAAGGTAGTGGATGCCACTGTTTATCGATAGTTGGTGGGGTCGCTTATGTATCTGGTCAATACACGACCCGATATATGCTATGTTGTTAACCAGCTTTCACAAGCTATGGTTAAGCCAACCAAGCTCTTCTGGAAGGCAGGCAAGCATGTATTGCATTATCTTAGAGGCACATCGGGATATGGATTGTGGTACAGACAGGAGGATGAGGTGAAGCTATGTGGCTTCACGGATGCAAATTGAGCAGGGAGCCCAACGGACAGAAAGAGCACATCTGGAGGGGTCTTCAGTATCGGGTCGACAGCAGTTTCTTGGTACAGCAGGAAACAGAGATCCGTGTCACTCAGTTCAGCAGAGGCCGAGTATATGGCAGCAAGTTTGGCTGCATGCGAGGCTATATGGATGAGGAAGATCCTGGTCGGGTTGTTTGGTTCATACTTGGAGCCTACTGTGATTTATTGTGACAAACAGAGTTGCATTAAACTCTCGGCTAATCCAGTATTTCATGATAGATCTAAGCACATTGACATCAAATACCATCATATCAGAGATTGTGTGCAGCAGAGAATCATGTTACTTGCATACATTCCAACGGAGGATCAGGATGCTGATATCTTGATGAACGGCTCACCAGGAGAAAATTCGAATACCACCGAGGCAGGATAGGGGTTGCTGATAATCGATATCTTTTTGAGAGGGAGTGTTGAGAATGCAACAAGATGATGGAGCTTAGTGGAAAGAAGTCGCCTTCACTAAGTGGGCCCGCAGGCTATTTTTGGCGCAAAGTCTATTTTTAGACTATGTCTATTTTAGACATATGGATCATGGTCTATGAGTTGTAGGATGCTATTTGTGGATGATTGGTCATGTTGGTAAAAAAATATGGACTTCTATTTTTAGACATATGGGCGGAGTCTATTTTTAGACTGTCAGGCTAAAAATAGAACAGTCGAATATTATTAGCTCATAATAATATTTGGACTATAAACATTATCTTATCCTCTTGGAGCACTTCAGTTTGAGCTACAGATGTGGCACATGTAGCTGTCAGAAGGAAATACGCTTTTCTTGTGGGTCAGTTGAGCTATTGCATGTAGGACTTCAGTTAGAACTCATGTGGTTGAGTTTGGTGGAGTTGATTGTGGAGTTGATGGAGTTGTGTTCAATTTGACTTGGTTAAACTAGTTGTATTTAGTCTAACTGCAGAATACATTAGTGATGAGTGATGTGAATTAATTATTAATTAATTCACTAATTATTAACTCATAAAGCAACTAAAGAATACATCAGTTAAACTCAGTGCATGGACAGTTCAGTGGATACAGGTGTTAGAGGTTGAGATTGCTATCAGTTGTGACTATAGTTGTGCATGAGATCTTGCACAATCAATGGGATTGAGTATTGCCAATGAGGATTGTGTGGTTCAACCAAGGAAATACGAGTTTGCTTCAGCCATTCATCATTATTCTCATGCAGGATTGCGTAGTGGAGGCAGGCAAACAGTGGAGGAGATTTGAGACATCAGATCTGAGCTAGTTTGTGTGTAACAGATGGAGATAGTACTAAGTACTTGTGAGGAGTATTGTACTATGTATTGTTACATGTTCTCAATCATTATAATATATAGATAGTGTGGGGTTTTCAGCTGTATGCTTTCCCCGGGTTACATACTGTGTTAATGTGCGCATGCGATTGATGTTTCATTGTTTTTAATGCTGCTAAATTGATGATCAACGTAGAGGAGGTTATGTATTATGCATGTATTCCGCAATAGTGTATAATCAGGATAATCTATGTGAATAAGTGTCATATTATTCAAAATTTCTACACTTCATCCTTCAGCCTTAATGAGTGTGCCTTATGCTTACCATCACTCCCTTGAATGCATAACACACTTGGGAAGCCTAAAGCTTTACCTTTCATCCTCCAGACTTGTATCATGTGCCTTACCATGAGTGCATGCCGAAGCCACGAAGAATTCCCTATTAATTCCCCTTTAGCCTTTTAAAGTGTGCCCATGCACCCTGAAGCCCCTTTTGTCCCTCTTAAGTGCATCGAAAAGGCCTGAACAAAACATATGCATGAAACATGGTATAATAAGATATTTTCAGGTTGATGGTTGCTCATCATGAGTGATTTACAGATATAGGTATTTCAAGAACATCGTGGCAAGAACAAAATAAGAATATCGGGCAAGAAGAACAAGTAAAGGAAGCTCGGAAAAGACGAAGAACACGCTTGAACCTTGATGATCAAATCACCCCGAAGGTTCATTTTGATTAGAGACCCTTTGGAGCATAGAGAACATCGATGATTGAAGTTACATGAAGAATGAAGATATAGTTGGTAGCCATGTCACCTCTCGAGGGATTCCATGTCATCAGTCATTATTAGTCTCAGTCATCCAAAATTAGTGACATGTCAAGTCTCATCATATGATGATTTGGAAGTCATGATGTACTATTTTAATCATTATAAAAGACAAATAAGTGGAAGACTAAGAGTCATGTATGAACCAAAGATTCATGGAACTCCAAAAGACATGTAATACCAAAAGTCATATGTAATTCCAAAAGTCATTTGGAATTTCAAAGGTTGTAGAAGTCCAAGGTTACTAGGAGTTAGAAAGTCAAGAGTCATGAGGATATGAAAGGTCATTCCTCAAGTTATAAATAGATCCTCCTTTCTCATGTAAAGGAATTTTAACCTTGGCTTCTCCCACAAGGCATTAGAAATACATAGTTAGTACTTTTTGGGAATAAGCGATGTCTCTAACACTCCACTGTTGGAGCTAGTGGTGCTCATTGTATTTATGTATCTTGGGACTTTTGCTTAAAATTGAAGCCTTCTAGACCAACACATTTTGTTCTATGTTGTATCAATTACTTCAGCCCAGTTCAATTCTTCATTTAGCATTGAATCCAATTATTAACAACGTTTCTAATCATAAACAATATTGAAGATAGAACAATATTTTCAATGACAAAGGAGACAATAGCACAACCACAAGAGACACCAGATTGGTCAAAAACCAGGGAAAAATCCCACTAGGGTGAAAACCCTTTCAAATCTTCTTCTTATTAGATTTTCATAAAAAAAATTGGCAGAGAGTACAATAAGCCCAATACATAATCATCCAACAAATATTTACCCAATACAAATCGAAAGCAGATTTCCAGAATCACTGTACAATAGAGAGAGACCTTCCAGACTTAAGATATATGTGGTCAACTACAGTAAACTATCAAACCCTAGCTTAAAACCCTAGTCACACTCAACAAGTTATTCTGCGAGTCACCATGACATCCTAGTCGCTCCCTGAGACACTGTGAGTGAGCGACTATGACTTCCCGGTCGCTCTCTGAAGCACTGCAAGCGAGCGACTGTGATCAGATCTGACCATAACTATCTTAGAGCCTCAGTCGCACCCTTCAAGATGTTATGCGAGAAAATATGACTTCTCAGTTGCTCTTTGAGGAATTGTGAGTGTGTGACTACAGTCGGATCTGACTTGCGATAAGTGTGCGACCAAAAAATAGAAACTCTAAAAACACGCAAGCCTCAAACCTATAATTTCGGATCTTGTGTGAACATCCTCTGTCAAACCTGTGTGAACCAAACAATAGAAGAACAGAAGAAGATGCTTGATGATGATTTTCAAATGAGCTTAAGGTCTCTTGTATTTATAAGCTTCCATGGGGGTCCATTTGATGTTGAGGTTGACCTGCCCAATTATACATGTGTGGGTACATAAATTCAAAAACCAACTTTGTTTTTCCAAATGATTTGATCTTTAGGTAAATTTTGGTCCTCTTGAAAAGAGGAATTCAATGAAATCATCATATCCATAATAAGACTTGTCCAGGTGGAATTTGACCCTAGTTGCATAAATTAACACTCCCTCTCAACTAGGAAGAGTTCCACCTGCCAATATATGTTTGTTGATCATCATATCATCCTAGCATATTGTCGTCATGCCATGTCCATCTCTGCTCAACTCTATATGCTGAAACATTCTCGAATCTAAAAGAAGAAAAATTGGGGAGCATTAGCTTCCATCCTCTATCCCATGGGGGTATCACATATCTCAACCCAATATCTAGCAATAGGATATCCAAACACGCATGGGAGCACATATCAACCCTGGAATCACATCAGGGATCTCATTCTCAACCTAGAACCACAAAGGGGAGAAAATCTCAACCCAATCCTATTTCATATCGACCTTCCCATCAATGACCCTTAGGAGTCATGAGGTAGAACACTTGCATCATAATCAACATGGGTTGTACACCCCATGTACACTCTCAACCCGTTGGCCAAACAGGGAGTATTATTTCCAACAAGCTTGGCTTGTGGGTATGATGCCAACTAGGGTATACTCTGCATAGACAATATAGTGGAGCAACATCTCCAACCCTATGGGTAGATAGGGGAGAATCATCTCCAACCCTATGGGTAACAGATAGGAGTAAAACCTATTTTTCAAGATCCCTCAACCTAAGGAGCCATCTATCTCAATTCCTCACCCTAGTAGCTCAATAAGGGGGAAGAGTTGGCTCAGTGTCCTCGATCAGTGCTTTCCCTTACTAGGAGGGGGCACAACATACCATACATCATTCTTCATAATTGATTCATATTCCTCAACCATAGCATATTTCCAAAATTGTTCTTTTACGACATCTTTGAATGTGGAAGGTTCGAATTGAATCATAGTTCTCATGTCTAAAACATAACCCTGGTACCTACATGATTGCTTCCTTTCTCTAAATGATCTTCGAACAAGAACATGTATTTCAACATCCTGTAGAGTGTCACAGAGCCAAAGTGGTCTCTTCCTAGTAGGAGGATCACTTGGAGGAGCATCTGAGGGATCCATAGGCTCCATGGGATCATCAACAATATCAGTCTCGGACTTGGGCATGTAATGGCCATCTAGAATATCCCTGTCATCATTCCTCTTCTCGCGAGGAGGAGGAGGTGGAGGAAGGTCTCTTGTTTTTCCAAGAGCTGCATCTTCATCAAATGTTACACCCCTGCTAATTTCAACCTTCCTTTGACTAGGAATATATATACTATATGCTTTAGAGTTTTTCACAATAAAAAAAAGAAAGTACATTTTCTTCCTGTAGCTTCCAATTTTTTCCTTTTTTCCTTCGGTACATGAAAATATATGGGGCATCCAATTATACGAAGATGGCTAATGTCAGGCTTGACACCTGTGAATGCTTCTTCGGGGGTCTTGTTTTCCAATGCTTGATGAGGCACCCTGTTTTGAACATATATAGAAACATGCATTGATTCTCCCCAAAGGAACTTTAGCAACTTTTGATCAAGGAGCATGGCATGGGAAGCTTCTAATATAGACCTATTCTTCCTTTTTGCTATTCCATTTTGCTCGGGTGTATATGGCACAATTGTTTCCTTTTTTATTCCTTCTTTCTTGTAAAATGCTATGAACTCATTTGACATGTATTCCCTACCATTGTCGGACCTGAATACTTTGATTCTCTTCTCTGTATGATTTTTTATCAAAGCTTTGAATTCCTTGAACATTTCAAAGGCTTCATCCTTGATCCAGATCTTTTAACTTCAAGGATGCATACATAATTGCATATAAAAGATCATATTAACCAAGTAATTTAATACATGAAAAAGAAATATAAATCATAAAGCAACCATGAGATCAAAGACACACAAATGATTTTTATTATGGAGTTCACCCAAATTTGTGGGCTACGTCTCCAGGCCTTCCTAAAAGTGGGGAGGAATTCTTCATTAAGTGGCAACAAAGAAATAAATTACAATCAACTTTAAAAAAATGACCCTTATACCTCCAATTCGGATGAAGGCCTGAAAATGGATACCTCGGCTAGAGAACAGACTACACGATTGGATTCCTAGCTCGAAAACGTGCAAAAATGACTATAAACTTGTCAAATTCTGACATTGGCACCTCTGACCTTCTAAGGGAATCTTTTCAGCGTCTTAGCAAATCCCTTGCTCATGGTTCTGCTCCTTTGGCCACTCCTAGTTCCGTCGCTCCGCCCTCCACCGGTGGTCGAATGAGAAATTGATTGGTTTAAATATATGTTGGCAGACAAAGTTTTCAAGTGACAAGTCATTGGCTTGTTGGAAATGGTCGGCAGATGATGCGGAGGTGGGTTGGGTTCAAAAACCGCCCAAGCCAATTTAAAAAAATGGTATATATATTTATGAACCAACGGTTGCATAAGGTTTCAGCGGTGTATTATTTGGAGTGGGTCGACCAACATGGGTTGGGCGGGTTTGACCCCCACTAGCTCCCTATTGGGTAGTCAAATGTAGTTGGGCAGGGTCCACAATACATGTGGTCCTCACCCGTTACATATGTTTTGTTACATATATATAATATGACATATATATGTTGGTTCCCTTTGGGGGATGGTAGGGGTGGCAACTCGCCACCCAATATATATATATATATATATATATATATATATATATTTATATTTATATTTATATTTATATTTTAATAACCATATAGTTAAAAAAATTCCACCAGAAATTAAGGGTTACTGGACAAATTAAGGAGGTGAAAAATTCACTCTTTCCAACCTTCATTTTCTGTGCATTGTGCCTTTGCCAAATTGTTGCGTCATTAGTGATTGGCACTTGGCCAAGTTTGACCATAACTTTGACTAGCTATAACTTGAGCATGCGAACTCGGATTTGAGTGTTGTTCACACCTTGGAATTAGGGCGAAGAGAAATACGATTTGGTCTTGTTTTCACTTCCATCTCATGACTTTTATTTTTGAGTTATTTTCAAGGCCACTTCCACTTCTGGATCCACCTGGATTAATCCTTGCATTTCAAATAGTATATCCATGTATTTCTTGAGAAGTCATCAATGAAGATGACATAGTAGATATGACTACCAATAGAATGAAAAGTCATCACACCACATATACCAGAATGAATGAGATGGAGGATGTCATTTTTCTTGTTCTCACTAGAGGGGAATGGTCCCCTTGTCTTCTTTCCACTTGCACAACCTGGACATACTCCATCATGATGGGCTTGAACATCGAGAATTCTAGAGACCAATTTCTTCAATTTCGGAAGAGCATCATAATGTAGATGAGCCAATCTTTGGTTCCATAACTATCTTAGATGATTAGTATTATGAACCAAAGTTAGAAGTGTTATTCCAGTGACTCTATAGAGTCCTTCAAATCTTGATCCCAATGTGAATGCATCTCTCATAAGTGAACTAGTAGACCAATCCAAAACTTCTCCCTTGTTGAAGGAAACCCTCATCCCTTTATCATCCAAAGTGGATATAGATACCAAATTCTTCTTTAATCCTGACATATACACAACATCATGCAACAAAATTGATTCCCTAAAATTCAAATGAAATTTGATGGATCCATAACCTTTCACGGGACGAGTGGAGTTGTCTCCAACGATAAACTTAAGCTTAGTCTCCCTCTCTACTAGATTAGAAATAAATTCCTTATATCAAGAGAAATGATGAGTGGCCCCACTATCAACCAACCAAATATCCCACAAATCCGGAGGAGAAGAACTAGTAAGAGAAGAAATGAGAATATATTCAAATTGATTTACAACTTTACTTTCATACCTAAGAAATCCTGACTTCTTTTGAGGACGACGATCTTCTTCATAATCTCTTGAGGTATCTATTCTTCTTCTTTCATATCTTCTACGGCGGTCATTTCTTCGATCATTTTTTCTTCTTTGATTATTGTATTTGTTGTTGTTGCTTCTAGTGTTGTAACATGGTCCTTTGTTCTTCTCAAGACAATCTCAAGCATAATGACCCTTCTTGTATGAGATGATGTTCTTTCATTCCTTATTTTTTCATTTTGAGGACGAGGCTTTCTTGACGGACCTCCTTTTCCTCTCTTCTTCTTTTTTTCATGAGTGATATATGTAGCGAACTCTCCCTCTTCATGTTTTTGAATTCTACTTCTTGATACCATCCTTGATTCTTCTTGTGTAAGATTTCCAACAATTTCATCAAATAATGGAAGGAAATTGTTGTCGCTTATAGTAGTAATGAAGGTTTCCCAAATAGGAGGGAGACCTCTAAGAGTCACAATCAATAATTCCCTATCAGGCATAGATTCTCCAACTCTCTGCAATTGATCTCTAAGGCAAGATATCCTCATGATATAGGATTGTACAACTTCTCCTTTGTTCATCTTGGTGTCTTTGAGTTGATCTTTCAAAGTGATGATTTCATTCAAATTGTTGATTTCATACATGATACATATATTATGATACATATCTTTGGACTTCCTTAAATTCCCACCATATGCAATTAAATGATCTTATAAACCATCAACTATAATTTGCTTTACTTCAGACTCACCTTTCTTGTACCTATTTTTGAGAGAAGCGGAAGCATTTTCTAGAGGCTCAGGCATTCTTCCTTGAATGTACTCCAACACATCATTGTTGTCAACTATGATCTCCAACCTGACTTTCCATGCAACAAAGTTTGATGAGTCACCCAACTTCTCATGCTCCTTGAAGGTAGAGGAAGACATCTTGATTTTGACTAGATAAGCTCCTTTAACTTTCCAAGGGTAATGGATTCATTGCTTATCTCCTTTTGGGCTTGTCCTTAACCTTAGCTCTAAAACCATGTTAATTTTTCATATTGTTCTATGTTGTTTCAATTACTTCAGCCCAATTCAATTCTTCATTTAGCATTGCATCCAATTATTAACAATGTTTCCAATCATAAACAATAATTGAAGATAGAACAATATATGCAATGACAAAGGAGACAATAGCACAACCACAAGAGACACCAGATTGGTCAAAGACCAGGGAAAAACCCCACTAGGGGGAAAACCCTTTCAAATATTCTTCTTATTAGATTGTCATAAAATGTTTCAGCAAAGAGTACAATGAGCCCAATACATAATCATCCAACAAAGATTTACCCAATACAAATCAGAAGCAAACTTCCAGAATCACTATACAACAGAGAGAAACCTTCCAGCCTTCAGATATCTGTGGTCAACTGTCAAACCCTAGCTCAGAATCCTAATCACACTCATCAATTTATTCTGCGAGCGACTGTGACTTCCTGGTCATTCCATGAGACACTGTGAGTGAGCAACTATGACTTCCTAGTCGCTCTCTGAAGCACTGTAAGTGAGTGACTGTAGTCGGATCTGCCCATAACTATCTTAGAGCCTTGGTCACACCCTTCAGGATGTTATGCAAGTGACTTTGGCTTCCAATTCACTCTTTGAGGCACTGCGAGCATGCAACTGCAGTTAGATCTGACCTGTGACAAGTATCGACCGGAAAACAAAAAACCTAAACATGTGCGAGCCTCAACCTTGTAATTCTCAACCTTGCACGAACATCCTCTGTCATAATTGTGCGAACCAAACAATCAAAGAAGAGAAGAAGATATTTGATTATGATGTTCAAATTAGCTTAAGGTCTCTTGTATTTATAGGCTTCCATGGAGGCCCATTTGATGTTGAGGCCGACCTATCCAATTGTACATGTGTGGGTAACTAAATTCAAAAACCAACTTTTGTTTGTCCAAATGAGGCGATATTTAGGTTGATTTTGGTCCTCTCAAAAAGAGAAATTCAATGCAATTATCATCTCCATCATAAGAGTTGTCCAAGGTGGAATTTGACCCTAGTTGCATAAATTAACATCTCTCTCTTCATAGATAAGTTACCACCATTCTAGTCAGTTTGTGTTCTAAAATATTATGTTGTTTTATTTATTAATAGATGTTGGATTTAATAAATTATTGTGTTCTCTATTATATTTTTTTGTTTGTGTTTCACTTCCTTTCTAAATTTCATTTTGTTCCAAATACATCCTGGATCAAATATATGCTTCATAATCATCAAGGTTTCAACATCTTCCATAATGGAAATTTGCTCAATCCAATATGGCTAACACTTTATTCCTTTGCAACTTTGATTATAAAAAGGTACTATGCACAACAAAAAACCTATTAGCTCAATCAATGGAAACAAAACATGATTCTAGTAGTTATATTCATTCATGATTTCTTAGTTGTCCATTGAAATTGCAATAAAATCATAACCCTTCTTGTAATGTTAACTATAGAAAGTTTTTCATGGGGTTTATAAATTCATGAGGGATGTTGCAATAGTTAACGAGGTGGCCTTAGTTTTTTATTTTGTAAATTCCCAGTTGATTTCACATAATTTCCACTTATTTTGCATTGATTTTTGCCATACCAACATATCATGGTAACTCTTCTTTGATACCATTATCACATATCAGTTTTTTGCCATCACCACATTTGTGGAGTGGTACTTTCTTTTTTATTTCCGCTTTTCCATTTGGGATTCCTATTTTCATTCACCTTTGAAGTATAAATTAATTAATAGTCCATAGACTACACATAAATTTGTATTAGTCTCCATCTAGACTACCTCAAACTCCTAATCATTAATCAACTACGCCCTTTCAAAAGATTAATTTGATCAATCATCTTTGAATGATTATCCCAGTAGGCCTCTTTTGAATATCGACCCATCAATCCCTTTCAAAATATTGGCCCATAAATCCCATTTGAAAGATCAACCCATAAACCCTTTTGAAATATTGGCTTGTTAAAACTATTTCAACAATATGGCCATCAATTCCTTTTAAAAGATTAGCTTGGTCATGCATATTTGAATGATCAACTCATCAGGTCTCTTTCAAATATTGGCCCATTGGTCCCTTTCAAAATATTGGCCCATCAGGGTCTTTAAAAATATCAATCTAATCGATCCTCTTTGAATGATCATCCCATCATTCCCCTTTTGAAGATTGGTCCATAGAACCCATTTGAAAGATTGACTTGATCCAAATGAAAAGCTATCGAAATATTTTTAAAGATGAGCCTAATGTTGAGGGGAAAGGCCATTAATCCCTTCAAAGACTTGGCTTGTGTGGTGTTTTTATTAACAAAATAGAAGATTTAGAGTATACAGAATAGAACATAACAAAATATAGAGGAGAAATGACAAATTATAATAGCAATCGGAAATTGTAAAATAAATCTAATACCACAAATAGCAATACCTTTATTGATAAAAAAATGTTCACTTGTCTCTTCAAGAGGGCATCTTCCAAATGAGAAAAGCTCCAATTAAAATATGTTTCACAAGAAATCCTATTAGCTTGCTTCTATTCATCATATAGTTTTTATCTAACCTCCTACGAAGTTTCTAGTAGGCGAAACTTTCTAGTATTCCTTACAATTATTCATTTCACACCGTTATATATAGTACATGGGCCTTATTTACTAGAGATGGCATCTATACGCAACAACATATCTATCTACTCAAGGGGCTTTGGGTAGGAACCTCATAGCCTGAAGTCCATTGAGCCACTTTGAAACATATTTTCAACCTTTGAGTAAGCCAAGAAAACAAAGGAACTTGACCTTACTCAAAGGCAATACTTTGAACTTATAAAGGGTAATATGAAGTATCCACCTTTAAATGTAAAGGGCCCATCAAACCTATCTCGAAGAATTCTTTGAATTAAACCAAAGGCAAAAACAACCACCAAATTGAAGTTAACACTTTGACCTAACAAAATATTTTAATTCTTCATGAGGCTTGTAAGCTTCAAATATCTCTTGTTGAATATCAGGTGGGTGTTTGGCCTTTAGACCACACTGACAATCAAGGGAATTTCAAATTGAATATGGTTTTCACCACTTAACTTTGAAAGCATAGCATTAAAAGGGCGACAATATAAATTTTAATTCAATAATATGAAAATTCAAATCATGAAGTATATAACCTGACAATCCAGTGATCATGCATGCAAACATCATACATTCACAAATTCCATGACTACGTTTGTACATAAATAAAACATAATTTCATCAGTAGAATTATAAACAAGAATTAAAATACACAAATGGAACACTTATCTTTTGAACAAGCTAGTCCGAGGAAACTAGCTACTCGCAAGCAATTTTCCACCCAACCATACACACCCACTATGGATACCACCCCCAATTCAGGCTATGAGGCGTCCAAGGTGAAGGAAAGAAGCAAAGGACTCTCATGTTTCTCATCCAAACCAATTTCTTTGAGGCTTAGCCAAGCTTTTTGCCACAAAAAACTCCAAGTAATCATTTGACTAGTGTAGCCATGTAAATCCCTTTCACTATCCAACACAATACAAGGAAAACATTTCCATTCTTTTCTCAACAGTCCTTAGGGATATTCTTCCCCATAACGCTCTTTAGTGTGTGCAAAAGGAGTTCAATCTATTGTCTACCTTCAACAACCCAACATAGCTTTATCTTGGCTCTTGAGCATTTATGAGCAACAATCTACATGGATTGACAATTGTTTCCTACTAAGCTCACCTTTTTACTCCTCTGCAGCCTTCCATCTCTATTCTTAGGTTCACAACGTTCTCTTCTATAACTCTAATGGTTACCTATGAATTTAAATCACAATTTCCCACCAACAAAACACAACCTTAGTATTTCAAAAATGAGTTAGTACTAGAAATAGTTCAAAAGATAAATAACATTAATCAAGAAAAAATTCAAATGAAAAAATCTTGATATACCTTCTATCAAAATACATAAAAATGATGAACAAATGAAAATAATAAATTTAATTTCACATTAAAAAAAAAAAAAATGAAACAAACTTGTTAGCCTCTTATCAAAATGTGTAAATAATGAACAAGTGAAAATAATCACTTTAAATTCACATTAAAAAATAAATAATAAATAAAATAATGTAATTTTTTATAAACTCATATCTCTTATCAAAAATGCATAAAATATATAAAGTAAAAATAATCACTTTAAATTTACATGTAAAAATATATATAGTTAATTTTATTTTTTTAAAGATTGAATTTCTTAAACTCCTATTTTATTTTTCATTCTTTCTACCTTTATTTCTCAAAACTTCTTCACATAACTTTATCCCTCATAATTATGGTCTTTCCACAATTTTATGCACAAGCACACTTAAGTGTACAAACACTAAAACAAAACCAATATTTGAAATTTAACTCTCATATTTTTTTCATCACTTTTGTATCACACAGTGAGAGTGATACAATATATTGTCATCCACATGGCCCTTCATCTATTATGTCTCTAGCTATGCTAACTTGATTCCCACACACTTTGATATGTAAACAATTATGACTTATCCCAACCATGTCATCTTGAGTTTTCCTAGATTTTTGAGATGCAGATCATCATTGGCTCTAGTTCTAGGGCAAATAATGAATTATACCAACCCTGCCATCTTGAGCTTTCCTAGATTTTTGGGATGCAGATCATCATTGGCTCCAGTTCTAGGGGAAATAAATATATTGGCCTAGGTAACATAAGTGATGAGTGTGTGTCTATGCTGAATGAAACGTGGTCATTACTTCTGATCCTTGTATAGTACGATATGAAGGGAATAAGTTGTGAATAGTTGCATGTTAGTCATGTGAACCCTAGACACACATTATTTGTGATCATGGCCTTCAATCTAAATATAGATCTTCCTCAACTATATAATTATTTTAATTTCTTACGCTCCTCCAAAGAAAGTTATCTTGCAGTGCACTCAAGCATGGAATTTTGTGCAAATGGGTGAGTAGGTGTTTGGGAACTGCACAGCCACGTGATGAAGCATCCAAAAGTCAAAACCTTTATTGGACATTGCTTTTCTCCTTTAAGGTAACAATGGGACAAACATTTACGTAAAGTAAGAGCGTGGAATGAAACAAATTCATTACAAAAGTTCATTCTTGGCACGCAAGTAAGGCATTCAACACTTGTTCTAGAAACATTTTTACCCAAAGATATTCTTTATTTTCTTAAATGTTTATACCATCATTTTTTAAATCTAAATAAGGTCTGTTTTTAAAGGTCAAAGAAATAATAAAGTGAAAATATGCCTCTCCATGAGTTTTGTTACATGAAAGTGTTTTTTTAGTTTAAGTAGATCATAACCATAAATGTTATTTTCATTTCATTAATTGAAAGTGTGGTTTATTTTACAGTTGCAATTGTGATTTTTAAATGTAAATTTTCATTTTCCCAAAGTAGGGTTTGTAGAGGCGTAGGTTATAAAGGATAATTATAAATAAAATTTTATTATAAATAAATAAATAAATAACTATTAATTAAATTTAGTTTGATAGTTGAATGGAAGAGTTGTTATTTTTAACTTAAATCTTTCTTCTTAAGCTTTTGAAAAGAGTAATTTATATGATACTTTTGATGGAATATATAATTTAATAATCACTCTTCCTTTATAGTTAAAAAAGAGACTAATTTTTCAAAACAAAAAAAAAACCAGAACAATAAGTCAAAAATCATTTATTACAATATTAAGAATTTAACATTATTAAGAAAGAAATAACGAAAAAGCTATTTGAATTATAAAGAACAACCCTCATATCTCAAAAAAATTACTTTGGATTTGTAATTTTGGGATCTCAAGGTTTATTGGGCTTAGAAATTGGAAAGGAAATGGTTGGAAGACATGGTGGATGTCCCTAATTTGAAAACACATATATAACTTTTTCTACATGAATTTATATAATAAAAAAAATAACGAAAATTGTAAACACAAATTAGTAAAAAACAATGCATAAATATACTAAGTAAATTTTCTAAAATTTGCTAAATACATATTAGCAAAAATTGCAAGTATAAATTAACACTAAGTAAACCTTATAAAACTTTAAAATTTTTCCAAAATACAATAATTTCATTTTATTTAAATAAAACATATTTCTTTAATCTAATAAACCATCACGATTCTCAAAATTCAAATAACTATAAGAATTTACAGTTTCATTGAGGTTATTTTGATTATACAAATAGTAAACCCAATATTATACAGAAATAAAAATCATAAAACCAAAAATATATTTAAATGTTTTTCTAATGAAATTAAATATGGTTATTTTATTAAAAAAATAAATTTAATATTAAGATGATAAACCAAAGTTACAGAACAAAAAATTATATTTAAATATTTTTCTAATAAAATTAAATATTATTTTTTATAACACGTGTACTATACTTGTTTTACATCTTACAAACAATCTATAAGGTGTAAATTAGTTAGCTTGAGTGAGTTTAGTTTTTACCTCACATAAATCTCATGCGGAGAAGTTGAGGATGGAAGTTATTTTTGGAGCAATTAAACTATCCTTAGAAGCATCCAAGCTACACAAAATAACATTCCACTCAGGGGTAAATCACATGATAATTTTATATGTGTGTGTGGTCTGCCAAGGCCACAATTTTGCCCAAAAAACTATTTTTCCTCTAAATCTGACCATTTTTTTTCCAAAAAATCCAACCATGGGAGTGTTTAAATCTTTTTTGATGGTGGAAATAGATTTAGCACCATAAAAATCCCATAGGCACCCAAAAACCTGAAGCTTGACATTGTAACCAGATTTCCCAAAATTTCTATGAATTTTGGTTAAAATCTTATCAAAATTTCCACTATTTTCTAGGCAAAATTGTGATCTTTTTAGAGTACTCATAAATATAACTATATATATTATAACTATATATATATATATATATATATATATATATATATATATATATATATATGCACACACACTTCACACAATAGCATCTCATTCCTCGATAAATCAATTTTAGTGATAACATCTCACTAAGACTATATATATATACTTAAGACTATATATAATTACGACATGGGTTATATTGGAATTGGGCTTGAGGAATTTTGATTTTTTAATAATTTTATGGACAACATTTGATATCAAGAGAATATTCTTCATCTAATACATGATATGAAAAGTATTTGAACAAGTTTTTAGTTTCAAATAAAAAAATAACATATTTAATTTAAATATTGTAGATAAATGTCTTTTGGATTAATCACATTATTAGGATTTGGTCCACATTTCGAACCAACTAATGTGGTCCATCCTCATTAACCGTTGGTAAATTAGTCAATAAGGTAAGTAAAATATTATTTAAAAATTAGAGGTAAGTAGTTATCTATTAAAATAATATATATTTAGTTAAAAACTAGATGTTAGGAATAAATAAATATAAATATAAAATATTTTATACCAATATTTTAATAATTAATTATTTAATAAGGTAAGTAAAATATTATTTAGAAATTCTAGGGAAGGAGCTATCTATTAAAATATTATATATTTATTTAAAAATTAGCTTGTCTTGAGGATGGACCACATTAGTTGGTTCAAAATGTGGACCAAATCCTAATAACGTGATTAATGCGAAAGACATTTATCAACAATATTTAAATTAAATGTGTTATTTTTGTATTTGAAACAAAAAAATTGTTTAAATACTTTTCATATGGTGTATTAGATGAAGAATATCAAATCTTGTCCATAAAATTATTAAAAAGTCAAAATTCCTCAAGCCTAATTCCAATATAAACCATGTCATAATTATATAACTCCTTACTTCTAAAGAGGCCACAATTTTGCCTAGAAAAAGTCAAAATTCCTCAAGCCGAATTCCAATATAAACCATGCTGTAATTATATAACTCCTCACTTCCAATTTTAAATAATATTTTACTTACCTTATTAATTAATTATTAAAATATTGGATTAAAATATTCTATATTTATTTATTCCTAACAACTAGTTTTTAAATAAATATATAATATTTTAATAAATAATTGTTTACCTCGGATTTCTAAATAATATTTTATTTACTTTATTAAATAATTAATTATTAAAATATTGGTATAAAATATTTATATTTATATTTATTTATTTCGAACAACTAGTTTTTAGCTAAATATATATTTTTAAGTATATGTTGATATTTTTTTGTTTGTAAACTTGGTAGGACTACATCTTCATCATGTCCATCTTCTCACCCTGATGGGGGGATAGCACAAGATTTGAACCCAAGACTTAAGGTTTAGTGAGACTTCATCACTTGAGCTATCCTTACCTCTAATTTTTAAATAATAGTTTACTTATCTTATTAACTAATTTACCAACAGCCAATTCTGGGCAATGATGCATCCATGCTATTTATTCCTTAAGATCATTGATTCTTCACCTTGTCCTGGGGATGGACCACATTAGTTGGTTCAAAACGTCGACCAAATCCTAATAATGTGATTAATTTGAAAGATATCTATCTACATTATGGATCACACAAGTCTTAGATCTAATAATTTAAATATTATTTATTTCACATGTATTAGAATTGAATCGGTTATTTCACATGCATGTGAAGTGTATTGGAATTGAATCGTTTATTTCACACGCATGTGAAGTGTATTGGAATTGAATCGGTTATTTCACAAGCATGTGAAGTGTATTGGAATCGAATTAGTTACTATGTTTCTATTGGTTGAATTTTAATTCAAATTAGCATCTAACTCGATCGTCCTTTCAAAATATTATTTTAAAGAATTATTATAAATTAATAAGTAAAAAAATATTAATTAAATTTAGTTTGGATAATTGAATGGAAGAGTTGTTATTCTCAGTTTAAATCTCTCATGTTAAGCTCTTGGAAAGAGTAAGTTATATGATACTTTTAAGTGAATATATAATTTAATAATGACTCTTTCCTTATAGTTAAAAGGGGGACTAATTTCTCAAACAAAAAATTCTAGAGTAATAAATCAAAAATCATTTATTAAAATATTAAGAATTTAACATTATTAAGAAAGAAATAATGATCTTCTATGGGTTGGTCGCTCGGCACAAAACATGGCAGAAGGGTAGCGTATAGAGCCTGGTTGACCTCCATGCACCCCTTCAATGCGCCATAATGAGCAAGGCTGGCATTAATTGCCCACAGGCGGGCGACTCTCTCACTCACGAGTACGATATATTCCATGCTAGGCACAAGAATTTGGTCAGTGTGGTGTTTCGGGCGATGAAGTGGGAGGTTGAAGAGGGAATTATGTTTATGCTCTGGACTGCCCTACCGAGATCACGACAGTGGGTAAGCGAGGATTGCAGGGAATGGGATAATATAGAATGAGGGGAAATCTTGGCCAGGGATTGCCCGTGGGATTCCGGCACGTCGGAGGTGGCCAAGGCTTCGATCCCTACCTGTGGGTACTCTGTTTTTTCCATCAACCAGCTTGTGTTGTCAATAGAGGAGGGGTCTTGCCTCAACTCTCAGTATAATTTTGTATTTGTTAGTCTTATTCATCTTAGTTGTTACGGAACTCGCATGCGGTTTTGTTCTAGGCTGAAGGTTCAATAGAGATTTTTATGGGTTGGCTCTTTCCTTGCTGGAGAAGTCTGCATAGTGTTGGTTCTCACTAGCACTCGTCATGGCCCAGTGGCCAACTCGTTCCTACTTTGGAGGGGAGAATTCTACGTGGGATCGAGTTAGGGTGGTGCTGGCGAACGACAGAAGAATTGGCAGAGCATTTTTAGTCACGACATCTTCGGGTTTGTTAATACATTTTATGAGCTCATTTCTCTTGTGAATTTCGGTATCAATTGGTGTTTCTTGTCGAGGGGGAGGTCTTTCTGCAGGTCTCCTGTAAGGTTTCATTCAGGCTCTTGGCAGCACGGTGGTCCTACCACACCTGCCTTTAGTTTTCCTTGGTCCACCTCCATGTCGCGACAGAGGGTTCATCCTCGACGGGGGGAAGCAACTCTTCATCAAGAAGAGTGGTAGAGGCAGAACAAGGGAAGCTACTCATCCTCGGAGAATGCGGCCAACAAGGAAACGAAGGAGGATGATGCAATCTCCCCCGCCCGCTCCTTGGGCCATGTAATAGTGCCAGCTACCTTGGACTCTCTGGTAGCCCAGCTGCGTAATATTCAAATGAATATTGACATCATGCAGGAACAATGCTATGAGGATCAAAATGAATTGGTAGCCTACATCAATGATGTTCAACATGTTCATAATGAAATCTTAGACAACCTGGATAACATCCGACGACAACATCGGTGCACCAACGACCACCTTCGCACTCTGGAAACAAGGATCGAACACATAGACTCCACATGCATAAACATGCAGCCTACTTTGTTGCTCCTATTGTCTTTCTTCCCAACCCGCCTCCTTAATATGTTGACTATTGCTCTGGTTTATGTTCAATTTTGTTTATGTATGGTATAACTAATAGGCTAATCAAAAATAAAGGTTGGAACCGAGTGTCTCTATTTACCTCTAGTCCCTATTCTCAAAAAGTCTATTCAAAATGAGAGAGAAGGGCCCTTTGAGACAAATTTTGTACTCAGTTTCCCTTTGATAATATAATGAAAGTTTGTTGACCGACAAAAAAAATAACGAACAAGCCATTTGAATTATTAAGAACAACCCCCATATCTCACAAAATTACTTTGGATCGGTAATAATATGATCTCAAGGTTCTAAAGGTTTCTTGGCCTTAGAAATTGCAAAAGGAATGGTTGGAAGACATAGTGGATGTCACTAATTTGAAAACACTTACATATAACTTTTAGGATCTCAAGGTTTTGAAGGTTTCTTGGCCTTAGAAATCGCAAAGGGAATGGTTGGAAGACATGGTGGATGTCACTAATTTGACAACACTTACATATAACTTTTTCCACACTTGTTGCAGTAAATGAATATATATAATTAAAAAAATTGAGTAGAAGGATCTTTCCTTATGGTACATGACATCCTTCTCAATAGCCAATAAGTTAATATTGATGTTTCATGTCCAATTGTACTTTCCCAAACAAAAAATTACGCTTACTAATTAATGAAAAATTCAAATACAAATTAGTAAAAATCAATGCATAAATATACTAAGTAAATCTTCTAAATTTTGCTAAATACATATTAGCAAAAATTGCAAGTATAAATTAGCTAAAATAAAGATATCAATATACTAGGTGAGTTTTCTAAAACTTTTAAATTTTTCCAAAATACAATAATTTCATCTTATTTAAATAAAAAATAAATCTTTAATCTAATAAACAATCAAAGTTCTCAAAATTCAAATATTTATAAGAATTTACAGTTTCATTGAGGGTATTTTGATTATACAAATAGTAAACCCAATATTACAAAAATCATAAAACAAAAACTATATTTAAATGTTTTTCCATTGAAATTAAATATGGTTATTTTGATTAAAAAAATAAATTAATATACCAAAGTTACAAAACAAAAATTATATTTTAATTATTCTTTATAATGTGGGTACTATTTTTGTTTTATATCTTACAAATAATCTATAAGGTGTAAATGACTTAGCTTAAGTGGGTTTAGTTTTCACTTGGATAAATTTTATGAGGAGGGGTTGAGGATGGAAGCTACTTTTGGAGGAATTAAACTATCCCCATAAGCATCCAAGCTCCACAAAATAACATTCCACTAACGGGTAAATCACATCTAATGATTGTATATGTGTGTGTTGTCTACTGAGGCCACAATTTTGCCCAAAAAACTATTTTTCTTCAGAATCAGATTTTTTTTTTTTTTTTTTTTCTAAAAAATCCAACCATAGGAGTGTTTAAATCGTTTTTTTGACAGTGGAAATGGATCCAGTGGCATCAAAAACCCATAGGCACCCAAAATCATGAAGCTTGACAATAACCAGATTTCCTAAAATTTCTATGAATTTTGGTCAAAATCTTATTGAAATTTCCAGTATTTTCTAGGCAAAATTGTGGCCTCTTTATAGTATATATATATATATATATATATACTATCATTCTGCTTCACACAATAGCATCTCATTCCTCCATAAATCAATTCTAGTGATAACATCTCACTAAGGCTATATATATATATATATATATAATCCAATTTTAAGGTCACGGCTAAACCAGACACCACATTGGTGTATGAGACCCCCTTGTTTATGAGACAAGGGACCCACCTTCAGGCATTAATTTGACTGCTAAGTCTATGAAGGCATACATACTCTACCCCCTCTGGTTTTGAACTTGTGATCTCTTAGGAGGAAACACATGCTCCTAACCATTAGGCCCACTCAAGCTGTATACTATACATATAATTACATCGTGGTCTATATTGGAATTGGGCTTGATGAGTTTTGATTTTTTAATAATTTTATGGACAATATTTGATATCAAGAGAATATTCTTCGTCTAATACATGATCTAACCGATGATATGAAAAGTATTTGACTGGGTTTTTAGTTTCAAATCAAAGAATAACATATCTAAATTAAATATTATTTATTTCACACGTATTAGAATCGAATCGATTATTTCACACACATGTGAAGTGTATTGGAATCGAATCAATTATTATGTTTCATTTGGTTAAATTTTAATTCAAATTAGCTTCCAACTCGATCGTCCTCTACAGATAGCTTGTCAGAGTGAGCTCTGCATCTGTGTCACGCTTTGCTTCACATCTCAACTGCTGCCATAACTCATCATTTTCCTCCATAACAAATTCGTTCTCAAACCCAATTTCCAGACACTGCCTTCAATTTGATATTACTATGACCTGAGAGAGGAGGTGGGAATATTGTATAATTGTGGCTTCGGTTTTGTAGGACAACAGGCAAATTCCTGACCTTTATTACCGAACAAGAGGCAGGATAGTTTTATCCAATATTTGTACCTCTCATTTTCAAAATAATTCAACGCTACCTTTAAGGTGTTGTTCCTCCAGTTTTGTAAAAAAAGGGTACCTTGAATGAATGGTTTTAAGCAAGGAATAGTGGATATTTGAAAATGTATGTTTTCCCATCTTATAATTATAAAAAGAATTTTTGGTTTTGAATTGAAATGGGTGCGAGTTTTCCAGCACAACGCGTCCAACACTCCTCCAAAGCCTCCCCCAGTTTCGTCAAAACGGGATGCTTGAATAAATGGTTTTAGTTTTTCAGCGCTTGCGCTCGACACTAA
Source organism: Pinus tabuliformis (assembly GCA_031772625.1). Lineage (NCBI taxonomy): Eukaryota > Viridiplantae > Streptophyta > Pinopsida > Pinales > Pinaceae > Pinus > Pinus tabuliformis. The sequence goes on from CM062814.1 coordinate 729,918,016, forward strand.
TTCGAAGGGATTGTTCCTCTAGTGTTTTCAACTTTGGATATTTGAACCAAGGAAAGAAATAGTGTTTTTCTTTCCTATTCAAATATATATATATATATATATATATATATATATATATCAGTTTGGATGCCATACTACTTTGCCGTAGGTGGCAAATAATAGTAACATCACACTAGAAATTTTGTGAAAGCACTAGTAATGGTGACATGATTCTTTGTGATGAATCACAATTTTGCTTGATAAATATTAGTGAATGATCACTAACTCAGAGGGCATTATAGTACATGAAATCTAGCATCCTATGTTCAATGTCGGCACATAGATGAAAGTTGTATCTTTTTAAAAGGCAGAAACATCTACCAAGTGAGGGAATTTTATTAAGGTTTAGCAATTAAAATTAAGATTTCGGATACATAATATTTTTAAAATTTGTGTTCATATTTATTAGTGAAAATTTGAAATATTAATAAAAAAATAAAATATTAATATTTAAAGATATATCAACCACATTTATCAATATAATTATAATAATATTAATTGTATTATAAAAATAATATAATATAAATAATAAATATCATTATCACAATTTTATTTTTATATAAATATAAATATTTTTAAAAATCATACCTTCCACAACTTTTAACCATACATATATTTCTTTTTTACTGCATATCAATCACATTTAAATAAAAAATTCCAAAATCAATAACCTAGAGCAATCCAACTTATTAAAACCAAAAGCATAAAGATAAATCAGGTTCTCAACTTTATACCATCCACAATCTTTATCATTACCAGTTTGTTTTCGACTTTATATTAAACACACTTGAGTTAAAGGGTTCCAAAATCAATGACCCAAGACCAAACCACCCACGGATAGAGATAGCTTAATCAGTCTCAATCAAAACCAGACTGGCAAACAAATAGACTTAATTCGTCTTAATCAAAACCAAACAAACGAGCAAGGAATGCACAGTCATATTTTATTTTTTATTTTTTTAATAAATTGTTATTCAAAATTTTTGTGTGACCTTTCATTTAACATAATAGTGTAGGTGTTTGTTTTTTCAATATGCCATTGGAAAATTATGCATCACCTTAAATATAATACTTAATTCGGCATAATCGTGAAGGTTCTGTATCATACAAGTCTATGATTGGTACACACGTGGTGAAGGGAAAAAAATATTCTTAAACTATAATTAAAATAAGGTCAAAAAGGGTGATAATTGCAGGCTAAAAGCGACTAATTGCCAATAGAATTATTAAAAACCAAAGACATTTGCAATGAAAGTAACATTGATTTCAAATCGATTAAAATATGGTCAAGGCTCACAGTATTATCATGGTGAGATAATTGACGAGGGATTGACAGTGCATTTTATAATTGAATTAAAGTTTTGGGGAATGAAAGCAGCGGCGTTTTCAATTTCTGCTGAAAAGGCACATCACCAGCTAGAATAAAGGGTCCTGGGTCCTCTTTTTCCACCAGAAGAGGCCTGATTCACTCCATTATGATCAAATCCAGGAGTTCATTAAATATAGAATACTCAGTTGGCTTGCTCAAGCTTCTAACCCAAGCATCTGGGTTCGCCTTTAATGATAATAAAAACCCTAGTATTCCAGATGGTAATATGATACCCAAAAAACACTTATAATTCCAGTCAAATGATAAAATATTTAGAGGAGAATTGTCTAGATAAATGGGTTGTTTTTTAATGTTTTTGAAGTTGTTGTTTTATGGTTTATATAATATTTCATGTTCTCGAGTATAATGATGAATATAGGTGAGATTATTCACAAATTGATTCCAAACATGAACACTAGTGAGACTACTTGCCAATCTATTCCAAATATTAAAATTCTAGAGATTGGAATTGGTGATGGGACTTGCTTTCATATTGCTTGTAGATTCCAAACATGAATATGGGTGGGACTACTTCCAAATCGATTCCAAACATGAATATGGGTGGGACTACTTCCAAATCGATTCCAAACACCAAAACTCTAGAGATCTGAGTTGGTGATGAGACTTGCTTTCACCCAAAAAATCTGAATTTGTGATGAGACTTGCTTTGCTTTCATATTGCTTGTATCTTTTTACACAACAGGCAGATAGATGACCCCTCCAGAGATTTGAACACTAGTAAGACGACTTGCAAATCTATTCTAAACTCCAAAAACCAAAATTAATGGTGGAACTTACTTTTATTACTTTTATATTCACTAATTAGAATTTTAATAAAATGGAAATGAGTCCGGACAAATGTAGGTTGTGGGCGGCTGTGAATTGATCAGGTGTTATTATTCCCCCAAATCTCGAGAGCTAAAAATATAGAGAGAGATCAGTATGGCAGCCAGTTCGGTGATAGAGAGCATTCTGCTGCCAATGGTTATTGCTATCCTAACTAACATTATCTCATTTCTGTCAAAACTCGTGATATTTAAATAAGAGATTCCATCAATATACCCATCCATTTAATTACAATACGCGTTGCTGGATTGAGAACTTCACCAACCTGAAAACTCTGCATCTGAGAAATAACATAAGCAACATTTAATTAAGAAAAAAAACACACGCAAGGGAGGTGATATGAGAGTTAAGATGACAGCAAGACGCATTGAAAGGGTTGAGAAGTTAAAGCAGTCCACGTTGCAGATGGCCAGCGACAATAAAGAGACAAATCCATGTGTCTCCAGCCTGGCAGCAAGCCCTTTCATTTTCTATTATATTTCAAACTGCTCAGACTCTACCAATCAAAACCATAGCCTTAGCCCATTGTGAGTCCCCTGGTCTTACTTTAAGCCTTTGGTCATATGAGTCAGCTGTTTGAGTTGCGTTCAAGAATTTTTTTACTTGGTTACTCTACCAAAGTGGGTTTTTAATGCAGGGTGTAAGTCTGCCAGTTGAACTCTTAATATCGTCCAATGTTAATATTATTGGTCTTTTTAATGTCTTGGGGCCTATTCTGGGGTGATTCCCTTAGAAACAGATTCAATAAAATCAATTGAGGTGGTCATTAACTCTGACTAAAGCAGGGTTAAATCATGAAACCAGAAAAAATAGATATGTGAGAGGGTTAAATCAGGAAACATGTCCAAATATAGAGAAACAATAGCTCTGTTATGTGAACAGAGGGGAAGATTAAAAAATCCCCCAACAACCAACTCACTCCATTACAACACCAACTCACTACTTTACAAAATTCCATTACAACACCAACTCACTACTTTACAATATAATTAAAATAGTTGATAGTAATATTATTTTAAAATTGTATTTATTATATTAATTTAATATTTAATTAATAAGTATAATGTGAACAATTTTTTTTGGCAGTTTAATTAGTAAAAATGGTGAAAATGAAGTGTTATGTTTTAAGAGATTTAACATTTAAATTCCTAGATTTACCTATTTCTATCGGCATAGTCTAACTAATTTTAAAAAAATCTGTATGGAATTTTGATCAAAAAAATAATCATAAAAGAGTTATGCACATAAAGATTATAGTGGTAGCAATTGGAATTATGACCACCTATTATGGAAATACTAAATTGGCGGAGTTGCGAATTTTCTAGTCACAAAATAGGCAATTATAATGTGAACATAATATTAACATCATAAAAGAGTTAGATACATAAAGATTATAAAAGAGTTAGGCAGAGAAAGATTATAGTGGTAGCAGTTGGAATTCTTCCGACCACCTATTATGGAAGTACTAAATTGGCAAAGTTGCAAATTCTTCTAGTCACAAAATAGAAAATTATAATGTGAACATAATATTAACTCATAATTAAAATTATGTATTACAATAAATATATTCTACCATAACAAATATATTTTATATTTTTGTTTAAATTTCTGTACTTTTTCCCAAAAAAATTGTGTCACGGAACTAACCTAGTCATGGATTTCTCTAATTATATATATAAAAAACAAGAACAACAACAATTATAATGTGAACATAATACCTTTAGATCTCCATCCTTGAGACTATCCTTGGAACCTCATAACTATCCCCTCCTTCTATTCTCTCCTTGGAACCTAAAACTCAACCTAAGCCCTCTGCCTTGGAACCATCCTAACACTCTTCCTTGGGGTAACCTCATCCACACCTCAGATTCATACCTCTGCCTAACTCATAATTAAAATAATATATTACAACAAATATATATCATAACAAATATACTATACCGTACATAATGGGCCAAAATTTTAGGAACTAAATTTGATTTTTGGGTTAAATTGTTGTACAATTAAAAAAACATCAATTGTTTAAATAGCTCATCCCAATTCTTAAGATAAAATAATTTTACTTACAAAAGTTCAAAATTTTATTAAAAAAATACCATGTAAAAGGGTCAAAATTTTAAATTTCTTTTATAAAAATATCATTTAATAAAATTTACATATTAAAAAACTAATAAAATTTATTAAGATTAATTTCCATATTTAAATTTTTCTTAATTAATTACACATTATTTTATTATAATTTTTATAAATGGTTTTATATAATTTTTACAAAATTTTAACTAAACAGTTTTTCTTCTTAATTGAAATGCAAACGAATTTTTACTTTCTTTTTGATGGGTTACCGATTAATTAAGCATTTTGGATTATTATAACTCATAGAAAACAGAAATCTTGAGAACAGGGAATTCCATTTCTTAACATACAATTTTGGTATCAGTAGGCAGCACTTTTTAGGCAGCTTAGAGCGTAAAATTATAAGTGATTAACAAAAGAAAATGGCCAAAATTTGGTAGTTCCTTACCAGCCAAAAAGGGAAAGGAAATAATTGTAATAAATCCCCCATACCAGCAGGACAACCCAGAAGAAAAGGGCATTCTGGAAAAAGCAAAAGAGTTCCACCATCATCACATGATATTCATTTTCATGTGCATGATCGATCACTCTCCGTGCACAGTGCCCATTACCTTGCCCTTTTTCATTTATTTAAGTCAGTAAATTGTTTTTCAATTGGGAAAGGAAGAGGAGTATAGATCGGGCAAGAGTGTGACTATGATTGTAGTGTGAGGTGGGAATCATGAAAGGCGGTCAAAACTGAAAAGATTTGCTTAGCTGGCAGGTGACCTGGAGGTTTGGGTGGGGAGGGATTTGACACACAGGTAATTTTGGGTCTGGCAATGGGGGCGGGGAGAGGAGAAACAGGAGCAGATGGAGATAGAGATGCCCTCTGAGAAGCTTATAATGGGAGTGGCAGGGCCCCCGTTATGGCACATTGCACATGGCCAGCTTTCACCTGTCACGCACACACATGGCTAAGCATGGTATGGGGGAAAACTAGGCATAGTGTACGATCACAGAAATATTATATGCGATGCCATGCATTATCGTTGTCATCGTGCACAGTGCCAGCGAGGGCGGAGTAAGCCATGACATGGCACCAGAAATAGGGGAATTTTATGTCAAAGAAAATCAGTAAATAACTTTCCAGGACCCCCCAAATACCCGGGCAACCTTGATGAGAGGAGTGCAAAAATTCAAGGTGAGGGGAGTGGTACTTTGAACAGGAGAGTGAGCCCCTTGTGAGACAGCCCAAGTGGGCGATGTAGGCTTGTTTAGGAAGGAAGCAATAGATTTCACGGATCCATGAACAGTGGAGGATTGGGCTAACTTTTGGGTAATTTATTTCTGGACACCATTCTCGTGAACAAGTCCAAGTCCAAGTTGGAGGCTTTGCTTTGAAGCGAAACCCAGCGTGCATTCTGTGACCCCATGCAAAATAATCTTACATATCTGCCTCTTCTTAATCCCCCCACGATCATCATCAGCAGCAGCAGCCGTCCTGCACCCACCCTAGCTCCTCTAACAACCTCTAGCCCTTATCCTTTGAAGGTCTCGTTAGAGGAGCAACAAGTATTTGTTGTTCATGGCATTGCCCTACATCAATGCCCAGAGTCCTGCAAGAGTCTCAATTGCTGCTGCAAGGCTATTTCCAGTCAAGAGTCAGTGATTGTGCAGTAGTTTCAGTTCAATATATGGGCTGAGAAGCAAATATATCGAATTTTTTTGGCTGTCGGTGCATATCTCCTCGGTACCAACATCTTTGAACTGGTGTTTGATATCCATCAAGTGGGTCCGAGAGGCCACATTGTTTAATCCTTGGAAGGTTGCTACCCAGTTGTTGTGTTAGGGGAAGCAAGGATGAGGTCTTCCCGGAGCACATTTTTGTAGCTTCGTTGATATTTCATCTAGTTAGGTGGATCAGAATCTTTCAACCACCGTTATATTTTGAAGATTTCCAGGTTTCTACATCTCCGCCTTGGTTTTCTGGTTTTTTGGCATTTAAATTGAGACTCTGTTTTGGTATTGCATTGTCTCTCCTTTATTTAGGCCTCCATGCTCATCTTGTCTTCGACACCTGTACGAAGTTAGCCCAGATTGAGGCATATCTTGTTTCTTCATTCATTTTATTCGAGTCCAGATACAGAAGTGGAAGAAGATTTAATACTAGCCTTGAAATTCTGAGGATGCAAACCCAAATGGCCCATTTTCAAGATGAAGCTAAGAAGCATAGTGGTTTTGATTTGTATGGAGGACTTTTCAACAATAGGATCTTTGGGTCAGTTAAATCGGATGGAAATTTGGATCGTTCTCAAAGATGGTCCAAGCATAATGGTGGAAGTTACAGTCCCTCTGTTTATTCTTTCAGCAAGGATGGTGCTGAGAGACAGCCTGTGTACAATGCAAGCCTTGGGCAAGATATGAATAAGAATTCGAATGGAGGAACTGCGGAGATTGGACAGGGTGTGAATAAGAATTCGAAAAGTGAAACTGGGAGTGGAGGATTTACGGAGAATGGGAATTCAAAGGGATCTGTGCAGAATAGTGACTTGGGAAGACTCAATGTGGACATTAAGAAGGAGAATTCAGACGGTAAAGAGGAGAGTTATTCGAAAGTAGATACCCCACAATTGCGTTTGAGTGATTTCTCAGACAACTCTTTGAGAAACAGTCCTCGTTCTGAAAGCTTTAGCCTTGGGAGAAAATCATCAGATGCAAGCAGTTGCAGTTCTTGGGGGTCTGGGTCTGGTAGCTTTAAGGGAATCAGTCCAGGGAGAGTAAGTCCCGTGGTAGGAAATGTGAAGGTGTCTCGCAATCATTCTGGTGAATTAAGCACCGGTTCATTGAGTGGAGAGAGCTCAAATGGAGGAAGTCCTACTGCTGAAAGCAGACGAAGTTCTTCAAGTGCTGGGAATATTCTTGCAAATGGGTTTACAAGGGTACATAACAGTGCTACAGCAGGCAACACTGTTAATTCCAAGGGGCCTTTAGGAAGTGGTATGATCACTGGCGCAGGTTCGGGGAACCAGAAGCTTGCCTCATGCCGATCCCTGGTAAGCAACAATGACTGCCCTCCTTCTCTAAAGAGCGGTTATTCTTCCAGTTCTTCCGGAGAGTTGAGTAATGGCAATGGAAACGCCCTTCCCAATGGAAATAAGCTTCCCACTGGGAACATCCTCCGGGGCAATGTAAAGGTTCCAAGCGGTGCCAAAGGACCTTCGAAGGCAGAGCAGGTAACAACAGGCCATGTTCTGGGGTCGGGGAATGGTAAATATGGACATGGAAGCATAATCAGGGGAAATGGGAGGGCTGAGGGGACTGGAAACATCCAAACTGCTGCTGAAACTATGATTTTGAAGCGCTCTCTCTCAAGTACAGATGCAGAGGATGTGAAGAATGCTGGAAATGAACAATACAAGAAAGGGCACTTTGCCGAGGCACTCTTGTTGTATGATAGGGCGATTGCCTTGTCTCCTGGGCATGCCTTGTATCACAGCAATAAATGTGCTGCACTGACAGGACTTGGCCGTTTAGCCGAGGCAGTCCAGGAATGCCAGAAGGCAATTAGTCTTGATAATTCTTACATTCGTGCACATCAAAAACTTGCATCTCTCTATCTTAGGTAAATATCTTTATCAATGAATCTCTGCTATGTTAACTGTCTTTGATTGATGTTTCCACATTAGATGCTAAATGCACTGGCCTTTTTCCCTTTGGGACAATCTATGCAGACTGGGGGAGATAGAAAATGCCAGAACACATTTCAAACTTTCTGGGCAGCAGTCAGATTGGAGTGATATACAGAAAGTTCAAACAGTGGAAATGCACCTCTCCAAGTGTGCAGAAGCTCGGAAGATTGGAGACTGGAAAACCGTATTGAAAGAAAGCAATGCAGCTATTATGGCGGGTGCTGATTCTGGACGGCAGGTTTGTAGAACCTCTGGCATTCCTTTCCTCTTGAGTTTATAAGGGCAATGCTTTAGCTAATTCTGGTTGTATTAGATTTTTATTGTTACATTCCTTATAAAGATTGTTGTTCATTAATCCGCTTCTATTTTCATGCACCGCTTGCAGTTCTTCGCATCCAAGGCAGAGGCACTACTAAAGCTCCAAAGATTAGATGAGGCAGCTACAGTTCTGATGACTGCACCCAAGATAGAAATTAATACATCCACCAGATATTTTGGGATTGCAGGAAATTCTTATCTGCTCCTTGTCCAAACACAGGTGGACATGGCATTAGGAAGGTAAATTATTGAAAAAAAATGTTGGATTGACCTTTTTCTGAGTGTAGTTTTGTTATAGTGAATTTTCAGGAGCATAATTTGTAATAAAGGTTTTGTGGGATAATATTCTTCCACATAACCTTTTCTGCAACAATTTGTAGATAAATAACTAAATTACTCTGGGAAACATCACAGAATTAGGATTGATTTTGCCCTTACACAATTGATCTTCAAACGCAATGTAACATTTATATCCAACATGTATTCAATGATTCTTATCCAAAGGATTGATAATTGCATACTAACAAAGAAGGATTGTAGTGAACACAATTGGATTTTGAAATATAACTAAGATCAAACTTGTGCTAGAGGAATGATCAAGGGGAAATGCTATTGCAGGTTTGAGATTGCCGTTGCCAGTGCAGAAAGAGCAGCTCGCATGGATCTATATAATCCTGAGGTAACTGCATTGCTTAGAAAGGCTCGTGCAGTGGCTTATGCTCGCTCAACTGGAAATGCTCTCTTCAAAGCTGGAAAGTTTTTTGAAGCATGTACAGCATATGGGGAAGGGCTTGAACATGATCCCATGAATGCAGTTTTAATATGCAATCGAGCAGCCTGTAGATCCAAGCTCGGCCAATGGGAAAAGGCAGTTGAGGATTGTAATGCTGCTCTAAGCATTCAACCCAACTACACTAAAGCTCTTCTCAGACGGGCAGACTCCAATGCTAAGGTATGCCAAACTGAGTCTCTTTGATTCTGATGCTCTGAATTTGTTCTTTGATAGGCTCGATCAATTTTCCCTTTGGCTTTATGAATCTACTTGCTGGAACCAAATATGTTGATTTTCAGGTTTTTTTTAACACTAATGATCACGACTTCTTAAATTTTAACAGCTTGAACGATGGGAGGAAGCTTTAAATGATTATGAAGCTTTGAGGAGAGAAATACCAGGGGATGTAGAAGTAGCTCGAGCTCTTTTTGATGTGCAAGTAGCATTGAAGAGATCTCGCGGAGAAGAAACTAATAACATGAAGTTTGGAGGGGAAGTTGAAGTGGTTTCTAGCAGTGATCAATTTAGAAAAGAAATTACTGCACCGGGTAATAGTTACTGCATTATTTCTTTTATTAGTTTTAATTTGATTATGACATGTAACAGATCATAGAAGATACATCATTTACTTAATTTATAAGACTGCTGGGTCCATTAATCAGGTCTGGCAGTAGTACACTTCAGTACAAGATCCAGTGAGAGATGCAAGCAGATATCTCCATTTGTTGATCAGCTTTGTAAAAGACATCCATCTGTAAATTTTCTCAAGGTATCATAGCTCAATATCCCTATTAAATAATTAAAAGTATTCAATTTTGTTGAACTTATCTTGTTTCTGTCTTGCTGATGACTTAATTTGACTTTGTACATTTGATTTGTTCTATGAATGTGAAGGTGGATGTCGAAGAGAATCTATTTTTGGCAAAGTCAGAGAGTGTGAGTACTGTGCCCACATTCAAAATTTACAAAAATGGTCTCAAGGTCAAAGAAATTGTTGGGCCAAACCAACAAGTGTTGGAGCACTCAGTGAAACATTATAGCCTTTAGGCAGCTGTCCATAGATTCATGCATTTAGTTGAACATATTTTCATAAAGAAATAAAGTGGATCACCTCCACAGCTTTTTCCCATTCTTTAGGCCTGTGCTTCCCTCTCAGACAGGCTCTGGTATTCCATTGTATTTCATCTGTGCCCCTGTAACAGGTCTATTTTTCACTCTTTCCATTTTTATTTTTTGGTCCCTAGGGTAATTAGAACACAGGGCATCACAGAATTGTATCAGACTTGCAGCAAAATGCAATGCAAAACGATATTCCATGGGTTTGTTGGTATTTAGCAAAACGTGGCAGAAATGAGCAATGCAAAACCATATTCCATGGGTTTGTTGGTATTTAGCAAAACGTGGCAGAAATGAGCAATGCAAAACCATATTCCATGGGTTTGTTGGTATTTAGCAAAACGTGACAGAAATGAACTTTGTGGAGAGCCAGAACGTGTATTGCATTTCTCAAGTTGGTGCAGTTGAATTGGGCACTGAGACATATTGTCTTGTATAGCGATGAATTTTGCAGCTCAAACTGATTGGATTTGCACCTGCATCTGCCTGAGATGGTGGTGGCCTACTTTAGAGATTTCTTCAAGCATTCATTGGTCTGTGTATATATTAAGGATGGAATATATTATAGGATATTCACATGTCTATCCTTCCCACTGAGGCGATCTTTCTGCTTATCACTGGAGGATGTATATTATAGCCATTGCCACATCCCATTTTATTGCTCTCTGTAGCAGTGAATTGACTCTTGTTGGTCCGATCTATATTCGTAGTTCACTGTCATAAATTCTCAGTTCAATACTCTAATTGGCATAATTGGGTCCAAAACTTTGGTGGTGTAGATCTACACAGAATACTTGGATTCTCCTCGTGAATGCTTGTGTTGTCATATGCTGACCATGACAAAACTTGTCATGCATAAATTGTGAAGGGAAACTCTACATAATAGCACATTGGTGTGTAATAAAAATGCATTTATCCCGTCCAAATTGAAATCAATAATATCAATTGACAACAGCATTTCTAGTTGGACTGGTCTGACCAATAAGAGTGGCCTGAAGTGAACGGTGCATGTTCTCCAATCCACATGTCAAAGTGAACAGTCAATAAGTGCACAAAGGACACATGAATTCTAACTCTTATCAACCTAAAAACAAATTTTAACATGAATTCTAACTCTTATCAAACCAAAATAAAATTCTAACTACTTATTGCAAAATTGACTAACCAAATAAAGGCAATTCGGAGCATGGATTGTATTTTAACCTACTTACAACACCCGTGACTATTAATATGCACAATAGAGGCAATTCAGTAGCATCGATTATGTTTTAAGCTACTAACAGCACCCATAGCACCCTTGACTATAATACGCAAAATAGTTAAATAAAAATGTACACCTGTTCATTTATGGTTTCTGAACCAGGTGTGAGTATAAATCTGCAGGCTCCTTTCCCATTCGTTACACTGAATGGCACTTCCTACAAACAAATGTCAAGATTAAGATTCCAATCAGAAATAGTCCTCTAATTTATACTACTTTAACATTTGACAATATAATCCACATAAGGAATCAGATTTGACTTGAATGGCATTCAATTATTTGAAGTTGGGATACAAAGAGGGAATAATGTGTGTTGAGGTAAAAGCATCCTTAGTTATACATTTACCAGAGCTTGCCAATCCCTAATGTCTGAGAAGAAAAAATAAAAGAATCATAAAATCCTCAGGTATAAATGGTTAATTCTTTTTTAGAAAAAATAAATTAATATAAATTTATTTTATTTGGATTTTCATTACTTGTTATTTATAATTGAAATTTTTTTTACAAATCTTTGCTATTTTAATAGCAATGTAGGTATCCTCAAAATTTCAAACTAAATTTAAAATTTATAAAAGGCATAAGATAAGATAAATACCAACGTTGGTATTTAAGAATAAAATAATAAGCTTATCTTTATCTTTGGAATCAAATACTGTTTTTCCATACATTCTATCAGAAAACACAACATTGAAATATTTCTGATATAAATTGTAACATTGAAAGATTTCTAATATAAAATTGTATATACAATTTTCCTATGCTGTATCATTGAAAGATTTCTAATATAAAATTGTATATCTAATTTTATATCTAATTTTCCTGTGCTCTATGAAGTACTAAAAGAAGGGACTATGAATTATTATGGCATTGTTTCAGAGCATGGAAATTGTATATCCAATTTTGCTAAAAAGATTAATTACTACATTGTTTCAGAATATGGAAATTATTTATTTTAAAAATAGAATAGCAAAATTATTTGAATACAGAAATAATTTCCTTATTATGATACATTATGGCCTTGTTTTCAAACATGGATATCAAATCCTTTTCCATGTTGATCGTGCCTAATATCATGAATATCAAAACCTTTATGGATACCAAATCCTTCAAAACCTTTATGGATACCAAATCCTTCTCCATGTTGATCATGCCTGATATTTGATCTTTTGAAAACCTATATAAACCTGATAAGTTGAAATAGTTTTGAAAGACGGTTTTATTTATACTCAAGCTTGAGTATATATAGCGTAGAATTGAAAAAAAAAATTATAAAATTATATTTCATTTGCATAAATAAATAAATTTAATTTAAATTATTATTTTAAAAAACATTTGAATTTAGGATTGAAGTTGAATTGTAAGTTTAACTTTTAAAAATAGAATTGGAGAATGGAGCTTTAATTTTTATGGTTCACTCACTTCTAATTCAAATTATTATTTTAAAAAACATTAGAGTTTAAGAAAGAAGTTGAATTGTAAGTTTAACATTTGAGTTTAGGAAAGAAGTTGAATGGTAAGTTTAACTTCTAAAAATAGAATTGGAGAAGAAGCTTTAACTTTTATGGTTCACTCACTTTTCATAGAACACTTTTAACTTTCATTGTTTATCTTCTTTTTAAATAATTTTGTTAGAACATATTAAGAGAAGTTTGGTGAAGTTTTTTCTATTTCAAAGTGATTTTGATTTTAACTCCATTCAAATTATTATTATAATTTAAATTCTGAGATATTTAATAAAAATGAAATTGCATTTTAATCAATTTTAAATTAAAATTTTATATGTAATAGTAAATCAATCATTTTATTATTATTTGATTATGAAACTTTATATGTTTTGCTCTTTTTTTATTATGTTTTTATTGTTGTCATTTTTCTTACTATTTTGTCAATTGTATTGGTGGTGGCTATGGATTAATATTCTTTCTCACTATTTTGTCAATTGTACTAGTGGTGGCTATGGATTAATATTCTTTCTCACTATTTTGTCAATTGCACTGGTGGTGGTTATGGATTAATGTTCTTTCTCACTATTTTGTCAATTGCATTGGTGGTGGCTATGGTGACTATGGATTACTCTAATTCATATAGTTTGGCTCTTTTTGTTGGCTATATTAGTGAAGTTTTGTTACCAAATTACCTAATTGCACTAATGGGTGACCAAAACCTATTATATTCAATGGAATACCTCTTCATATTAATAGAAATCATCAGGAAAAGCTTAAAAAAGTAGTGAATGAAACCATTTCAATGTGGAAGATATATTTATACTCAATTGTAAAGTAATATTAATTTATATTAATTTTAAATTAAAAATGAAAAATGAAAAAAAACAAATGTTATATATTAATCATTTCTCATGTAGAAAAGAAAAACTTTAAATAATATAAATGAAAGGGTATAATGTAAAAGTCCGCTTGGGGTAGCTCAATTGGCAATAGCCGTGAAAATGAAGTCTTACAAGTTTTGGTTTCAAATCTTGTGCTATACCCCCAATCCAGGTGAGACATTGTGCTATCCCCCAATCAGAGTGAGAAGTTGGACATGATGAAGATGTAGTCCTACCAACCTTAAAAAAAAAGATAAAATCTTGTGTTATCCCCCCAATCCGGCTGAGAATTTGGACATTGTGCTATCCCCCAATCAGAGTGAGAAGTTGGACATGATGAAGATGTAGTCCTACCAACCTTAAAAAAAAGATATAATGTAAAAAAAAAGAAAATAATATTAATTTACATTAATTTAGATTTCTCAAATAAAATAAATAAATAAATTTAACCATATAATAAAAATTATATGTTTAGCACATATTTATATTATATTATTTATTTATTTATTTGACGAGAATGGAGATTTTACCTTTTATGGTTCAACTTATTTTGATAGAATTTTTAATTTCCATAGTTCACTGTCTTTTCAAATAACTTTTTAGAACCTATTAAGAGGGTGATTTGGAGAAATTTCTAAATTTCAAGTGATTATGATTTTACTTAAATTATTATTATAATTTAAATTCTGAGATATTTAATAAAAATGAAATTGTATTTTAACTAATTTTAAATCAAAATCTTATATGTAATAGTGAATAAAACTATTAATAGTAAATGAAACCATTTCAATGTAGAAGATATATTTCTACACAATTGTAAAGAAATATAAATTTATGTTAACCTTAAATAAGTAAATAAAATAAAATAAAACAATATTATATTTAATCATTTCTATAATGTAAAATAGAAAAACTTTAAATAATATTAATGAAAGGTTATGATGTAAATGAAAAGAAAATAATATTAATTTAGTTTTTATCAATAAAAACTATATATATAAAATTAAGTTTTATAAAATATTTTTGATTTATTGTATATTCATAGACATGTTTTTAGATAACTTTACTATTTCCCAATAAAACACACTTATTAGCAGTGTTTATATATTTTTACTTTCATATTAATTAAAAAAAAAAAAAAAAAAAAGTCTTTGTTTGCTTGACATTAAACTTCCATATTTCCAATTTTTTTCACCTTTTTTAATAGTATTCCCAACAACATACTTCTTATAAATACAATAAAATGTCATTCACAATGGATTGTAAAAACACCTAGTTTAAAAACATCATTTATGATGTAAGTGATTTATGGAAAATGACTTTCAAAAACATCATTTACGATGTAAGTGATTTATGGAAAATGACTTTCAAATTGACTTCAAATCCAATACTAAAGATGCTTAGAACTAAACTAGTAGTTTCCATTCTTTTTACAATATTACTTTATAATATTGCCAAATATGTAATGTACTTACATGATTGAGAAAACTTTTTCTAACATGTACACTATTTTTCCTTATTAGACAAAACTAAAAACCAATTCACATGAACACAATTGCATTTACCAACCATAAATACTTACCATATTTAATTTATTTTCCACATGTTCATGTGCTCCAAGATTTTCCGGCTAAGCTCATGGTGATTTCCATGTAGTTGGATACACACAATCAATGCTCCTTTGTTATCACTCCGCATATTATGTTATTCTATGATATCTATTTGGATAGGCTATTTACTCAAATCCTTTATTCTCATTAACAACAGTAATAAACCTATGTCATTGACTCCACTATAACTTCATAGAGTTTTATTTTAAATTTGTCAATTCCTTCCATGGTAGCTTGTATGGTTCACAGTGGGTGGCTTTGATGGAAATTATTTTGTGGTCATAACAATCATTTGAAAGAAAGGACATTGGATTTTAATCTATTTTATTTGGTTAACATACATGGGTGAGGTAGGTTGGTGTTTTATAATATTATAATTATATATATATATATATATATATATATATATATATATTTATTTATTTATTTATTTATTTATTTATTTATTGATCTCAATATTATTGAAAAATTAAAGGTTATTAATTAGTTTTATGTAATGTCATATAAGATTTATATAACATATTATAAATGGATATTATCATATTAAGTTAAGGATTTTCAATTCGGAAAAAATTATTTCCAGTTTTATGATAACATTTGTTTTATTTTAATGAAAATAATCATTTTAGTTAGATAGCATAATGCATTCAATTGACATAAATATTAATAAATAAAACAAAATTGAAAATTAAATAAAATCCAAATTTATACTTTATGGGACCATGTAGAAGAATATAACATAGATTTTAGAAAAGGGAAGATGTGTGGTTTTGAATAAATCATAATAGAGCATGATGCAGGAGCATCCGAGTGAAAAGGCGATAGCTGGGAAATGTTTTTTTATTTCTATTTTATTTTGCTGGACAGAAAGAAAAACATTTTGAGTTTTTGTTTTATTTTGTTTCATTTAAAATTAACGTTGACTCGGCCATTGTTCTTTAAAATTAGGCAAGCAAATCAAGATAGGATTAGTTAGGAACTTTTTTAAAGAAACTTTTAGACAATTGAAAAGTAACTGAGGAACAATTCCTCTTTACAATAATGCATTGGAAAAGAAAAACCAGAGCTCAGTGAGGGGGTTGCCATCTAGAGAGGAGAGAGAGCTCAAAATTTGTAATTTACAATTGTTTTGAACCTCTATAAAAGCAAACAATTCTAGAACTTGTCATAAATGAAAGCATGATAGTTTTTTTCCCTCGTGCATAAATGTTTTAGGCATCGTAATGAAAGCAAGACAGTGAAACAACTCATTAAGAATCCGAATAGCATCGCCAAGAATCTTGTAACAAAAGGGATCTTAGACTGGGAACAAGACAAAGGTAAATTAGCATATACAATACATTTTTCCTTTACCTCAACCAAAAAAAAAAACCAGGTACTTTTATATTCATCATTCAAGCATTCCTGTATATTTCATTTCGTTTCCCATTTAACAGTTCACTGTACAAAATCTATAACCCTAAAATCATGGAGGGTTCCAAAACCCATGCAAACCAAAAACATTACAGCTCACAGGCTAAATACTAGTCAAACAGTGAGGGCATGAAAACCTCTGAAACCACACACATACATGGAGGAATCGAAACCCCAAGGGTTATACCCGATTACAGATAGAACAAGCAACAGAGCAAGCAAGAGAAAGTTACAGCCACGAAAAGACCCTACCCAGATTTTCCCTAAGCCTGTGAACAATCCCAAGGACGAATCAGTGGAGCAACGTTCCCCTGGAAGGATTTGCACACCACCACAAAATAGGGCAGCAGTTAGGTAGGGCCCCGAGACCAAAACACAATGTACAAAAAACCAAGAGGGGAGTGAGGATTTACCTAGAGGAGGTCCGATTCCGTGACGGAGGAAGAGAGCCGAGACCCGCAACAGAGGGTTTCTCCCAACATAAATGCCATGAGAAAGTTTTTCCTGCTCACCAAAGAGCCAAAACGTTAGAACCTCAAAAACGAAAGGAGGAATTGCAACCGGAACAAGAGGATTACCTGAGAACGAGTTCGCTGAGCTGTCCTGTGCAGCAGCAAGGCAAGAACTTGTGTTTGCAGAGCCGAATCATCACTAGACCCAACATCAAGCACACAATCATCACAAAACAGAGCAGAGACGAAGTATGAGCCAAATGACAGAGACAAATAGACTTACAGGTGGGAAAGCGACCTGAAACCCTCCAAAAACCAGAGAAGCGAATCACCACAGAGAGCGAGCAGAGGCACAGCGCCAACAAACCACCACAGGGAACAAGCGAGGCACATCATTAACAAACCACCATACGGGACAAGCAAGGCATGACGCTTGCCAACCATCACAAAAATTAGGTGAAATCACCGAGCACCCATAGAGCCCAAATAGAGCACAATAAAGAAGGAATGGATTCCAAAAACCCTCGGCAAGTGTGATAACCCGTGGTTGCAAACCCGAGGCCAGTACAAAGGGCAGGAAAAGCATCATAAAACACATTAAAACCTCATACCAAAAACCCTGCCATTGACTTTAATTCAGAAATAAAAGAGTTAAACAATTGCTGCTACATGTCCCTCCTCGGGATCGTCACCAATTTTTGGCATCAGAGCAGATTGTTCCTTTCTCTCAATAAAGATAGAGGTAGGAAGAAGGGGTCGAGGAAGAGCCATCAGAAGAGTAGCAGATGAAGGGTTATGAGAAGAAATTAGGATTTTAACTACACGTTTGGCAGCAGTGGAAGCAGGAAGGCGTAGAGATCCAGAAGGTGGGGATGACAACAAGGAGGAAAACATAGCCACGATGGAAGGGTCAGATGATGAAGGACCAGATATTAAACTATTGAGGTCAGTTTTGTTGGCTAGCAGCAAGCCAAGATCGGAGCTCTCTAATTATGATGGCAGTTTGTCCACAGAGGCATTGTTAGACTGGATAAGTGAACTAGATAAATATTTTGAATATGAAGAAATCAGCGAAGACAAGAGGATCAGGTTTGTTGTCACCAAGTTGAAGGGACATGCAACACTATGGTGGGACAGTGTACAGGCAGAAAGGAGGAGATTGAACAAACCATTGATTAAAAAATGGGACAGGATGATTGCTAGAATGAAGAGAAAATTTCTGCCTAAAGATTATCAAATTTCCCTTTATAGACAAGTACAGAACCTGAGGCAGAGAATGATGACCGTAAAGGAATATACTGAAGAATTTTATAAAGTAAACCTGAGAGTTGGTTATGTTGAAGATACCCCTGAGAAAACAACGAGGTTTGTAAATGGTCTATGGATGGAGATCCTAGACGAAATTAGTATTCTTTCCCCTAAGACCATAGAGGAAGCTTATCAGAGTGCTTTGAAGGCGGAGGAAAAGATTGCTAGGAAACAGAATGCCAGAAGAGGACGTGGTTCTGGCAGAGGTCGGGGACAGACCTTTGGCAGAGGTAGGATTGCCAACAAAAATGAAGAGGGCAGTAGTTCGAAGACTTCGGGACAGACTGAAAGGAAAGGTAACACCAGAGGAGGAAGGTCATACCAGCAAGGAAGGGGTAATGGCAGAGGCAGAGGAAATGCCTATCAGTGTTACAAGTGTCACAAGTGGGGACACAAGTCCTTTGAATGTCCTGAAAATGAACAAACTGGGCAGAGGGGAGCATATGTCGCTCAGCCCGATGAAGCAGAGGCACCACCACAGGAGGTGGAAAATATGCCAGAAACCGAGGAAGCCTTGGTGTTGAACAAGGTATTATTGAAACCAACTAAGGAAGTAGCTGATCAGACACAGAGGAAAGCATTGTTCCGAACTATGTGCAAGTCGCATGGGAAACGCTGCAAATTAATCACAGACATTGGAAGTACTGATAATCTGGTAGCTACTGACATGGTGGGGAAATTGGGTTTGAAGAAGTTGAAGCACCCAACTGCATATAGGGTGTCTTGGTTGCAGAAAGGTCACCAACTACTGGTCGATGCATAGTGCGAAGTAGAGTTTCATATTGGCAAGTACAAGGACAAGGTGACTTGCGATATCATGCCTATGGACGTGTGCCATATTCTGCTGGGCAGACCATGGCAGTATGATAGGAAGGTCGTCCATGACGGGGAAACAAATTGTTACAAGTTTGTTAAAGATGGGATAAAGCATACGTTAGTGCCCAGTAAGGAAGAGGATGCTGTAGAAACCAGTGGGACAAAAGCATCACTGTTAGGCGGAAAAGAGTTTCTGCGACAAATGGAGGATGGTGAGGTAAAATATGCAATTGTGTGAAGGCCAAAACCAATATTGATCCATACTAAAGTCACTGACTTACCTAAAGAGATACAGGACATGCTGTAGGAATTTAGTGATATTGTGGTAGACGATCTACCAAACAAATTACCACCAAAGCGGAGCATTAGTCACCATATTGATTTTATTCCAGGAGCCAGTTTGCCAAACAAGGCTGCTTATTGGATGAGTCCGAAGGATAATGAAGAAATTAGGAAGCAGGTGCAGGAGTTGTTGGATAAAGGACTGATTCGGGAGAGTTTAAGCCCTTGTGTAGTTCCAACTGTTTTAGCTCCCAAGAAAGGAGGTGAGTGGTGAATGTGCACTGATTCCTAGGCCATTAACAAGATCATTATCAAGTACATGTTTCCTTTACCTCGGATTGATGATATGATGGATTGCTTGAGTGGAGCAGCATACTTTTCAAAGATAGACCTGAAAAGCGGCTACCACCAAATCAGAATTCGAGAAGGTGGCGAGTGGAAGACAACTTTCAAGACTAATGAAGGCTAATACGAATGGTTGGTTATGCCATTTGGATTGAGCAATGCCCCCAGCACGTTCATGCGTTCAATGAATGAGATGCTGAAGGAATTCATTGGTAAATTTGTGATTGTATATCTGTATGATATACTTATATTCAACAAGACGAAGGAAGAGCAATTTCGACACGTGAGGTATGTATTGGAAAAATTGCAGCAAAATAAATTATTGATAAATTTGAAGAAATGTTCTTTTTTCAAGAAAGAGTTAATTTATTTGGGATTTGTGATTTACGAGAATGAACTAAAAATGGATCCGGAAAAGGTTGCAACCATAGTTAGCTTGCTGTCTCCCAAAAGTTTGTTTGAGGTACGGAGTTTCCATGGATTGGCGAGTTTTTATCGGAAATTTATTAAAAATTTTAGTGGGATTTGTGCACCCATGGTGGACACCATTAAGAAGGAAAATGAGCCTTTCCATTGGACAGAAACGACAGAGAAGAGTTTTCAGCTGCTCAAAAGAAAAATTACTGGAAAACCAATTTTGAGATTTCCAGACTTTAACAAAAATTTTCAAGTTCGTTGTGATGCCAATGGAACATCCATTAGTGCAGTACTCAACCAAGAGGACAAGCCAATAGCCTATTTCAGTGAGAAACTAAATGAAAGCAGGCAGAAGTACATGTCTTATGACAAGGAATCTTATTCAGTGGTTCAAGTACTAAAGCATTGGAGACATTATTTGTTGGCCAATGAATTTGTCTTATTTTCAGACAATTCTGCGTTACAGTATATTATGCAATAGCATACGCTGAACCATAAACATATGAAGTGGGTGGAGTACTTGTAGAGTTTTACATTTGTGTTGAAACACATCAGCGGTCAAGCCAACAAAGTGGCAGATGCATTAAGCAGGAGGAATTTGATCCTACAGGAAAGTACAATACAAGTATTAGGATTCGAACATCTTAAAGACTTGTATGAGGCAGATGCAGATTTTAACCAAAATCCATTGTTGAGAGATAACAGTTCATGGCTGGACTATAATATGCAGGAAGGGTTACTGTTCAAAGGAGGGCAGTTGTGTATTCCGGAATGTTCTATGAGAGAGAACTTAATCCAGGAAAAGCATAATGGAGGTTTAGTCGGGCATTTTGGCATAGACAAGACCTTGGATCAGTTGAGCCACTTTTACTATTGGCCAAAGATGCGTAGAGATGTACAGAGGTTTGTGACTAGATGCAAAGTGTGTCAGCTTGCAAAGGGACACAGCCAGAACACAGGGTTGTATACGCCCTTACCTATTCCGAATAGACCATGGGACTCAGTCAGTTTAGAATTTGTCTTAGGTCTGCCGAAGACACAATGGGGATTCGATTCCATCATGGTGGTGGTGGATCGTTTCACCAAAATGGCACATTTCATTCCATGCAGGAAAACCAGTGATGCCACACATGTAGCACATTTTTTCTTCACAAAGATAGTCAGATTACATGGCTTGCCAAAGTCTATTATTTCGGACCGAGACGTTAAGTTTACATGACATTTTTGGTGGACCTTATGGAAAAAATTAGACACCAAACTAAACTTCAGCTCATCTTATCATCCACAAACCAATGGCCAAACCGAAGTGGTGAACCGAAGTCTGGGAAATCTATTAAGGAGTTTGGTTGGAGAAAATTCTCGATAGTGGGATCATGTGCTTGCACAAGCGGAATTTGCTTATATCGATTCACCCAACAGAAGCACGGGCAGTAGTCCTTTCTAGATCCTATATGGAATGAACCCCCATGGAGTACATGAGTTACGGGATTTGGGTCAGTTGGAGCACAGGAGTGCTGATGGTGAAGATTTCGCAAAGGCAATCAACGATCTTCATGAACAGGTGAAATTAAAATTACAAGACAGCAGCCAAAGATACAAACAGAAAGCATATTTGAAAAGGCGGGAGGTACAATTCAATGTAGGAGACCTGGTATTAGCACACCTACGCAAGGAGAGGTTTCCTAAAGGTGAATACAACAAGTTGAAATGGAAAAAAATTGGACCTTGTAGGATTCTTCGGAAGTTTTCTGCGAATGCTTATGAATTGCAGTTACCCCCAGGTATAGGAATTTCACCCATTTTCAATGTGGTAGATCTGTACCCCTACATTGCGGCAAATGAAGAAGATAGTTTGGAAAGACGAACACAGGACACCCAAAATGAGAATGATTCATGGATTAAACAAATGCCCCCAGCAAAGCCTTTAGAGATCAAACAGATCCTAGACACCCAGGTGGCCAAACGAACTTGAAGGAAAGAATATTTGTGGTACCTAGTCAAGTGGAAGGGTCATCCTATTGAAGATAGTTCTTGGTTAGATGCTTGCCAGATTCAAAGCGTCGAGTACTCTATTGAAGAGCTCATGGATAGGAGCCATGAGTTTAATTTACCCCGGGAGCTTGATGCAGGAGCATCCGAGTGAAAAGGCGACAATTGGGAAATGTTTTTATTTTATTTTATTTTATTTTGCTGGACAGAAAGAAAAACATTTTGAGTTTCTGTTTTATTTTGTTTCATTTAAAATTAAGGCTGACTCAACCATTGTTCTTTAAAATTAGGCAAGCAAATCAAGATAGGATTAGTTAGGAACTTGTTTAAAGAAACTGTTAGACAACTGAAAAGTAACTGAGGAACAGTTCCTAAACTGTAAAGAAACTGCTAATAATGCATTGAAAAATAAAAACCAAAGCTCAGTGAGGGGGCTGCCACCCAGAGAGAAGAGAGAGCTCAGAATTTTTAATTTACAATTGTTTTGAACCTCTATAAAAGCAAACAATTCTAGAACCTGTCATAAATGAAAGCAGGATAGTTTTTTTTCCCTTGTGCATAAATGTTTCAGGCATCGTAATGAAAGCAAGACAGTGAAACGACTCATTAAGAATCCGAATAGCATCGACAAGAATCTTGTAACAAAAGGCATCTCAGATCAGGAACCAGACAAAGGTAAACTAGCATATACAATACATTTTTCCTTTTCCTCAACAAAAAAAAACTAAGTACTTTTATATTCAGCATTCAAGCATTCTTGTACATTTCATTTTGTTTCCCATTTAACAGTTCACTGTACAAAATCTATAACCTTGAAATCGTGGAGGGTTCTAAAACCCATGCAAACCAAAAACATTACATCTCACAGGCTAAATACTACTCAAACAGCGAGGGCATGAAAACCTCTGAAACCACACACATACACGGAGGAATCAAAACCCCAAGGGTTATACCCAATTACAAACAGAAGAAGTAACAGAGAAAGCAAGAGAAAGTTACAACCACGAAAAGACCCTACCCAGGTTTTCCCTAAGCCCGCGAACAGTCCCAAGGATGAAGCCATGGAGCAGCGTTCCCCTGGAAGGACCTGCACACCACCACAAAATAGGGCAGCAGTTAGGTAGGGCCCCGAGACCAAAACACAGTGTACAAAAACCAAGAGGGGAGTGAGGATTTACCTAGAGGAGGTCCGATTTCGTGATGGAGGAAGAGAGCCGAGACCCACAACAGAGGGTTTCTCCCAATAGAAATGCCATGAGAAAGTTTTTCCTGCTCACCAAGGAGCTAGAAAGTTCGAACCTCAAAAACTTAAGGAGGAATTGCAACTGGAATAAGAGGATTACCGGAGAACGAGTTCGTTGAGCCGTCCTGTGTAGCAGCAAGGCGAGAACCTATGTTTGTAGAGCCGAATCATCACCAGACCCAACATCAACGACACAATCATCACAAAACAGAGTAGAGACGAAGTATGAGCCAAATGATAAAGACAAATAGACTTGTAGGTGGGAAAGCAACCTGAAACCCTCCAAAAACTAGAGAAGCGAATCACCATAGAGAGCGAGTAGAGGCACGACGCCAATAAACCACCACAGGGAACAAGCGAGGCACAACATTAACAAACCACCAGACGTGACAAGCAAGGCATAGCGCTTTCTAACCATCGCAAAAACCAGGCGAAAGCACCGATCACCCATAGAGCCTAACCAGACCACAACAAAGAAGGAATGGATTCCAAAAACCCTCGGCAAGTGTGATAACCCGTGGTTGCAAACCCGAGGCCAGTATGAAGGGTGGGCAGAACATCATAAAACACATTAAAACCTCATACCAAAAACCCTGCCACTGACTTTAATTCGAAAACAAAAGAGTTAAATGATCGCTGCTACGTGTCCCTCCTCAGGATCGCCACCAGAGCAACTTAGGATATAGTGTACTTAGTGTGGCTTAAAAGAATGTGTGAAACTATGTACAATATCAATGATGGTTGGTATGACTTTTTGGGACTTATCAAATAATTTTCAAAATTAAATCAAGAGGGAGGTCGGTTTCCACTCATAAGTAGATAAGAGTATTTATAAAATAAAAATATTTTTTAATGATTGATAGACTAATTATATTATAGTGTGTTGATTAAATAAATATTGGAATACCCTTCATTATAATATTAGATATTAGTGTTACAGAGAATATTAATATTTAATAGCTTTATATATATATATATATATATATATATATATAAGTGTATAATTTATTTTAAGGAAATCAATTTTAAATTTCTTTTAAGTAATGAATATTTTTATTATTTTAAAATTTTTGTTGTGAATTTATTTATATAATTATACATTTTTGAATTTTTAAGAGAGGATTTTCAAAATTACCTTTCTCTTTTTCTCAAAAGGGCTCATGTTGAATTAAGTTCTTCTTAGTGTTGATTGAGAGACTTTATTTATCTTATAAATGGAATATATTTCTAAAATTGATTATTAGGACAATTATTGGATTCCCCTCTTCCCCTCTTAAGACTTAGTTATATATTTCAAAATTGTTTTGTGATTCTTATTAGATTTCTCGTTGCTTATCTAGGTCTACTTGTCAACATTATGGGGAGGAAAGAATCTTGAGATCGAGGGGTCAGTGCCTCTTCTTCCCTTTGTAGTGTTCTCTTCAAAAAATATTATTACAATGTTTTTTGAGGTTTTCATTACTATCGATGCTTCTTTTGCATCCTCTTCAATGGTTCTAGAGGAATCATAACACAACAATGTTTGGTAATTGATTATTGGAGCATAGTCTTTTGTTGGATTTGGTTTTTCCTTATTTTCTTGAAAGTCATCTTCTTCTATCTATTGATACCCATAGAGGCTTCATACCATTTCATCTTCAGGCATTGTTAGAACCAATTTCCAATTAAGTTTCCTAACCCACTCCATAATTGATATAAAGGTGGGATTATGGTGTCCTGAATTCTTGTAGTTTATCTATCTATGGTTGTTACTAAATTTAAAATCCATTTTTTAAGAGCCATAACATCCAATAATGTTCATGAATTTCTCTAGCCAACCATGAGGATTTTCAAGTCAGATGCACTTCTTATAATATTCACCGCCCCGCCCCACCCCCCGTTCCCACCCCCCAAAAAATAAAATCTTCTAGGATTATGAAGAAGCTCCTATTTGGGAATTCGGGAAAATGTAGTTATGTGTCCAACTTCAACTTAGAATATGCATCTAAATGCCAACTATTCATAATCCAACTTTTGGATTCAAACATAATCCGTACCTTTTATCCTTATTTGTTTCAACAACCCTTTGGAGAGGTCCATTTCAAAGCAAGTTTTGGAATAATTGGTTATATGCCATTTCTTTATTTCTTCACATTCTTCAGATTGAAGTGGAACTTCCCAAGTCAATTTCCTATTGTGTTGTGCGATTCACGAGATGAGAAATATAGATAAAGTTTAGTGATCTGAACCAACATGATCCTAAATATGGTGACGTTATGTAGGAGTCAAAGGATGGGTGTCACTTATTCATGTAAAGACTATCCCACCTCTAGAACTAGGTACTAGAGTGCAACATGTGATCCTCATCCACATTTGAGTCAAACTTGGTAATAAAGACACCTTGAGCACATGCATATATGTAGGCTTCTTCCAAGAGAAAGGGTTTATGGATTTGAGAAAGCCATTTGTGGAGGTTAACTATATTGGCCCGAAAACTATTGAAGCAACAAATTAGGCCATGTCTTTTATTTAAAAAATGCATTTGAACTAATTGTTTCCTTATTTATTGGAATGGTGGGAGTGAAGAATACTTTTTCCGACTATGTTTTCCACCATGGGGTGACTTGAGAGGTAATGATTCAAGGATATCTTAGTTACTGAGATGGAGGAGGTGAGGACATCCTTGAACAAAAATTTTGTTGATTTTGTTTGAGAAGCTTTGATGTTGATATACTAGACATATTTGTGAGAACAAAATTTCAATCAATCATAACAAGGGACAAAATAGATAGATTAAGCACAACGAGATTTTCACCTTTTTTTTTCCATCAAAGAGGATGCCATGTTTGAGAAGGGTAGATAAGGTTTAACTATAACCTCACCAAATGACACTATGCATATTGTTGAGCCTTTATGACAAGTTCTTATGGGTTGTCCTATCTAAATAGTATGGTAAAATATTTCCACCAATTATTATATTATTATAGATATCGATACTTTGCTTTTAAGCATTAATATTGACAACATTATTTTAAAATGATTAAAAGGTATTGTTAAAAGTTACTATAAAATCAGTAAATAATAATTTATATTGATACTTTTCTTTTAAGCATTATTATTGATAACAATATTTTAAAAGGGTTAAAAAGTATTGTTAAAAATTACTATAAAATCAGTAAATAATAATGTACTTGGTGGAACTAGTTGCATTTTCTTACTTTCTTTTATTATTTCAATTACACCATTACATTATTTAGATTAATGGGAATGGAGAGAAGGTGGTTGTCACATCATTTGGAGTAATGAAAGTAAAGCCAATGTAGTGAAAGCCCACATAATTTTTTTTATAGAAAGAATTATAGATTGACCTTAACTCAAAGCATGTAGAGCACTAGGTAAACATAAAGACTGAATATTATGATTCTTGTCTTTAAAAGAATTAGATAAGTTTATTTTGCAAGTAACTAATTAATAAAAAATATGATGCTAATTTTAAAATGGATTTGGAAAACTTTAACTTTGATATACCTAATTAAATCAATATTAATACGAAATAATTTATTTTCGAAATAATTAATTAAATAAATATATGTTCAACTATTTAGCCATAATTTCCAAATCAATCAATTCATTTAAATGCTTACACATATATGTTGATATTTATAATTATTTATATATATTGATATTTATAATTGTTTTTATAAAGAAATAGTGATTATACATATGTATTGATATTTATAATTGTTTTTATAAAGAAATATTTAGGTTTCTGATTAACAACATATTTATTTTTATGTAGTATTGTCGATATGTAGAATAATTAAAAGGAGCCATTGAAGCATTATCTTTCTTTTTACATTAAGAGATTGGAAACCTAAAACAAAAATGTGTGCATTGGGAAAGAGGATTTCAAGAAATAGGTATGTTATAATTCGAAGTATTGGGAAGAAAAATCTGAATGTGGTAAGTTTTGTTATAAAAAAAAAAAATCAAATTAAAGAAGAGAAAAACAACATGTTTATGAAAATATTATATTTGATATTATTAAGTAGAATGTTGAATCTAAAAATATTAACACTGTTGTTTAAAAGATTGAAAAAGTGCTTTTAAAAATAAAAATAAAAGGTCATACCCCTTTTCCTATATATTATTTTCATATTTTTATGATTAGAAAATGAATAAAATCTTTACATATAATTTCACTACATATATAACAATAAATAATATTATATTTTGAATTCATGTTATAATTAAAAAATTCAATATAATATTAATTAAAAATTTTAATAATATTTTATTATTTAATAAAATTATATTTTTATGAATTTGATTTTTTATTAATTTTTTTTAAAGCTTTGTATAACTACATTTTCATCCTATTTAATATATCACACTGATCTAGACAAGGAATTGAACCAGTAACTATACATCAAAGAGTGTCTTAACTATACATCAAAGAGTGTCTTAACAAAGCACTTGATATCCAAAACCTAGTTCACAAACATATTTAAAAGATATTTGCAGTACACCTCATGTAGCAAACACTTTTTTTATGTGGTTGTGGTGGTTAAACACTTATTTTTATCATTATTATATTTATTTTTAAATGCTTTTATCAAATAAATAAAAAAGAATTTTATGAAAATATTATATCATATAAAGCAGATAAAAATATTATTTTTAAAAGTATATATATATATATAGAAATAGTTTATTAGATTAGAAAAACAAATTTAATAAATTGTAAATAATATTTTTACATTATTATAAATTAAATTATTAGTAGATATTTTTATTGAAAATGTTGAAAAGCAAATCAATATTTAACAAATAGAATATGAAAAACAAATTAAACGTCATATTTTGATTTAGAATATGAAAAACAAATTAAACGTCATATTTTGATTTAGAGAATGTTGATCCATTTACAAATTTTTTTCTTCTTCACTAGTCTAGGTATGTTTTCTTCCTTTTGGATTCGTATTGATCTTGGTTCCTCATTGTTTCACTACATTGCTCACTCTTTTTAGACGAATAAGTCAAATGGGCATTCATGTTTCACTTGCTTATTTTTTACTTACGTTCTTTCATATTTGAAAGTTATTACATGATTGAAATTTTGGTTTTTCCCTTGTATTTTTCTTATTTTTTTCACTCTTTTAGCCCTTAATTTTTAGATCGGGCTCAATGCTTAAAGTGAGATTATTCTTATACCTATTTTGTGAAGTTGTCTTTTAATTTCAAATCGGTATAATGTGTAAATAAGAATATCTAGTTATTCATTTCGAATATGAGTTTTCTTTGAAGTTTTAGTTCGATCCTTTTTTGGGTTTTCTTTCGAGTCTTTGAGTCCTTTTAAAATTGACTTTGAATTCTTTCTCTTTCTTTTCACATTTTGAGATTTTCTATTAATTTTAGATTGGGTTTGATCTTCAAGTCAAATCCCTTCTTTATTGGCCTTTCGAACCTTGCTTCACACCCCCCTTCAATTGCCAAATTAGTCCCTCTTATTAGTTCTTCTATTTTCTTCAAACTTTCCCTTGGACTTTGGTTTAAATCTTATGAACATTTCAAAACCTTTGTTTGAACTTTGAATAATCCCTTCAAACTCTAAGATTTCATGTTAAATTTTTGATCAATCAAATTTGGTAGTTGATAGTGATTATCAAATCTACCTTCCTCCTACAACTTTTGTATGTATAGATCTCAATTTTAGGATTGTTCTCAATCTCTAAATCAAATACTCTATTCAATTTCTTCGAACTCTTCAATTTTCCCCTTCTATTCAATATCTTTTTAACTTTTGTTTGAATTTCTTCTTTTCCCCTTTCAAGTTTGACTAAGCCATTCCAAACATTCTCAAAATTAGACCCCCTTTTCACTTGCTTTCTTTTTCCTTGTCTTGATTTAGTGATCAGTCGTGATTGCCAAATTGGGATGTCTTCCTTGAACTATGGTGAAACCTTGCCCTAATTTTAGCAATAAGCCCCAATTGATCAAATCAAGGCTCCCTCTTCGAACTCTTATGCAAATGGATCTCAATTTTGATATCAATTTTGATCCTCAAATCAAGAATCATAAATCCTAGCTAATGTGCACTTTTAAGCCTTTCTCTTAAACTTAGCAAAATCGCTGAAAATCATATTATAGCCCAACTTAATTTGTAATACTTAAAGAAAATTTGTTCACTGAGATTATCAATCTAATATTTAAAATTACCCTTGTGTGTTCCATGTTTTATACACTAACATGTAGGTAACTTACACTGAGTAGAAAAGGATTTGAATTGCCAAGGAAATGACTCAAACAATTAAAATAAAAGAAAGTTCAAACTCATAAAAGAAATTAAAACTACCTAGTCACATAAAAGGATAGAAGAATGGAAAAACTGAAGAACCAAGAAAAATGTACAAATGGTTAATAAAAGGAACAAACACCAAGTGGCACAATATATAGTTGAACAAAGAAATTAAATATCCAAGAGGGGAATCAAAACCATCAGTGATTTATGTCATGATGATGGATCCACTTATGGACTGGAAATGCAAACATTCCTACAAAATGACTGTGGTGAATTTGAGCTTCTAGATTGGGAATCAAATTGTTAAAGAAGAATTTAGAACTGACAAAGGAATTGAGCTTACAGGTGACTGAAAAAAGAACAACTAGGTGAGAAAACCTAATGAATTATAAAGAGAAAAAGATAGGCAACAAAAGGTGTCAAAATGATGAATTTACCTCTTATTTTCTTGTATAAATAAGATAAACTCAATAAAGAAAAGGCTTTTTGTTTGTGCACTTTTGTAAAGTTTAAATGAAATGTTAATGATGAGAATTCATTATTAGCCACTTTTTGGAAAGTTATTTTAGTGTACATGTGGTATGGGATTATTCCCTTGCCTTTTTATGTTGGAATAATTGTAAGATTTTTCTTTTCTTATAAATTATTTTCCTATAAATGATGATTGTTTCTCACTATTGCCTTTTAATTAGTTGTTGGTGGTGAATATGCAATGGTTATTGGTTATTAATATGAGGCTAACTTGATTTGATGATTGGTGATTTTATTGTTTTGATCATTATCTTATACTACATTATTTTTTTTATTTTATTGTATTGAGAGATACTCTACATCCTAGTATGGGGTAAATGTGTAGGCGTTAGATGTGAGATGTGTAGGAGTTAAATATGTGAATATTTTTTAAATGTTGGGCTTATAAGTACACATATTTTATTTTATATTATGTAATGTAACATTTTTATTTCATCAAATTATATATAAAAAATATTAAAATAAATAAATAATTAAAATAAAATTGAGATAAAATAGAAAATTCGCTATAGGTTTTTTGGGCTCTAGGTTTTTGAAACCCATGATTTTTCCCATGGTATTCTTCTCTAATGGGCAAATTACATAAAAATAAAAATAAAATAATTAATAATTAATAATTTTAATAAAATTGTGATAAAATAGTAAATTTATGGATGGAGATTTTTGGGTTCCAAGTTTTCACGACCCATGGTATTCCTCTCTAATGGTCAAAATACATTTAAAAAAACTAATAGTTAATAATTAAAATAAAATTGAGATAAATTAGTAAATTTAGGGATGAAGATTTTTGGGCTCCAAGATTTATCAACCCATGGTTTTTCTCGTGGTATTCTTCTTTAATGTAACCTATTTAAAGGTATTCTTCACTAGCGTGTGACATTCGTTACAATAAATTCTTCTCTAATGTAACCTATTTAAAGGTGTTCTTCACTAATGTGAGACATTCATTGCAATAAAAGACATATTTAAAGGTGTTCTTCACTAATGTGAGACATTCATTGCAATAAAAGATTTTAGCTAGATCAAAATAAATCCTAATGTCCAGAACAAATATCATAACCTGAGCAATTTTCATATCAAATTTGGCAAAGGAAACCACTCAATAAAGGCACACTACACGAAGAATTTATAGCTCTATGGATGCATGTCTTCCAGGTAAAACTTTGGAAAAACAACCTTTCTCACTTTGTTACATGGCCTTCAAATATTAGATTTTTCTAGGTTGGTTTGTATGCTATTAATTTTATTTTATATGTTTGAATTTTCACTCTTGAGTGTGAAGATAAAAATGAGCACAAAAAGATAAAATATGGTACATGCACTCCTACATTTTGTTTATACTTTTTTGTCCGCATTAAAATTTATTGGAGTTGTTCAGTTTAGATTATGTCAACTATTAATTTTAACCTCCACATGAAAATTCACTGAAACATGTCTCTCAGATATTCATAACAACTTAGTTTGAATACAATTATTATTTATTGGAGCTGTTCAGTTTAGATTATGTCAATCATTAGTTTTAACCTTTGCATGAAAATTCACTGAAACATGTCTCTCAGATATTAATAACAACATAGTTGGGAAAGAATTATTATTGATTTTTATTTAGGAGATTGAGTGATAACATAAAAAATAGAATTAAACAAATATCGTAGACCCTTGCAAAGATAGAAGTATGTATTCTTATTGGGTTTTACAGTATAGCAAAGGAACTTATTAGGTTTTAGAGTATAACAATATAGCTTCAAGTAGACTACCTTATATATATATAACCAACCTTCATCCATTTAAATTCTTGATCTATATTAAATTTCTTGAAATACAACATTTTTTCAAATTTTACACTAACAAAAAAACTTACACCACAAAATACTTAATAAATCTAAAAATAAAATAAATCTAATCTAATTTAATAATTAAAATAATTATTTATTACAACTCTATTTCCTATTTCAAAATTTTAATTAAATAATAAATTAAAACAACATTAAAATTAAATAATGGTTGTTGGGTCAACATCCTAATAGGTTTTCTATTCCAAACAACACAAGGTTAGGTGTAAATTTTTCACTGGTGAGAGCTTCTAATATATATTAAAGGTGGAACATGTCCCATATCAATAATGAAAAACCAAAAAAACATCAGATTAAATGGAAAGTCCATCGTTACAATAATGATAAATAAACAGATAAGCAACTTATATGTTAAAGTAATACAAAGATTTCGAGTGTCTCCAAGTAATTTTTATTATCTTATAATCCATGTGTCACGAAAAAAGCATTTGACTTTCTTATTTCGAGAGCGTAATGCATATGTCATGATAGATAATTTCCATTTTCTGGTGTATAAAAGTAATGTCTAATTTATGGAAAAACAAATAACTATGTTGAAATAGCTTGTTTTCCTCGGACGTAAGGAAACAGGTTAACGGCCCAAGACCCAGAGGCATCTGGCAGGAGTGAAAGCCTGCTCCCTTACGGACCACCAGCGGGTTATTACAGGTGCCGTGGTTTTCCTTGATAACGGTGATGAGTCAAACCGACATTCGCGGATAGCAGCCAGAGATGACTGTCCTCACTGTTGGTTTGACACCTGAGTTTGAAAGGTTTTGCCACCTTCGGAAAAAAAAAAGTAATGTTTGTCCGGTGAACAATGTTAGGTATGTACGGGGAAGTCCCTTTCACAAACCATGGGTACAATACATAGATGAGAAATGACAAAATTTCCCATGTTAGGAAAAAAAAATGTAAATAACTAAGCTTAAGTGGTAATGTTTGTAATGTCAAGAATGTTGCATAGAAATATTATTATGTAATTTATATTTAATAAGTAACAATAAAATGTTTTAATAAAGGGTTTGTTATAATATTGGTTTTTGTTAAATTATAAGTTTTTAGTATATATGATTGGTAAATTATTGGATATATTTTTGATATTATAGTGAAAGTCATTGGTCTGTCATGATTCTTGTTAAATCATAAATTTGTACTAAATCATAAATTTCTAATATATCTGATTTACAAATTATTAAATATATTCTTATATTATAATAACACCCAAAAAAAATTAATCCTAGAACTCATCAAAATTAATCCAAAAAATTACAAATTCAATATAACCAAAAAAAATCAAACATCCACAAATATCTACCTTTCTAAAGGCCTATTAAATCCCCCTTATAAAATATATTATAGGGGTGTCATTTGTTTTTGACAAACGTGTGATAAAATGTGATTACTTGTGATAATATATACAAAACCTTTTTAATAGTCCTCGTGGACTCTAGGAAACGGGCTGTCATTTTTAAATATAATTTGCACACACAGCAAAACATATTTCTTTAATACAAAGTTGGGCACAATTTGTCTTGCTTGTGATGTATAAAATTTTAGCTTTATATGGCCTCAAATTTAGGATAAGTTTCAATGTTCAATAAAATAATGCGATTTCTAATCAAGCATTTTTTCTTGGTAAGAGGTATTTTTCATAATATTATGATATTAGTATTTAGATGTTTGTGTGTAATAATATATAAATATATAATTATATATGGTGGTTGCTCATTTCTTATAATTGATACATTTTACATTGACTTTGTGTTAAACTTTTATCATAGCTATGATACTTATGATTTAGGTCATATTAATTACTTTTATTCTATCTTTATTTTTATTAATTTAATACCTTTAGATGTTATCACCAAATTCACAATGATCAATGGTATTTAATGATGGCTTTGGTGGGAAATACATTGGTGAATCTAGAAGTATATCTATGTTATTTTAAAAATACTTTGTAAAAATTTGACATTGACCTGTAAAATCTAATAGTTGATGAATACTTACAAATTAATATTTGCGGTTTCTTGCAGGTTTTTGGTAATATAAGGGAATGTACCGGATTGCAAAGAGGTATTAATACAATTAAAGCTAGTTATATTACATATTCTCACAATATAGAACATTTACTTAGTAATGCTTTGAACTTCTAATTACTTTCTATCATTTTAATTTTAAGATGATTATTTTCTTTATATAATGTTCTTTTATGGGTATATTCATTATCATGTATTGAATATTTACTTTTCAATGCTTTGAATTTCTAATTACTTCTTCTTCTTCTTTTTTTTATATATATACTATTTTTTTGGGTACATTTTCTATGATGTATAGTTAGATTTTTAAAGGATATTTAAGTTTAAATATTTTAAGTTCTTAATAAAGAGTTGAAGTACTCGAATTGAAATTTATAAATTTGGTTTTTTGTTTTGTTTTGTTTTTTATAATAAGATTTTTAAAATATTATTTATATTATGATGTATAGTTTTTGAAAAGAGATTCTATTTTAATTTGCAGAAAGTAGATGACATAAAAATAATCTTAATTTATTTTGCAGAAAGTAAATGATAGAAAAGTAATATTAATCTACTTTGCAGAAGGTAAACGATAGAAAATTAATTCTAATCTATTTTGCAGGAAATAAATTTATTCTATCGTAAGAAAATGAGTTACTAAAGTAAATTATATTCCACTTGCAAGAAGACAATCAAGTGCTCAAGAGTGTTGAAGGTAAATCACTTTCATTGTATCTTAAACACATAATAGAAGTAATATAACCTAGTTTGGAAATTAAAGCTACAATTATGAAATCAAAGTATCTAGGGGGTCTTTGGTCTTCTCAAGTCCACCTTCAAGGCTTAAATGATGTTATTGAGTGATGAGAAATGAAAGACAAGCTTTGGAATGCAATTCTAGAATCAGTTTGAAGAAATTTGTGTGTTGCTATAGGATGCCCTATTTTGCTACAAAAAAGCATTTGAGAGCAATCTTATGGGATCTAGGAGCGGTTTGAAGAGGGAGGGAGGTGGTGTAAATATATGGAAGGGTGCAAGAGACCTTACCAAGCCCAGGCCTACACAATGAACCAACTTGTGCAAGGAAGAAGCAATACTAGAAATCTCATGTAGCCTTGTGAGGCAATTTCCAACGCATAGACAGTTTGCATAAATGAGGAGTAGTGGAAGGAAAGGTGTTGAAGGAGGTGATGCTTGTGCATGAAAAACGATGTTAATCTATTCTATGAACCCATGTATTCCATCTGCACACAAAGTACATGTTCAACTAATGAAAACAAGATGATTAAGTAACTATTAAACCACTAATTGCATAAAACAAAATAACGATGAAAGGATGAGTTGAATTTAGAACATAATCTACTTATTACATAAAAGGAAACTATTTTTGGTGCTTATCAACATAGGGTACACAACCAAGCTTCAAGAAAAAACTCACTTATAAACTTGCAGGGACAATGCTTTTCTCATAAACTAGATTTACAAAAAATCACAGCTAGACTAAATGCATGGAAAATAAATGTACAAAGGAAGGGGCTTGAGAACTTGGGTTAGACCCTAACCTAAGGAGAATTAGGTCCCTTGAAGTAAACTTGGTTTGAGAACTCAAAATGATGCATTTCATCAACCTCAAAAGTGTTCAAACATGTAACATAAGAATGGAAATAACAAACATAAGTCTCCTTCTTTGATAATCACTATTTTTCCTTTGGAATTCAAATCCCTACTGAGCTGCTAGGCTCTCTTATTTATACAAAATACAGGTGAGGGGAATCATCTTTGAAGGGAGGACTGCTTCCCTCCAAAACTCCTAAAAAGGTGAATTTGGTCTCTTGGTGTACTCGTAGCCACTGAGAGGTAGTAACTAATCATGAGCCAACTGATTTGTTGATGAACCTGTAGCAAGGAGCAAGCCTCCTTGATTCTCTCCTGCTGGTCTCCAGTGTGTTTTGCATAGTAAATCCTCAATATCTTGCAAATTTAATGCATTAGGCCAAGATATAGCAAACATCTCCTGACCTTCCTAAGAGCACATTATAACTTGAAAAATATATTATCAAATGCAAAAGGAGAGGTTAAAACATGCTACATGATGGTCGAATGGGCCTTGAATTATACTTATTTGGGAGACCCATCATTAGGTTTAACGGTGAAGAGCCTATGTTTCATCCTAAAAGTTATAGGTTCAAATCCAGAGGGGGTAGCCTATGTACATCTCTGTAGATTTTAATAGTCAAATCGCTATGCAAAGGCGGGTCCCTTGTTCCAAAAACAAAAGAGTCTCATACACCAATTTGATGTCTATACAAGTATCCACAATTTCCATAATTAGAGATGTCATGAGCACTTCGAGAAAAGGTTAATTATTTTAAACACTTCACAAGAAAATTTATTGCCCTTTGGTATGGTTGAAGGAGTTTATTGCTGAGGAATTATATATCAAAATAAAACGACATAATGAATATTAGAAATTTTTTATTTTTTAAATAAGGTTATAGGTTTTGCTAAAGGTTGTGGGGTTTTTTATAATTTTATTTATTTTTGGATTTCATGATTATTTTTTAGAGTGTACAAAGAATGGGGAATTAAAAGTAGTGTCGTGGGCTAAAGAAGAATAGATATAGTGAGACGCATATATCAAGGAGAAAAGGATATAATAAATGTTAGAAACTTCTATCTTTTAAGCAAGGTTGTGGGTTTTGTAATAATTCTATTTGTTTGTGGATTTCATGATTATTTTTGGGAATATATACATATTAATGAACCTAAAGTAGTGTTGTGGACTAAAGGAGAAGGGATGTAGTGAGACATTAGACATTTGAATCTAAAAAATGAAAGCTGGAAAATAATAATAATAAAGCACATATTAACTTAAATTTATTTTATTTTTTGCATATTTTTCTTTTTGTTTAGAGTATAAATCTAAGTTAATCAAAATAAAAACAAATTAAGAATAAATAAAGCATTTATATTTAACAATTAATAAAAATAAGTTAAAATTCAAAGGGTTTATTTCTAAAATCTAATTTATAAAAAACCAATACATGCATAAAATAGAGATAAAAAGCCTTGAATATTAGTGTGAGTGGGAAAACAAGACATAATAAAATAAGAGCATTTATTCCTTGTACTTTGTTTATCTCATTAATTTTCCATTCAATCTATGTGCACATAGTAGAGTGAAGTTGACATTATTCTGACCTTCAAATAGTAGTGTAACAACAACTACTAGTGCTTGAAAGGAGGATATCATCTACTAGGGATGAAGTGAAGATGAAATGGATATATTAGACACCTTTGGAATTTGATTGATTTTTCAAAGCTTGGCCTACCTAAAAAAGGGCTAAAAATCCTTGAACTCTTGTTGTTTTTGTCTGACTTCCCTAAAAAGGAATGAAGCTATTCAATGACCATGCCCCTTATTCCATCATAGAGCCTTAAAATATAGAAACACCCTTTAGAAGGACCTTCATGCATTCCACTTGCATAGATGCACCCCCCTCAAGCTATCTAATGTGTTACAAATGTAACATGCTTACAAATGCATAAAAAAATGAAACAATCTAGTGAATAGCTACCCGAGAATGACCTTAGGGGGTGGGAGGGTGTGTTATATCAAGTTAACTCAATCTCCAAGATCCCGTTATGGAAATGGGGTTACAAAATTATTCAATATTCAAATTCCGTAAAAATAAAAACTAATACCACCATAATTTCCATCCTATTGAGAGCTTTCCAACGATATAAGCTTTTTTGAAATATGACTCCTGGATCAAAAGTTATGGACTTTTGAATCTTGGTCCCCTTATCCTTGCCACATTATCAAGGAAGCCATGTGGCACTTGTTGAGTGGTTAACATGGCTTTCCCCACCAACATAGGATTCCAGTGTGGTAGTCATGTCTATCCACAACCTGTCATGTCATCTTGCCCCTCCTGCCTCAATATATGGCCCTGATGTTAAACCCCCGAGGTTCTAAGACCCCAAGGTTTGAGATGGAATTCCCTTGTTGTTGTATGTCGAGATATTCTCGTTTCCCCTAGTCATTAATATCATCCATTTTCCCTTTTTACATAGTTTCAACGAGGATTTTCCTGATGTACGAGATGACATCATGTCGTCGAGGTGGCCCTCTTCGAGAATACCATGTGTCATCCATTCTGGGTCAGTTGACCCTCCACCATGATGAATTGCACCTACCACGTGTCATGCCTCCTACACACCACATCACACTGAATCCATGTCAACTTGCCACTGTGGCCTGAGTCCCACTAGATCCCGAAACTCTATGTGATGCGACAATTCTCTGTCATATATTCTTTCCCTTTTTTCCTTTGGAAAGAAAAAGGACATGGCACTCGCACTGTGAAGCCCAAGCTCAAGCCTCCATGTTATCCATACTCCCTTTCATTGACCAAGTTACAAAGGAAACCTCTCCAAGGCATGATGGGAACCTTGCCCAGTATATAATGGAAGTGGCCCTCTGTCCTACTACTACACACTTGGAAATTATGGGGAAAATAACATATATGTATATATGTATCATAGGGGGACACCCTTAATGCTTAGCCCATGTGACTACCACATGAAAATTCATATATATATATATATATATATATATATATATATATATATATATATATATATATAGTGAGAGAGAGAGAGAGAGACACGCACACACACATTTAAACTATCCCTCTTGAGATTAAATGGAAATCAAGTACCCTTATTATTACAGTCATGCATACAGGCCCAATTCCTTTAAATGATTCAACAACCCAGGGATTTCTAACATAATCAGTTAAATAAAAAATTATTAGCCAAATGAGTAGAGATTTCATGCATCTCTCATGCCCTAGAAATTAAATTGGTAACACACCCATCATTAAACACATGAGAAAAAATTCCCATTAGTTATGTAGGAAAATAGACATTTCTCATAACATTGGCATGATTATGGCCATTTAGTGACAAGCATACAAGCACATATCATTTTTGACCAACAATGTTGTTACACCTCAAGCAACTATTCACACAACCATGCATTTAGCCTTGTAACCATTAATGGATATTACATCCATTATATATCACTGCATGAGCTAACCAAATCTTCAAAAATATAAAGTTAACTAACACATGAGGAGTTGAGACATTCCAACATTCTCATAAACCCCTTGAATTAGACATGTTAGCTAACATTCATATTCATATTAATAGGAGATGGCCAAATGAGTATAAGGTAATAAAAGAACTCTTAGTGTATCCCATCAAGCATATAAGACATATATACAACAACCCCCTTGCACTGAGTTGACAGGGTTAAATCCACATATTTCAGGTAACTTCAAAAGCTAGACATCCATGTCTTTAGGATGAATTATGACATACTTGATGGCATATCACAATAATACAAATCTTTAAAACAGTAAACACTTCTGTGATTTATTTAAATATGTTGGAAACTGCAGGAAAGACTTCAACACTTCTCCTAACCATAGCCTATTTTTCATTTAATCTTTCTTGCAGATAGCCATCCTCAAGTAAAATTTAGAGCCAGTGAAGGGAAGTGATTAAGGGATGTTCAAACTATCCATATGCATATTCACATGGGAATCCAAAGTGCTTGCTCTAACTTCTACTCTTCCACCATGATGTGTTATGCCTCCTCTCTACCTTTGTTTTGGTCTTACACAACACTTTCTCCTCTTTTCTTTTCTTTTTCTTGTGTTTTCCCAGTGTTCTGATCTTCACCTCCTTGTGTCTATGTGTTCTTCATTGCTTGATCCGGATTTAAACAAGAATGTAAAAAATTATAGAAATAACCATAAATACAAAGATGCAGCAGAAATAATACTTCATTTCATTAATGTAAAATACTGAAATATGCTTACAAACAGAAATGGAAATAAACCAGCTAGGGCGATGGTAGCTTATCTCTGAGAAGAAATGTGACAACTACATGCCTCTGAACTGTCTTACAATGAGGCTCAAAGGCCTATTTATTGTTGAGAAACAATGGAAAACCCTAAAAATCCAAAAACCTAACCCTAGGAGATGAAGCGCCAAACTATGGGCCCCGTTTTCGGTAAATTGGTACATCAACTTCCTGGGGTCGTAACTTTGGCATACGATCTCTGTTTGGCGCGCACAATACCTCGCTAGAAAGATCTATCCGAGGAATACAACTTTGGGATGAACAACATCGATTCATGGACTCATGTTGCTCCTAGTTTTCCCAAAAAAGCATCGTTTAGGGCCTCAAAACGACTACGAAAGTTTAGGACCCGAAAAAACTGCTAAAAATAGTAAAGTGTGCTACAATTAAGGAAACTGAAAAAATGAAAGAGACAGTTTGGGGGTCCAAATGGGCTAGGTGGGTGGCCACCAACATCCACCTGGATCATTCCTCCCCCCTTAGGAAGCAATGGTCCCCATTGCGTTGAGTGCCTCCATAAGATGTAAAAACTTCTGCTGAACTTAGTCCCTGGTGAGTTGTTCTGCAATCTCTGATGTTTCCAGTAATGGTGGGAAGCATGGTCGAGGGCGGTCGACATTGAACACTCGGTGCAAGATAAGGAATGGGGAAATGTTGTGCTCCAAAGCATTGTTTCCCACAACCTTGGTAATGGTGTAAGGACCATATCGGAGTAGTCTGAGCTTTTGATGGGCTCTTGTAAGGCGTTCTTTCTGCAATTGCAACCAGGATTTGTTGTCCACCTGAAACTTGTGTGGTACATGATGCTGATCATGTCGCTGCTTGTACTTGGCATTTTCCAAAATGGAGCAGCGATATATTGACCCGTTGGGTAGAGGTGCTCTGGGAGTTAGATCGAATGAATGCTTAACCTGACAGTGCAATGGTACCGCTGTGGGTGAGGAGAAGATGTTCCTGTCTTCTTTCATGATTGTATCCACCTGATTCTGCTGCGTGGGGGAACCCTTCCTAGGGTCCATGGATGTGGCTACGATCTTCCCCTTACTTTGAGAGCGAACTAGAAAGAAAATAAATTTCCTAGTATGGGAGATGATCTTACTGCATTTCTTAGCAGAGATCAAAGAGGTGGCGGTAGGTGGGGCTACCTCCGGTATCCTATATAATGAATTATCCAAAGAAATAATAACAACGCGAGGCCTTGACTCATACACAACA
The DNA here is from genome assembly GCA_031772625.1 of Pinus tabuliformis. NCBI lineage: Eukaryota > Viridiplantae > Streptophyta > Pinopsida > Pinales > Pinaceae > Pinus > Pinus tabuliformis. Next base: position 729,959,496 of record CM062814.1, read on the forward strand.
TGTCGCCTCCACAAGTATGGTTGGCCTAATAATACATCACAAACATCAAGAGGTGCAACATCACACAATACCTCATCTGTGAAGGGCTTGATGTTGTAGGGAAGGCGACACTGTTGGCGGACTCAGAGATCTCATCCTTGGTGAAGCCACCCGATGATGTACGGCTGCGAGTGTGGTGTGGTTGATAGGCCAAACCGATTCACAACCTCTGCTGAAATGAGGTTCTTTTGGCTCCCGCTGTCAACAATGAATTGCAGTAGTGAACCCTTCACCCACATCTGTGAGTGGAAAAGAGGTTCCCCCTCCTATGGATCTTCGGGCTCACTCATTTGGATCGTAGTGGTGGCAATAGTGGCGTTGGGCTCCACATTAATGATTTTCTTCCCTTTGTCATTCCCCTTGTCGGCTTTTGACTTAGGGTCAAAACATGCAACTAATTCTGAAGCCTTCAACTCGGCCACCAACCACTACCTTGTCTGACACTCACTTATGTTATCAGTGGGGCTCTTATGGAACTCACACCACTTTCTTGTGTCCTTCTTTGACTTCGTGGTGTTTTTCTTTTCTTGCGGCTTCGACGGGTTGTCTTGGGTCACCCCACCTTGGCTTTGTCCTTTATTCTTCGGATTTGCAAATCCAAAGTCTCGCTTCTTTTGTTTGACAGCATATCGGTACGCCTTGCCGAGCGAGGAGATGTCCAGGAACTCCATCTCATCATGGATGTACCTGTGTAGGCAGCCACGGTATTCGAGTACCAAATGCAGCTCAGAATCCTTGATACCTAACTGTGTGCGAAGGGTATGAAAAATATTGGTGGACTTTGGTACGTCTTGGTCCCTTCCCTACCGCAGCATGGTCCACTTTATGTATTTTTCCTCATAGCTTCTAACAGGGTAGTACTGCTCCTTGATGGCATCCTGGAACGAGTTCCAAGTGGGTGCGGCTAAAAACAATGAGTTCGTACTTTCATCCTTCTGATCACAGTAGGTTTCTCACCAGTCCTTGATGTGGGGAGCTGCTTTGAGAAGTGCAAAAGTGATATTTTCCCGATTGGAAAAATCATGAATAGAAAAATAACCTTCTAGCAGATTTAACCATTTATCTATGACATCTGCGTCTATCTGACCCTCGAATATGGGGATTTCAAAGTTAACTTGTACCTTAAAGGGTGTGGCATTTCTAGAGTAGCTATTGGAAGTAGATGCGTCACCCTTGGGTAGCCATTGAAGGATCTGGGCAAAGTTTTCCATCATCACGTTCCTTTGTCGCTCGAGGGCTTCTTCAAACAAGATTTTGATAGGATCTCCTGCCCCCTCGTCTTTCTTTTCATCCACCATGGGAGGCTGTCATGATTTGTGAGACTGGTCTTGCAAAGGTTCGACCAGTTCAAGCCCTAACTCCTTATATCCCGACCTCATTGGGGACATGCAAAGAAAAACAGAGAAAGAGCAGACCCCTCTGATACCACTGATCCGTATTTAAACAAGAACGTAAAAAATTATAGAAATAACCATAAATACAGATATGTAGCAGAAATAATACTTCATTTCACTAATGTAAAATACTGAAATATGCTTACAAACAGAAACGGAAATAAACCAGCTAGGGCGATGGTTGCTTATCTCTGAGAAGAGATGTGGCGGCTAGATGCCTCTAAACCGTCTTACAATGAGGCTCGAAGGGCTATTTATTGTTGAGAAACAATGGAAAACCCTAAATATCCAAAAACTTAACCCTAGGAGATGAAGCGCCAAACTATGGGCCTCGTTTTGGGTAAATTGGTACATCAACTTCCCAGGGTCGTAACTTTGGCATACGATCTTTGTTTGACGTGCACAATACCTCATTAGAAAGATCTATCCGAGGACTACAACTTTGGGATGAGCAGCATTAGTCCATGCACCCATTTTGCTCCTAATTTTCCCCAAAAAACATCGTTTAGAGCCTCAAAACAGCCCCGAAAGTTCAGGACCTAAAAAACTGCTAAAAATAGTAAATTGTGCTACAGTTAAGGAAACTAAAAAATTGAAAGAGACAGTTGTGGGGGTCCAAGTGGGCTAAGTGGGTGGCCACCAACATCCAGCTAGATCATTTCTCCCCTTTCGCTTTTTCCCATGATACCCTATCTAATGGTGTGTTTGACCAGGTCTTAGTTGACCATGATGGTGGGTGTTGGTTCGTCCACCCTCTTTCAAGCCCATATGCCACATTTAATTGAGTGTGGCCTTTTTCCTTCCTCTACAATGACCCATATAAGGATTTTAATGATTGATTGTTCATGCATTCATCTCACCTTGCTAGTTGTGGCTTTCATACATGAGCTTAGTGTCTACCTTATGACTGCGTTGTCCTATGTGTTTTAAATCAGAAAGGTACTCCTCATATGGGTTTAATTGTAGGCCCAAGCTTTTCAAGCAATCCTCCCCTTTACCTCTAGAGGCTCATGAATCCTCATCCCTGTCAGTTCAATCATCATTTTATTATTACATTATTTCACATTAGTAGACACATCAATAAACATAGAAATATTTACAAGAGGATGACAATGGGGTTGTTACAGACCCTGCCACCATTGAACACAAATTTAACAATGATCTTTATACATGCAACTCATTACAATTTCACTCACATTCCCAGTTGCTTTCACACCAACTTAGTGAGTATACATCCCATTAAATCAACCATTCTCTCAGTGGATCTTTATAGTGCTCTTAATGCTTCTTGATGCACCTTATCAAGCTTGATACTTTCTTTCTAGAGAGTTTTACACCTCCACAATTCAATGTTGTTGTCCATTGTGCTAAATTTTCCTTCAACGAGTAGCCTTGGCTCATTGCTCTATGGGACACATAAAATGTACGTATAATCCTATTCAACATGCTTATGACTCTTTAAACCAAAAATTCCCCTTTTCATCCTGACATCCCTTTCTTTTTGTCCCAGTCCCTCGGGCCATTCAGTTCCTCTTCCTTACTCCAAAAGAGTCCTCAAAACCAAGGAAATTCCTTGACTTAACACATTCGTATCATTCATGGCATACTTCATGGAAATCAACGGACATTACTAGTTCTAGTGTCATGACAATGAATCTGTTTTTGAATTTCTCAACTCTAGTACATTTTTGAAAACTCATATATCTTTAACATTGTTGTTGTTTGGCTTACAACCATATTTATACACTCATGTTGAGCAGTTCAATGTTTCTCCTACATCATAGGCATAGGAAATTTCATGAGATTCATCATAAGGAAATTTCAAACCAATAGCAGATTTATTAATGAGGTGAACCCTACGATTTTACTTGCTTCATGTTACAACATAGCAGATTTATTAATGAGGTGAACCCTACGATTTTACTTGCTTCATGTTACAACATAACCAAGTTAGTTCATAAATTCAAATCACTACAAATCAGAATTTTTCATGAGACTAGTTCATGGTCATGATTCAAAATTGAATTAAATGGTTGATACTTATCTATCGTTTTCTCTTTGATCCTACATGTATTGAGTGATTTTCCAAACTACGCTAGCACCAACAATGATCACACAACTCCATGCATTATTTCTTATTTGTCTTTGAATCACACACATTGAATCAGTTTCCAGACCAGGAAAGCACCCAATGGTGGATATGATCCACTAGATCTTCATCTTTGTCTTCATCTCCAATTCACTGAGTGGTTTTCCAAACCAGAAAATCACTCAACAAAACTCACGCTGCTCCATGCCATATTTTCATACAACCCACCCCCCCCCCTCTCACTCACCTCCCAACGAGTTTGGGCACAACCAATCCTGGTAGTCTTCTATTGACAAGAATATTATTTACCACCACAACTCCCATCACAACTCCATTATCATCACAACTCCCATATCATCACAACATATACACATGATACAACATGTACACATATACATAAATAAACATTATACAACATATACACATATACACATTACACAACATATACACACATACACATTACACAACATATGCAAATCATCACAACTCCCTGAACGAGGTAAACCCCATTCCAGTCAGTCTACATGTCCCAATATTAATTCAGGCGACCCCTAATTTTGAGAAGTCCACCTGTATGCATTGTAATAGTTGAATATGTATGCACTAAGTGGTTCCCTATTCCCAATGTAGCACTAAGTGACATATGTTCCTCACTCATCCCCCAACCAACCACCTCTTCTCCCTAAGGCTAAATTTCACTCTCTTAAATTCATGGAATCATTGATCATGTTTCTAAGATCTTAGCCAAAAGTAATATCAAACCATTGTTCAAATTTGCAAAACCCTCAAAAATGTTGTTGTGTATTGCGTATGAGTACAACACAATTGCTATCTATGGTGCCATTATTGTTTTCTTTAGTTAGAGTTAGTGATTTTATGCACATGTAGAAATTAAGCTTACTTAGTTGCTCACTTTTCCTTGCTTTAAGGAGAGAGTCATGGCATGGCAATGTGTGATTTTCTTTCCCAGATCTCCCTCTTGCATATCATTGTATTTGTATTGCTTTATCAATGCATAACACACCATTACAAAAGTCTGGTTTCACTTCTTTATTAGCCTTCTCTTCTTCCAACCTCTTGATATTGGGTGTTTCGATAATCAAGTTATAGATCTTCGGTTAGTGACAAAATCTAATATGAATATTAGGAGGGCTTATAGTCTAAGCTCAGATGTATAAGTCATAAAACCATATTTTTATGTAATAGGAACTTAACATATATGTAATTAACAAAGTTGAAACTAATCAAAGTTGACTTTTTTAACAAGAAACCTTATAAGAAGAGAATAGGAAGAGAGTTAAGGTCGAGAAGGAGAGGTCCCAAAATTGGCTCATTACATGTAATGGTTCTTCTCAATATAATCCTTCTTTTCCAACTCTCTCTCTTTTATCATATTTTTATGGTGTATTTAGTTCGTGTATTTTCATCCATGCTCTCGTGATTAATTTCATGGTAGATTTTTTATCCGTATTGGATCATTATATTATTCGTCATCGATCTTGATCCATTCAGAGTGTAAAAAGTGGAGGAATCAGCTCATGAGACTATTTTTACTGGCGAGATCCAGTCTGGCGAAATGGGGTCTGAAAGCTTTCGAGAGCGCTTTCAGGCATTAAACAACATTTTTTGGGGGTAAAATTTTGCTTCATTGCAACACCTTTTCATATTCTACACACATAATTCTTTCCAATAGTGCAAGAAGCGCGTCAATCAAAGTCCGTATACAAAAGTTATGCCACTTAGAAGTTGACTTTCCTATTTTCACACCTATAATTCGGGAGGATGTCGTGTCAACCCACATTATTCATGGAAAAGGGGATATCCACGTGTTTTTGATGTAAAAGACTCTAGAAGCGTGTATTTTGTAACTCTAGTTAAGAGTTGATGTAGTCAAACTTGACCACTAGTAGGCTATCAAGTTATGTTATAATCGGGCTGCTAGGAGGAAGAGGCATTCCATTATTTTGAGAGAATTTTGTTTCATAGTTGAGAAAAGATAGCCAAGAGAGATAGGAGGTATAGAAAACACAAAGGATGTGTGCACTATAGCAGCCCATGGGCCACATAAATTACTTCTTTGTACCTGCAACCATATTTTTTAGACAGAGAAAGAGAGCAAAGTGGCCTCTCCTTCCAGTTGGGTTTTCTCCCGAAAGGATTTCCAAGAGAATATTTTGTGTCTTATGTGTGTGTGTGCATTTATTTTTTTGTTCTCTACTTTTCTGCATAATTTCCATTCATATACATGCACTAATTACAATAAAATATACGCATTTAGAAATTAAATAAAACTACAATAGTGTAGAATTTTGGATTTTTAATATCATATTATTAGATATGTTATGACGAATTGTCTAGTGGAATATCCACGACAGTTTATGGATCAGTTTGTATGTTTTATCCCTTCTCTTTTGGCATTCAAGACTTTTAGATCTTAGCCCCAAGGTCTAAATCATTGAACAAGTTACCACTCTATGGAAACCTCATGCACCATCTAGAAGCTTGGGATACCCCATTTTAACCCTTTCTAAGGCTACCCACAATTGTACAATGACCATCTAAGCACAATAATGGATGGAACACACGGCAACCATCTTCAACGAACTTTACTATCATAGAATTTTAGAAGGTTCTTTATATCACAATTTAAAGGATCTTCTATTGGCTCAAAAGGATTTTTACATAATTTAATTTAATTTCCTTGTTTAAGAGATATTATTGATTGAAGTCACACAAGTCTGGAAAGTAGTGAAACTACGCATACCTTGAGTTTTAGGAAGGATTTTATCACTCCACAAGATACAATAGAACCAGTAAATTTTTTTCCTTAGAAAAAAACCGTAATTTTATTTCATTATAATATGAGACAAAATTACATTCTTCATATGCACATCTCTGCGTGTATTTTCCAATATCCAAAGGATTCAAATTTATTGCATCATGGTCCAAAGAAAAGAAAAAAATTGTTTTCCAACAAGATTTTACATCCATCGGATTTGACAAAAAAATTGTCAAAATCGTGACACATTACTTCACTCCAGAAAACTGATTCCCAAAAGGGGGAAAAAAAGGATTTCCTCGGCAATTGTAAATACATACATTTAGAAAAGTAAGAATTTTTCAATGAGAATCTGATGGTCTATTCCCTTTTATGAAGGGCATATGGTAGTACTCATATGGGGTGTCGTGAAACTCCATAACCTACCAATTGTCGTGCTCAATATCTAAACCATCCTTTGAGATCCCATCCACTTGTGAGTTCCTTTCCCTATAGATATGAGAACTTGAAAAGATGTCAAAAAAAGTTTTTAGTCTGAATAATTCCTCTAGGATTGGGATAAGTAATGTATTCCTACATTGTTATGTTTCATTAGTCCAATTTATCATTAACATTGAATCACATAAAACTTGAATGTGTTCATATCCTTTTTCTTTAGAGAAAAACAACAATTTTTTGCATACTAAGAGTTTTGATCTATTATTTTTCCCTTTGCCAAAACTCAATTTTACTTGGAAGAAATGATTCCGGGAAAGCTATAAGATAAAACCGCCCCCACATTTCTAATTGCGCTCTTCTAATACCCTACTAAAATATGTCAATGTTTTTTCCATGTCGGGTTCTTCTGCAATGATGCAACAAGGTGGGAGAGAGTTTTTGGATTGTGGAAAGTGTGACAAGATAACAAGGCCTTCTATTGCCACGTGAACAAGAATGGAGGATATGTCCTAAAAATTTGACTTGTTCCTAGCCAACTAGACCCCCCAACAAATGATTAAAGGAAAAACTTTGAGAGATTTAGTATTTGGGGATGAGAGCCATCTTTTCCAAGAATCCTCTAGTGAATTTCCTTACCATGTAAAAATCCATCATGTTGTCGCTATCTTATTGTTCCACACCTGTTTAGTAAATGAGAAATTTAGGAAGAGGTGTGTGGAATATTCCTTGCTCATTTTGCATAGCACACCAATAGAGCTAATAGATCATATCAATGGATATATCTCTTCAATACCTCAAATGGATCTTCACTAGAATTTGATTTCATTAGATATAAAAAAAGGCTACAAATAAAATTGTAGCTAGAAGTCAATTGCTAGAAAAATAGGAACCAGGGTTATGGGCCATCCACAAACCCATGGTTAGAGGTTAACCACACAAAAACCTTCTCTTCATTGGTACTCAACGCATTGTAATCATGATGGTTATAGGTCAACCATAAAAAAAACCCTTCTTTTCATTGCCACTTGACACATTGTATACATGATGGTTATGAGTAATCCACAACCCATAATTATGGGTTAACCACATGAAATCCTTCTCTTCATTGGATCTTGGTACATTGGAATTGTGATGGTAGGATGAACATAATGGGTTCCCTCCTTTTTTAGCATGGTTGAAATGATGGGACCATCTTTTTCTGGGGGGAAGCATTGATCTAAATCTTAATGAGGCTTATAGAAGTTTGGATGTACAAGTCATAAATTCATATTTTGTAATAGGGAACTTGATAGATATGTAATTGATGGGGTCAAACCTAATCAAAGTCAACTTTGTCAACAATAACCCTTATGAGAAGGTGATAGAAATATAGTGAAGGTTCATAATGAGAGGTTCCAAAATTGACCTCATTGCATGTAATGGTTCTTCTTAATGGAACCCTTGTTCTCCATCTCTCTCTCTTTTGTCATATTTTGTGGTGTATTCAAAACATGCATTTTCATTGATGTTGTCGAGATTAGTTTCATGTTATATTTGTATATTTTCTCCCTTCCTCTCTTGACATTCAAGACTTCTGGGTCTTATTCTTGAAGATCAAGATCAAAATCTTAAATGGAATTAGAGCCTAATACAACTTAAAGAGGAGTTTTCGTTGCAATCAAAATTAGATTATGAGGGGTGTTTACTTGCAGCTCAATTCACTAATGCACCTATGCGGAAACCACACCTCCTCTATTAAGGTGTGTCTTCGTTATGTTGGTTGAGTTTGCATTCTCAATTGAGACTGTATTTTGTGGCTACTAATCACTCCATTCAAAGTGAATTTTGTGACAATATATCACTCCATTCAATATCAAAATTCATGGTTATAGATCACTTCATTCAATAGAGAATGTTGGACACCTAATCCTCTATGGGTTAGTGTGGAAGCGGAATAGACTAAGGAAGTCCAAGAGACCTTGGGATTTGGAACCCAAGGGTCACATAATGTACTATAAATGTATATCATTTGTTAATAAAAAATGTACTCTCATGTTTTATCTTTCATATGTTGTTTGCTGCCATGTGTGTGTTTAACATGGTATCAGAGCTGTAGGCGAATTTTTGCCCTGCTCAAGTTTGAGCCACTAGTTGTGGCGTCTCTGTGCATGTCAGTTCTACATTCCTGCGGATAGAACTGTCATTATTGTGTGCATGCTGCAAACGGTCTCACTGTCCTTTCTGAGCTAAATTTGTGCTGGGTTCTCTATCCACTGTCTCAAAAAAAAAAAAAAAAAACACACTTACACTCTGCCTATTCTGCCCATGTTCTGCATTTCTGCAACCTGACACATTAGCCTTCTGCCAGCAAAAATTCCTGACTCTGAACAATGGTGATTCTCTGCGCATGAATGAATGGCTCCTTGATACTGAAGGATTATGACGTTGTGCAATGACTTCTCGGGTGGGTGTAGACTATGCATTGACTTCCTGCATATGTTGGTATGTAATTTGTCGACTGTACATTGAAGGTTTTGGATGGTCGATGAAGTTTTCGTTTCATTGAAATTCTTTGATGACTGTGCATTGTCCTGGTTGAAAAGGCCAATAATGTTGTGTTTTTAAATGTCGAGTGTTGAGTGAAGGTCGATACATGCTTTGAGTTTCAGTTTCTTTCAATGGACATATGTAATGGCATGATGGTGGTATCATTCAACTTTGCCTTACCGCGGCCTTGAGATACCTGCTTTAAGTTATTTAGAGGACAAAGCATTAGTGTGCAGTTATTATTTGAAAACCTAGCATACAATGCTTCTAGGCTTTCCATTTTGCATATTCGAGTCAGAACGTTGTGGTTAATTTCTGCACAGTCGACTCATATACAACGCTGTCTCCGTCCTGCGGCCCATATACAACGCTTTCCGTATACAATGCTTTCTGTCTCCATACATGCTTTAAGTGTATTCATTGGTATTCATTGCCTCCACCCATGGCTCTTTTAACGTTGTATGTTGTAACGCCATAACACCATACCAAAAGTCATAACGCCATACCAGTATTCATTTAACGTTGTCTCCATATACAACGTGGCTTCCATTGTATAACATTGTTTGTAATAACTATACCACTAAACCGTCGTTGTCTTCTAGTGTTATGTTTGGAAAACTATGGTCTTGGCCTCCATATGCACAGTGCTCAACTAGCATAAAAGAATCCTCCACAAAGGTCTATAGCCATTCCAGGTCCGCAAGGGTATCCATAGGAGCGCAGACTTTGACAGCAGGAAGCTCCTCTATAACTTGGGTTACCAAAGAATAAATCGCTTCGGTAGAACCAGCCGAGGCCTCCATGGAATCAGAGCTATTCTCCTCTTCGTTTAGAATAGAGGCTCCAATATCGTCATTTGAAAAGTTGAGGAGGACATCTATGTGAAACGCCTTTCTTTCGTTGTGGCAATTTACAACCATTATGATGCCGGTGGAGTAAAGTGTTTGTGGGCGGTCTCTACAGATAGTTGCATTTCCTAATGTTATATGAGCATTGAACACAATGTCTCAAATGCAATGGGAGATGTGAGAGATTTCTTTAGTTACTGGAGTTAGCCTCAATTTCTTTGACAGAGATCCAACAGTCAAATTGGCACAAGATTGTGGCTCTTCAAAGACATAAAATGCTCGTTGAAATTTGAATAAATTGAAGAGAAAACAGTTCCTGGAATCAGAGTAAAGTTGAGAATATGGAAATTAAAACCCAAACACATGACCTCCTACAATACTGAATCGACACCGACAACGTGTGCAAACAAAAAGGAGGTGATCGTGTAATATATATATGGTTTTTGGAGTTCGGTTATGGTAAATAGTTCTTACAGGTGCTTATTGTATGTTGGACGTTTTATTTCTGTGCCATGAACTATCTTTACATCTATCTAAAACTGTGAATGTGTTAATCCTTTTGGGTTATACAAGTTCCGGGGGGCTAAGCTGATATGTATTTGCATTCAGAATTTGGAGACGGATTTATAAAGAGTTTTCAGTGGATTTCCCATGCGAAATTAGAGGGACGAATTCTTTATTAATTCCAGGCTCAAATCTTCTGCAAATCAAGAGGGCCAAGCTAGTTTATTCAAGGCCAAAATATTTTGTCAACAAACAGAGGCCGAGTTGTTCATCTACTCTCATTCACTCAGGTTGAAGGCTGAACTATTTGTGCATTTCAGAGATTAATGTGCCCAGGGAAGAGGATGAATTTTTTAGATTTAGTAGCAAAGTTTTATCAATGAAAAAAAGGGCCAAATTCTTAGTTATTTTTAAGGAATCAAATTTCTTTCAAGCTCAGAAAAATTCTCTAGCAATTGACGTCCATTTCTTTGAGCCAAATGCTACAAATTAAAGACTGTAGGGGGTGCGAATTGGGTTTAGCACAGGTGCCAAGTTGCTTCTTATAAAGGTTGAATTCCCTTCCTCTTGCACCCAGATTGTCTCCTAAAAAAAAGGGGGGGCGAGTTCAACTTTAATGCAGGGACAATTCTTCATGAAGATAATTCTCAAATATATGGGCTGCTGATTGCTATTATTAAACCTTCAAATCAGTGAGACGAAATTTATCAAGTTCTAGTGCAGACTTAACAGTGGACAATTTTATGAAGTTTACCATCATTCCCTTGGCATAGCAGGCAATCCCAAGGCTGTAGTAGACTCTCTAGAAGTTGAATTTGTTATACAAGTGGCTAGGTCAGGTTCCTTTTCAATTTGTGCACTATATTTCTTGAATAGATGACTGTGTAAAGCTTGCATCCTTGCTAATATATATTTTTGAGTATTCATAATAGAGAAACAAGTATTTTATTTGTTGGAGTATTCGAGTCTCATCGTTTGAGAATGCACAATATACTTTTCCTTGTATATGAATGCAACCAACCATCGTTGTGTGTGGATTTGGAGAATAATTGTAGAGTTAAAATCTTACTTTTGGTTCATTCCTCAAGGAATAATATCACTTGATTGTTGTAGTTTTCTGGGAGAACAAATTTTGAGAATACCTTGCAGTGACATTGGTTCATAGTTGGTTTAAAGTGTAAGTTTAACATTGGAGAAAATGGCCAGAATCAATGAAGTATTAGAGTTCCTCAAAACTCTGATATTGTCTACTGCTCATGATACATTAAAAGTCAGCAAAGTTTCTCTCACAGACATTCAGGTCTGTCTACAAAATGCACAAGAGAAAATTGATTTTTTGTAGCTTGAATCTCAGCTACAGCAAGAAGAATTAAAACAGAGGAGTCATTCTGAACCTGTTTCTATTCATAAGATTGAAATAGACTCCCATAAAGCAGCAGTTGTACATGCAGAAGCATAAATTCAACATACACTTCCCAAGCCCATCATCAGACCTTGGGAAGAGCTTGTCCACAACAAGCACAGAACTGGTCTTAAATATGAGAAGGACTTGTCCTTTCATATTCCAAATTATGCAAAGCCCATTCAGTTTCAGAGTGCTAGATTCCTTCATGACAATTCATCTCTAGCTGTTCCAAACTCTGCCCCTCTTCAACAACAACAAATTGTAAAATGCCAACACTGTGACTGAGTTGGCCATCTAAAAGATCATTGTTTTGATATTCATCCATGTAAGCACTGTCATAAAACAAGTCATTCTTCAAACAGATGCTTCAGAAACAAACCTCCTGCAAGAACAAAGATTCATCTTGGATGGATCACTTCTTGGCAATGGGCATCAATGGCCAATAAGATATTCCAGTCACATGTCAGAACTTGTTCCAGAGTATTGAACAGTCTTGCAGTTGAGTTTTCTCCAGCATCTCACCTTGTATCTAACAGGGGGGGAAATGATGGTCATCTGCAAGCTTCAAAGCCACATCAAGCGAGCCTAAGCCACAACCTACCATACCAGTTTCAAAGTTGTTTCCAGAGACAAAGATGCCCCTGAGCATGCCTTCAGATGGTAATCTGGGACACTTCCTCTAGCAGAAGACTTCAACTTCTTGCCAGTTTTGAAAGAATTTGAGGAATAGAATTGGGGACACTTCCTCTAGCAGAAGACTTCAACTTCTTCCCAGTTTTGGAAGAGTTCTAGGATTTGCATTAAGCATTCCAGAGTTGTTGGTCATCCTTAAACCATCACAGGTTTAGAATTCCCTTTTCAGGTTGAAGTTCTCCCTTTTATGCGGGGTGAGACCTCCCTTTCATGGTTGAAGGTTTCCCTCTTCAAAACATCAGGAGCACTTCCTCTAGCAGAAGACTTCAACATATTGCCAGTTTTGGAAGAGTTTTAGGAATTGCACTAAGCATTCCAGTGTTGGTGATCATCCTTAAACCACTGCCCTTTATACCAACATTTCAGATAGCACATTCAGCATAGTGATGCCATGCATTTTTGCACATTTTTGTATTACATCTCTCTTCTTGGACTCATACATAACCCTTCGAATTAAGGGGGGGAATGTTGGACACCTAATCCTCTATGGGTTAGTGTGGAAGCGGAATAGACTAAGGAAGTCCAAGAGACCTTGGGATGTGGAACCCAAGTGTCACATAATGTACTATAAATGTATATCATTTGTTAATAAAAAATGTACTCTCATGTTTTATCTTTCATATGTTGTTCGCTGCCATGTGTGTGTTTAACAGAGAATTTGATGGCCTTAGGAGGAACCTCTGTTACACTAATAAATCCCTTGTTTCACAACTACTTCTTGGTGCTAAGGGCACACTTCCATTGAGCTACAAAATGTTATTTTTTTTTTAATGATGCTTTTAAGTAGCACAAATTCCATGAATTGCACACATGATTTGTGCAATTCTAGAGTAATGGAGACATCCCTTTGACAGGCTATAGGAATTCTTTCTCTTCATCATCTTCATAAGCTTGACAGGCATCCATTCAGTCTATTATGGATGGCTTATAGCTAAATTTTGATGTGAATCTAATATGAAGTGAATTTTCTAGTGCCCTTCTATTAAGTTATGAGAAACTAGTTTTGTAGTAGGTGTGGGGTATTGAAAGAAAGTTGAATTGCAACTCTTTCTTTATTCTTTTTAGGGAGAGTCTCTATAATGGAGGACAAAGATACAACATCTCCACTTTTTTCTCTATAAATATAACCCTTGTTAAAGAACTAAATAACATCAAGAAATATTATGTAAAATGTGACAACTTCACACTCAAGTTGTTAATTGGATAACCCACTTTGATGAGATGGAGGAAAAATGTACTCTTTGCAATGAGAAACATTTCATTGATTTAAGAGAGAAAGAAGATATCATTACTAGTTTGCAAGAAAAATCTATGAGAATCTCTTGCTTGTATTTGCCACTACTGTAGCTTGGATTAGTTCTAATATCTCGCAAGAATCTATTTCATTTGGCAACTCTACTTCCTCCATTGTTGTTGACACTTTTAATGATGAAAATGTTGATGAAAAGTCTATTTCATCCATTTTCATGACTCTGCCTCCTTCACTATTGATAAAGACTATATTTCATTTCATATTAATCATGAGGGTTCCACTTCCTCTTTTCCTAATGTTGTGAATGACAATATTATAAATCTTCTAAACTTAAATTATAGTGTTATTGATTCTTCCTCTACCACTTATTAATAATAAAAAGAAATATATTATAAATACTACCACGTATCCAATATTATGGCCACTTTAAAAATGTTAGATCTCACATGTATTTATTACAACTTTTAAACTTTAAATTTGATTGATTACAACTTTTAAACTTTTAACTTTAGCTTTTAAGTAACATACTTAGTGTTTTTTTTGGTCCAAATTGCTTTTTCAATTGAGTTAAACTAATTATGACCTTGGTATGAATGGATATGGAATTTCCCAACTCATTTAGCCCATAATAAGAATAGCAAAAACATGTTTTTAATTTTTAATTTAGTTTTATTAAGAATTATTTAAATTAACAATTTTTTATTAAATTTATTTAATATATATTTTTTAAGAATAGCAAAAACATGTTTTTAATTTTTAATTTAGTTTTATTAAGAATTATTTAAATTAACAATTTTTTATTAAATTTATTTAATATATATTTTTTAACATTTAGTGAAAAAATGAAGGTAAAAGTATAAGAAAGCACAAGGGAAATGAAAGCTCAAACAGTTAAAAAAAACACAACAATTAAGAACATACAAAAGAAATGGTGAATGTGCATATGATGATGGTATAAGAAACTATGAGGTGCATGTGAAGACGAATGGTTTTGAAGCAGACTAGTAAACAAGTCAAAGACGAGTACATGAAAACAAATAAAGGTTTGTCGAGAAAAGTGATGAGAATGTAGGTGATGGAAAGTGAAACAATGTGTACAAAAGTTGAAGTGCGAGACCCACAATTGACACACGTTAGGGTTCAGTTAAAAATAATTAAGTGAACGTAATAATTATATTTAAAAGGCACGGATAAATGGGAATATATTTATGTCTATTTTTAATAAATATATATATATATATATATAAGAGAGGGGAGGAATTTTTTATTTTATTTTTAATTGTTATAATAATGAATTTTAATTTTTTATTTTAATTAAAAATAAATTTGAAAATTAAATATTAATAAAAACATATGTATATTTTGAAAATGTATATATATTTTTATTATCGAGAGGTATTTAAAATTTTAAATTATTTGCGGATTGCATCTAATTTAAGTTATACCAACTTTTTACATGGGTGGGGTGTTTCTATTTGGGCGAAGTTTCAAATCTTGAATGCCTTACAAAATGAAACTCTCAAATCATGTTAACGAAATTTGACTAACATATTTACTCTCAAATCATGCTAACGAAATTTGACTAACATATTTACTAGCAATTGCTTATTATGGTGCAAATAAACATCATTAAAAGAAGACATGTTAGAATATAACATACAAAATAAACATTACATATGAAATGATCCATCTAAACATGTTGAAGGAATATGTGGAGTTGTACAAATTTGTCTACCTATGCATCTTTGTTTTAAGCATGCATAAACAATAGGGATACCCCTCAAAGGGCAAATTGCTCCATAGCCAAATGATTTAGATTAACAAACATGTATGTCAAGTCCAAAATCTTGGAGGAAGCTTGCAAAGTGTTCGACAAAATCCTGGCTTGTGGAGCTCATGATGATTATGCCTTATGCCATGGACATCAATGCTCAAGAGGATTTGGTGTTGTTTCTTTAGATGCATAGATCAATAATTTACCTAGTGAGTTTACTTTTGTGGGTGTAGTTTAGCGTTGTGCCAAAATAGGGGCTTTGAAAGAGGGCATGAAAATTTATGAAGAGATCATAGTATGTGAGAAACTATGGGTTTTTCTATGATTAATAAGACAATGACAAGAGGGAATTGGCATGGAAGGAGTTGGGTGAACCAATGGTCATTGAACATATTTGAATGAGTAAGGGGGTTTGAGATGTCAAATCCATACATAAGGTTCATGGCAGGGAAATGCCTTATGATGTAACAAGAGATTTAAAATGAGAAAGGATAATTGTTGAAAGCATTTTACAAAGGTAGTCAATTAGATGGACGTATTTACAATCACTTGCCATGCTTTCCTCATGATTTTTCTTGTGCATTTCCATCCAATTACTAAAACCACTAATAATTCACTAGTCCTTGCTTATTCTAGCCTTTCAAATGTTCCAAATTACAAATGTGCATGTTTCAAAGATATTAATTCGACAACAATGCATGTTCAATACTAAATAACATAAGTATACCACTCACCAATGGAGGTATGATCTATAATATAATTGAGAAACCACTAATAATTCACCATTCCTTACATATTCTGGCCTTTCAAATGTTCCAACTTACAAATGTGCATGTTTCAAAGATATTAATTCCAAAACAATGCATGTGCAATACTAAATAACATAAGTAGAGCACTCACCAATAGAGGTATGATCCATAGTCTAATTGAGAATCTTAGTCAATCTATAGTGGGATTTCACTTGCCACCAACTAATCTAGCAAGATTACCAATAGTAGGAGTGAAAAATGGAACATCAATCAAAATAGTAGCCTCAGTTATGATATCATAGCCTTCACCATTTTTAATGTTCACTATAATAATCGCCCCCATGTTGATGAGAACATCATTGTCAATCTTAGGATGAAGATTCCCCCCTTGCTTACTTGTGCCTCTAAGAGTAATGTTGTGAAGGATCAAAACATATGTCATCAATGCTCACCATCTCACTGATAACAATGATGTTGTAATAAAAGAGGACCAATTTTTTGAATGTAGGGCTTTGACCTCTACTCCTTTCAAACCAAAGCGCTAGAAAAGATTTGTGGATGACACATGCATAATCTGGCCTCATGGTCGGGAGAAGTTGGATCTATTTTTCCAACACCTAAACAATCAGTCTAGCTCCATAAAGTTTACCATGGAATGTGAGGTTGATGGTTTCCTACCTTTCCTTGATGTCCTTATTTCAAGGAGGGTTGATGGTTCTTTTTCCCACCAGGTCTTTTAGAAGAAAACTCATACATAGCAATATCTTCATGCTAGGTCCCATCATTTCCTTGCTCAGAAGTTGGGTGTTCTCAACACCTTAGCTACTCGTGTGTTAAGATTTTCTGATGAAAACCACATTTCCGATGAAAAATCCCATCTTCTTAATGTCTTCAATAATAATGGATACAGTAGGCGCCAAGGGCTCAAAGCTTTCCTTATGGCTAGCAAAGGTCCTTCAATTAAGAAAGAACCCAAAGATCAAATTTCAGGTGTCCATCTTCCTTTTATCCAGGGGAAGACTGATAAGATTGCTAGGATCCTGAGGAAGCATAAGGTTCCCTCTACCTTTACACCCCTTAACACCATTCGAAGCTCCCTAAGGTCCGTTAAAGACCCGGCTGATCCTAAGAACATGAAAGGTGTTTACGAAATTTCGTGTTCTTACGGAACCCCCTACACTGGTGAAACTGGTTGTTCGATAAGTCAAAGGATCCATGAACACGTGGCTGACATAAAACATGGAAGGACCTGCTCCTCAGCTTTAGCAGAGCATGCAGAAAAGATAAAACATCACATCTGCATTGAAAAGGTCCAAGCCATTGCAAGGGTTGATCATTTCTTTAATCGAAAGTTTAGGGAGGTCATTGAGATAGAAAAGAGGCCTTGCAATATAAACAGATATGATGGATGGAAGATTGGTGATCATTAGGTCCCTGCCCTATCTTCATAATTATATATATATAAACCATTGTTTTGAATATTTTTCATGCTTATTGATTTGGGTCATTAAATTTACTAAATTTTTATTTAAATATTTGAATGAATATATTAATTAATTAATTAATGAAATTAATATATATTATATATTGGTCAATAACTTTGTTTAATTTTTTTAATAACTAGACTAAAAATCTATTTAGTTATATTCTTAGTTTTTAAGTTTTCTTTTTTATTCTTCAAATAATTTTTATTTTTGTTGAATATTTTTATTTATGTCTTGACCCCTGTTTTAAGTTTGACTTGAATTAATTATTTTTATTCATATTTAAATCTAAATATTTTACTTTATATTATTTCATATAACATTTTATTCCAAATAATTTGATTCTTTAATCTAAATAATTGACTCAATATAATAAAATATTATTTTATTAATTCAATTTTATCCCTATTTATTTATATTTTAATAAAAAAAAATAACCTAGTCTTGATGTAAATATTTGATTTATTCAAAATTTGACTTAAGTCAATTTTAACATCCTAAAATCTTTTTTCAAAACTAGCCATTTATTATAACCGTTAAGGATCTCTACATTGGTCTCTCTATTTAATCTAGTGACATGATCTGATTCTCCATCTTGTCCTAGCGATGAACCACACGGAATGATTCAAAATACGTGAATAAATTATCTCTAATGTGATTACTCTTAAAAGGTTTCCTAACACATAAACTAATAATGTTTTTATTATTTATTTTATTTTTATTTTAACCAATAAAACTTTAAGAAAATAAAAAGTATTTAAAACTCCCCATCAACATACATAAACCACTTTTCATGTGAATATTGTAATTAAACACTTATATTTATCTTCAAAAATTTAATATTATATTACAATAAAAAATAAAAATTTTAATTTTAAAAATATATTAAAATTATAAAATATTATTTTGAAATTATTATATAATTTAATTAAAAAACTATTATAGATTAAATTATTAGTTTTTTTTGGTTTTTTTTTTATTTATTATTATTAAATATTCATAAACAAATAAGCATTAAAAATTCAAATATAAAAATAAAAATATTCATAAACAAATAAAAAATTAAAAAAAAACATTAAAAATTAAAAATTCAAATATAAAAATAAAATAAACGTCATATTAGATTGAGAGGATGTTGAGCCCTCTACAAACCTTTCTTTTCTTCACTGGTCTAAGTACGCTTTCTTCCTTTTTTGAATTTAAATTGATCTTCGTTCCTCATTGTCTCACTACATTGTTCATTCTTTTCATATGAATAAGTTAAATGAACATTCATATTTCACTTAATTATTTTTTATTTAGTTTTTTTTTTTTATATTTGAAATTTATTATATGATTAAATTATTATTATTATTATTATTTTTGGTGTTTTTGTTGTTTTTTTGGTTGTTTTTGTTGTTTGTTTTTTTTGTGTGTTTTTAATTTTTTTTCCAATTTTTTTTAGTTTCTAGATTGAGTAATTTTTTTCGAATTCTTTTTACCTTTAATTTTTAGATTGTGCTCAATATTCAAAGTAAGACTATTTTTATACTAATTTTGTGAAATTATTTCTTGAAAACAAAATCAATCCAATTTGTAAATAAAGATCCTAGTTTATTTATTTTGAATGAGTTTTTTTTGAATTTCTAGTTTAATCTTTTCTTGGGTTTTCTTTCACGTCTTTGAGTTCTTTTAAAATTGATTTTGAACTCCTTCCCTTTTTTTTTTACCTTTTGAGCTTGTTTAATAATTTTAGATTGTGTTTGATCCTTAAATTGACCCCTTCTTTACCTACCTTTTAAACCTTACTTCACACCCCCTTCAATTGCCAAATTAGACCCTCTTATTAGTTCTTCCATTTTCTTCAAACTTTTCCTTGGACTTTGGTTCGAATCTTGTGAACATTTCAAAGCCTTTGTTTGAACATTGAATTATCCTTTCAAACTCTAAGCTTTCACCTTAAATCTTTGATCAACCCAATTTGGCAGTTGATCATGATTATCAAATCTACATTTCTCCTACAACTTTTGTGTGTATAGATCCTAGTTTTGGGACTGTGCTCAATCTCCAAATTGAGCCCTCTGTTCAATATTTTCAAACTCTTCAATTTCCCCCTTCTACTCAAGATATTTTTAACTTTTGTTTGAATCTTCTTTTCCCCTTTCAAGTTTGATTAAGCCATTCCAAACATTTTCTAATCCTAGTTATCAGCCTTGATTCTCAAAATTGGACCCCCTTTTCAATTGTTTACTTTTTCTTTGTCTTGATTTAGTTATCATTCTAATTACCAAATCAGGATGTCTTCCTTGAACCGTGGTGAAACCTTTCCCTAATTTTTGCAATAATCCCTAATTTCTCAAATCAGGGCCTCTTGCTTCGAACTCATATGTGAATGACTCTCAATTTTGATCCTCAAATCGAGACTCCTAAATCCTAGCTAATGCGTGTTTTTAAGCCTTTCTCCCAAACTTAGCAAAATCGCTAAAAATCATATTGTAGCGTAATTTAATTTGTAATACTAAAAGAAGATTTGCTCATTAATATTATGGATATAATACTAAAAATTAACCTTTTGTGTTCCATGTTTTGTACACCAACATGTAGGTAACTTACAATGGGTACTTATTGAATCCAATTGCCAAGGAAGTGACTCAAACAATTAAATGTTCAAAGAAAGTTTGAACTCAAAACAAATCAAGACCATTAAGTCACAAAAAAGGAAGTGACTCAAACAATTAAAAGTTCAAAGAAAGTTTGAACTCAAAACAAATCAAGACCATTAAGTCACAAAAAAGGATAGCTAGATGAAAAAAGTAAACAACCAAGAATAAGTGGTTAATAAAGGGAACAAACACCAAGTGGCACAAAATGATAGTTTCGAACAAAGAAATTAAATATCCAAGAGGGGAATCAAATTGTCAAAGAAAAAGTTAATACTGACAAAAGGAATTGAGCCTCCAAACAACAGGAAAAAAGATATTTAGCTGAGAAAACCTAATGGCTTATAAAGGGAAAGGAAAAGGGATAGCCAACCAGAGGGGCCAAAATGATGAATATTCCTCTTCTATTGTATACATAAAATAAACTCATCAATAATAAAAAGGTTTTTTTGTTTGTGCACTTTTGTAAAGTTTTCATGAAATGTTAAAGAGAAGTCATTACTAGCCACCTTTTGCAAAGTTATTTAAGTGTACGTGTGGTGTGGACTATTTATTTGGTTTTTTGTGTTGAAATAATTGTAAGACTGTTGCTATAGATTATTCTCATGTAAATGATGGTTGTCTTTCATTATTAAGTTTTAACTAATTGTTGGTTATTAATATAATGTTAATTTAATTTAATGATAGTGTCACTTCTCTTGCCGCATAACCATAAAGCAAGAGCTAATTCTCTGCTTTATAGATTTATTAGTCTAAGCTAATTCTCTGCTTTATAGATTTATTAGTCTATTATAGTAGTGAAGTCTTTAGGAGAGAGAGTGAGTTTATGTAGAGAAATGAAATAAAATGTTTAGGAAAGAAAGAAATAAGATAGGGTAGACAACAAAAGAATAGTAGATAGTCATGGGCTATCTTCACAATATACATGATCAGCTCTATGTCTACTTGCTTTTATTTTGTCCATTATTTTATAATAAATTATTTTTTATTTTAATAATTTTTTTTTCAATGCTAAAAACACAGTTTCAAAATTGCATTTATAGAATTTATTTTTAAAATCATAAAAACAAATAATTGTTATTAGGTTAACATAGATTCCTATTCCAAACAACACAAAATCTAGTAAAATTTTCCATATCAATAATAAAAAACAAATTAAACATCCATCATTATAATAATGATGAATAAATAGATAATCAACTTACATATATTAAAATAATACAAAGATTTGGAGTGTGGTGGAAGTAATCTTATTATATTGTAATATACACGTAAGGAAAAAAACATTTGACTTTCTTATTTCTAAAGCGTAATGCATATGTCATGATAGATAATTTATATTTACAAAGGTATACAGCTAATGTCTAATTTAGGGAAGAACAAATAACTATGTTGAAATAGTAATGTTTGTTTGGTGAACAATGTTGGGTATGTACGGGGAAGTCCCTTTCACAAACTATGGGTACAATACATATATGACAAACAAATTATGTCCATTATATGACAAAATTTGCCATGCTATGAAAAAAATGTAAATAACTAGTAATGTTGGTAAGGTCAAGAATGTTGCATAGAAATCCCCATTATGTAACTCATATTTTATATTAACGACAAAACGTGTGAAAAAACAATTATCTAGGTACCTTTCTAAGGCCAAGTATAGTAAATTCCCCCTTCACAAAAATTATAAAATTAGAAACATTAACTAGCTTGATCTTAAATTATATATATCAAACCTTCTTATTAGTCTTCGTGG
Organism: Pinus tabuliformis; assembly: GCA_031772625.1. Lineage (NCBI taxonomy): Eukaryota > Viridiplantae > Streptophyta > Pinopsida > Pinales > Pinaceae > Pinus > Pinus tabuliformis. Next base: position 729,981,865 of record CM062814.1, read on the forward strand.
ACTATAGGAAACGGGCTGTCATTTTTTAATATATTTTGCACACACAACAAAACATATGTCTTTAATACAAAGTTGGTCACAGCTTGTTTTGCTTGTGATGTATAAAATTTTAGCTTCATTTGGCCTCACATTTAGGACAAGTTTCAATGTTAAATAAAATAATGTTATTTCTCATTTGACATTAGTAGTTTTCAAGTATTGGCTTTGTTGAGAGGTAGTTTTCATAATATTATGATATTCTTATTTAGATGTTTGTGTGTAATAATATAAAAGTATATAATTATATATGGTGATGGCTTATTTGTTATAAGTGAGACATTTATTACATTGACTTTATTTTATGACATAGTTATCACATTTATTATAAAAGTCAGTCAAGATCAAATGTCTCTATTCTTTACTTTTATTCTATCTTTATTTTAACACCTTTAGATGTAACCACCAATGGTCATTAATAAACGGCATGGCTTTGCTCGAAGATACATCGGTGAAGTTACACGTATATCTATGTTATTCAAATTTAAGTAATTTTGAATTTAAAAAAAATGAAAAACATCGCCATTAACATGTAAAATCTAATACTTATTTATAACACGTGTTTCCCTTATTTTTATTTTTGTGGTTTCTTGCAGATTTTAATAACACACGAAAGTAACTAGATTGTAAATAAACACCAATACTATATATATGTGGGTCTTATATTAAAGATGGACAAATAGGCTACCAAATTTATTTTTTCATACTTTAAACTTCTAATTACTTTCATTATTTTACTTTTACGATGCTTTTTTTTAATAGATTCCCTGTTCATTGGTATTATTCATTATGATCGTTTAAATTTTTTTAAATTATTGATAAATTATTAAAAAAATGAATTGAAATTATAATTATATATATATATATTTTGATATATATATTGAAATTTATCATATTATTAGTGAAAAGTAAATTTTAAACAAAGTCTAATCTTCTTTCTAACTATTCAAAATAATTTTAATTAATAAAAAATAAAAATATTTTTTATTTTAAAAATATAATAAAACATAAATTTTACATAAATATTAAAAACCACGCAAGTGTCCACAATTTCCATATTTGAAGGTGTCATGAGCACTAAAGGATGCAGTGAGACTTTATCTATCAATTATATATATATATATAAAAGTAAGGTTGTGAGTTTTGTTATAATTTTATTTATGTATAGATTTCGTTAATATTTTTGGAAGTGTAGATAGATTAGGAAATCTAAAACTAGTTTAGTGGGTTAAAGAAGAAAATATATAATAAGACATTGTATATTTAAATTTGAGAAAATCAAAATTGGAAAATAATAATGGTGTAGATTAACTTAAATTTATTGTAGTTTTGAATATTTTATTTTTTATTTTTAGGGTATAAATCTAAGTTAATTATAAAAAAAAAAAAGAATAAAACAAAGGAAGTATACCTTAATAATTAATTTGCCCATGAGGGATAGTTTGATTGGCAATTGGCTTGATACTAAGGAGTTATGTTCCATGAGGTTTTGGGTTCAGACCTTGTGGGTCAACAAAAAGATTTTCTAAACAATTAATTAAAATAAGTAAAATTTTGAAATGTTTATTTTTAATACATAGTTTACAAATAAACAAGTCACAAGTCATGTTGAGAGAGCAAAGAATAGAGACAAAAAGCTTGAATATTAGTGTGAGTAGGAAAACAAGACATGATAGCAAGGGCTCTATTACTTACACTTTATTTGTCTCTGGCATGTTATCTGTGTACAACACTAAGTAGAGTGAAGTTGGCATTATTTGACCTTCAAATAGTAGTGTAACAACAAAAATTAGAGCATGCGGGGAGGGTATCACATAACATGGATGAAATGAAGATGAAACAGAGATATTAGACACCCATATAGTTAGATTTAATTCTTCAAAATTTGGCCTACCAAAATGAGGGCTCTAAATCCCTGACCTCTTAATGTAGTTTTTCAACTTCCCTAACAAACAATGAAGCTATCCAATGAACACCCCTTATTCCATGATGGATTGAGTCTTCAAATCGAGAGGGAAACACCATTTAGAATGGACCTTCATGCATGCCACTTGAATAGATGCACCCTCCTCAAGCCACCTCACATATTACGAAGGTAACATGCTTGACGAATGCAACAACAAAAATGAAGCAATTTAGCGATTAACTTAAACATGTGGCAAACTAACAAATACATAATAATACATGTTTCATATTTAATTAATTAACACATGAATATATGTTACGTGTTTAATTGCTCAATAACTGAACTAATTAAAGTCATTTAAATTTATCCATTTTTTTAATACACATGCACCACATTGAGAGATTATGTAATAGACCTCGTATATACAAGTTGCCCATACATAATACCGTCATGGCTACCCCATGGGATTTAAACATGGGTGAATGGAGACTAAACCCATATTATAACATACACAATACCCCATGAGAGATTATTTAAATTTATATTACACAACAAAAATTCTATATAAAAATTTAGAAAAAATATGTACTAATTAAAAAAAAATTATGTTTAACATAAACTTTCCTACTTAATATTATTAATTTCATTTTATATTTTACATGATAATTTAAAGCTTTAGAAAAAATATATACTAATTTTAAAAAGGCATTATTAATTTCATTTTATCTTTTAAATGATAATTTAAAACTTTAGAAAAGCCATGTACTAATCTAAACATAGACTTTCCTACTTAATTTTATTGATTTCATTTTGTATTTTACATGATAATTTAGAAGCTAACTCCAAGGCAACCATGTTTTAAAAAAAATCAATCCTCTATTTGGAAACTTGTAGAAATAATTCTCCAACTTTGAAAACCATTTATTTATATCAATAATTTATATTTTGGCAGCGATTGTTATTAACCTAGACAACTATTACTTTTTGCATGATAAATTCATCTAATAGAAATTATAATATGAGTTTTTTTCTTTGCGGAACTAATCCTAAAGGTACTTTTTGCATGATAATAATCATAATATGAGTTTTTTTTTCTTTACAAAACTAATTCTAAAGATATTGAGGAGAATCGAATCCATCACCTCCCAATAACAAAGTGCTTTAACAACAAGACCTAAACCAATCAAATTAACCCTCAAAACTATAAACTATAATCGTAATTAAAATTAATTACATCACTAAATCAATAATAAATAAATAATATATTGCTATTTTATTAATTTTTCTTAAAAGTTATTGTGCACGCTTATTCCAACTGATAATACACTTACAATGTGAAAAAGATAATTGCAAGTGGGCTCAAGTATACTTGGTCAATTGGGCTTGAAAATACTTCAATTGGGCCCATGGACACACTTCGCTTTCTTGATGGTAATGGTATATTTGGAGTTGGTATGCTACTTTAATTCATGGGTTGGGCTAAAGTTTAATTGAAATGCACTATTTTATGAAGCTTCTTTTTTGCTAGAATTCCATTTCATAAAAAATATATTTTTGTCGTTTCTTGGATTGATTATAGATGATGGTAGGTATGATTTTAGCATGGATGTTAAGTTAGTGGATTGTTGAATCATATTTTTGTATTTAAGTTTGATTTTAACATATATGTATATTTTTGGGATTTTTATATGAGAAATTTGTATTTTTGTTTGTTTAGAGAAAAGTAAAATGTGAATTGTATTTTACAGAAATGAAATGTATAAATTTTTTTTTTTTGGTTATTTATAGATTTAAAATATATATGTTAAGAATAAATATTTATATTAATAGAGAAAGCACGTGATGAGCTTTCGTTTATACAATAATGAGTCAATCAATAAAGATGCAAGCTTGATTTATTGGGTTGTTGCTAGATGAGTACACTTATGCTTAATAAAAAAATGGTTAGGAAAGGTTGCTAGAATGACATAGTTAGGTCCATTATTAATTACATATCTAGCTTTGGAAACTAGAAAAAGAAACACAAAATCTTGCAAAAAAAAATCATCTTACTATTGGAAGAGAGAAATTTTACTACCATCATTAATAAAAAAAAGGTTGGTGAACTTCGTCTACTAGCTTCCAAAATTCCACTTACTTTCTATTATATGACCACCCACTCTCACTCACCAACCCATTGATGTGATAGAGTTGTTGTATAATGTCACTCAGTTTTTCCATTATGTGGGTTATTCCCACATAGATTGTCTCGTCCTAGCAATTATAGAAGAATCTTGTGATTCCATCTATTAGATCTACACAATTGAGACTGTGGGTCACGCTAGAATGTAGCGGGGGATAAGTCGAGGTTGTGTGCATTGTTGATAGTCATGATCAACTTCAGGCGGGGAGCTAATCCCAATCACTATTAGATTTCATAGATATAGGTAGGGAAGGAATGTCCCCTTATCATTTTGCATGCCCAAGAGAGGTATACATATTGCACCCATAACTGATATCATCCAAAATTATATTGGATTTGATCTATGATGTAACCAAGTGGACTTAGGAAGGAAAATATCATTGGAGATAGTTTCATGTATGGGTTTAGCCTCATAATGCTTAAACCCAAGCACCCATTGTTTCATAGGTGAAAGCATGATAGTTTTTGTAAATGAGTTCGAGATTGATAGATATAGATTGCCTAGTTGTTATGGGTTTCTTGGCACTTTGGTCCACCTTCTTATTGGATGCATGATGAACATGGATAAATTTTACTAAGATAAATGTAGATTCTTTGTCTATGATCTAGTTGCTTACTAATTCCATTTCCCATAATAGGTGACTAAGATAAATGTAGATTCTTTGTCTATGATCTAGTTGCTTACTAATTCCATTTCCCATAATAGGTGTTTATATTTTCTATCTATGAAAGTCTCCTTCAAAGATGATGTTAGCTAGACCTAATCAATTTGACATGTCAACAGGCTTTATGATTGTTGTGCTTCTACTTTATTGTTTGATGTGATACCTATGAACCTATTGATGATTCATTATCTCATGAGCTCATGTGTTTTGATGCTTTGTCAAAATTAAATTTAACCCATCCCACCCTAGGGGGATCTATGACTAGGTTGGTTGAACCGCATGAATCATTAACACCAAAGGGTTGATGCCCATTGATGATGTTTTCCTCCTCATTAAGGGCCTAAGAGTGAGGATGAATTGATAATAATTCATTAAAATTTCAAGGAAATAGGGTCACAAACTAGGGTTATGATAAATTGGGAAGGCCTTCAAATGAAGGAGATTTTGAAATCTTGGTGTGATGATCCATAATTTAGTTAACTATAAATTCAAACCTAATTGACGGTAGATATACCCCACCTCAAATATTTACCTTGCATAGGTTAGACATAAACATTTCAATTATGAAAATAGTAGTAACTCCCAAAAAGTTGTGGTTGCAAAAATAATAGATAAGATTGGTGTTTGGGATTATTTTGATGAGGTTGCTTAAGGGGAGCTGCCTTGTTATGCAACTAGATCACAAAATAGAAGAAAATATAGACCAAAGACTTGAAAATTAGCCTCTTCGAGGGGGAAACCTCCTTTACATCACATAAATGAACAATTCTTGGATGATACAAATGGCAAGACCTCCTTGGTATATATAGAAGTTTAGGGATCACATAGTAATCAAAGGCTACATAAAAATAATAATATAAAGGAAGAACAATAACAATAGTAGTGGGCTTCTATGGGGCACAACAATAACAATATCGAGGCTACATGGGCACAACAATAAAAAAAAGGAGCCTACACTAACAATAGAAATAAGGGGACTATACTAGTATTATATGGACCTAACATGCCCCTCTCCTTCAAAAAAAGTGTTTTCCTTAACACTTGAGTAGTTATGGATGCTTCTGTATAAAATTTTCATCCTCCCATGTGGAATATTCAATGGGTAAGTTCTTCCACTTAATGAAATACTCTGAAATTGATCGATTTCATAGTTGTCGAGTTCTTGTTTCTCTAACTGCTTCAGGCTCCAATATGATTTTTCCTTGTTTGTCAAGTTTTGGAAATATTGTTTGAACTAGGAGATTGTCATAGATAACCTTCTTTAAGCATGAAACATTGAAAACTGGTTGTACGCGGGAAGATGAAGACAACTCCAATTTGTATGCCATAGTACGAATCTTTTGCAACACCTTGTAAGGACCATAGTACTTGGGTGATAATTTATTATCCTTCTTAGCATTCTTGAGGGACATTTGTTTATATGGTTGTAGCCATAAAAATACCCAGTTTCCTACATGAAAACTTCTTTCAATACGATTGCTGATATGCATGTTGTTTCATTTGATTTTGTGCCAGAGTGAGGTTATCCTTTAAGAGTTGGAGAACTTGCTATTGATGCTCGATGTGATCTTCCATTACTTGAACATTAGAATTTTCTCTTAAATATGATTTGATGAATGGTGGATGATATCCATAAAGTTCCATAAATGGGGTCATTTTTGTTGCAGTATGGAAGGAAGTGTTATACCACCATTCAACCAAAGGTAACCACTAAACCCACTATGTTTTTTTATCATATACAAAGCAACAAAGATATCATTCCAGACATTTGTTCAATATCTTAGTTTTCCCGTTAGATTGAGGATGATAAGATGAACTATGAATTAATTGAGTACCAAGATAAGAAAATAATTTCATAAAAAATTTTCTAGTGAAAATGGGATCTCCGTCACTAAGAATAAACTTTGGGTTTCCATGTAGCTTTTAAATTGTTTCCATAAATGCAATAGCAATTGTACTGGCTTTAAAAGGATGAGATAATGCACAAAAGTGTGCATACTTGGTAAGTCTATCAACTACCACCATGATGACACTCTTTCCTTCGGACTTGGGTAAACCTATGATAACGTCCATTGTGACCTCCTCCTAATGCTGACCTGGAATTGCTAAATGTTGTAACAGGCCCAGGGTCTTAATTGTGTCAACCTTATTTTTTTGGAAACCTAAACATTCTACCACGACCTTCTGAATATCATATTTAAGTCCATCACAAAAAAATCATTCTTGACCTTGTGGTAAGATTTTATAAATCATGAGTGCCCTCCAAAGGGAGAGGTGTGCAATTCCAAAAGAATCTTTTGTTTGAGTTGGGAATTCTTACATAGATATAAGCAATCTTTGTACCATAATGAATAATTTTTCTAGATAAATGTATCAAATGTACTAGGATCTTGTTGCAACTTTTGAATGAGTGCACACACCTCTTCATGATTCTTCCATTCATCCCTTGATTTAGTTATCTAATCAGGTTAGGTAATAGAAATGGCTCATAACAATGCTTCGACATCCTCATCCTTTCATGAGAGTGTATTTGAAAAATTATTTTGCTTCCCTTTTTTGTAGATTATTTCAAAGTCATAACCCAACATCTTTGTGACCATTTTTGTTTCTCTTCTGAAGATGATCTTTGTTCCAAAAAATATTTAAGACTATCGTGATTTTTTTTACCTTGAAATGTCTTCCCATTAGGTAAGGTCACCATTGCTTTAGTGCATGTAGTATTGTGAACGTTTCCTTCTCATAAATAGGTTTTTGTAAATACTTTCCCTTGATTGAACAACTTTAAATATAAATGGGTCTTCCTTCTTGCATTAAAACAACGCCAATTCCATTTATTGAGGCATTGCATTTCACAATAATGGTTTTTGTGAAATCTGGTGTAACTAAGACCGATGCTTGGCACATTGCCTCTTTAAGATGTTCGAAGGCCTTAGCTGTTTATGGAGTCCAAGAAAATGCATCTTTATTTAGTAATATTTTTAGAGGCATATTATTCTCCCATAATTTTTAACAAACTTGCAATAACACCCTGTCAACACGAGAAATCCTCGAAGATGCTTTAGGGTTATGGGGATTTTCCATTTCTTAATGGATTTAATTTTGTTATGATCTACCTTAACACCCTCATGAGATACAATATGACCCAAATATTCCACCTCTTGTACTCCAAAGAAACATTTGGAGATTTTTTCATATAATTATTTCTCCTCCAACAGTTTGATCACCCTGTCAACATGTTGAACATGATCCTTCCAAGACTTATTACAGATTAGTTTATCATCAAAAAATACTAATATAAATTTTCTACAGAAGGGTTTGAAAATGGAATTCACCAAACCTTGAAATGTGGAAGGTGCATTAGTAAGACCAAAAGGCATGTACCGCAAAGATGGTAAACTAGACCTGCCTTCGAACCCTACAACGCTCTCGTAGTCTCCCTCCCAAGCTCCTTCCTTCCTATCAGACATATGATATGCTTCAGCATCTCTCAGCTCCTGCTGCAATGAAGAAGAAGGTCCTGAAGGTTGTTAATACATTGTTTGAAACGCGGCTCAAGCAAATTGGGATTAGGGGAGCTCTGCTGTCAAAGAAGGTTTTGCACAGTTTCATGAAATGGCCGAAGGCCGTACTCATCCAGAGGTAACAGAGGGTATTGAAGCAACATTTGAAGGTTCCTCCGACCTTAAACCAGTTCACCAAGACCCTTGACAAGAATATCGGGTTTCTTTGCAAAAATGAGGGCTTAGATGTGGCTGTCGTGCCCTACACATGGGAAGGCTCGATGGGCAGCCATGGGGGTCTAGCTTCAAGGTGGATCCATAGGATTTTGACCCACGCATTCTCACCGCTTTGGGACTGAATGTCTGGTTCCCTAACTCCCAATGGGCTCTCGATGATCTGTTCTTACAGGCCGTTTCGACTACTGTGGTGGGTGTTTTGCTGCTTAAAGAACCAGAAGGACCTGGAGACCTGGCAGATGATGCGGGCTACCCTCCCTAACCAACTGGGATTTCGAGACACCGACCATGATCTGGTATCTCGACTAACAGTGTTGGTGGTGCCTTGCCCCTGTCTGGCGTAGCCTCTCAGTTTTTCGCTACTTCCCTCCAAGCATCGAATTCCCATGTTGTTGTAGACTCCTTCCTTTGATAAGGTTGCTAAGGAGTTGTCTGGGTCCTTTCAGACCAATCTATGGTGGCTTTGCAATTTTCCTCTGCTGTGCGGCCTAGGGTTTTTCTCCGAGAGGCCGAATCTCAGTTTCGGGTAAAACCTTCTAGCATCCAAATTTTTATAAAACTTCCAAAAGGGATTTCTCTCTTGATCTGGGTTAGACAGGCAGAAAGTGTTTTACTTCTGAAGCACTCCATTATGCAAAAAGCTGGTTATCCAGCAAATATGCAATACTTAATTTATGGTGGCAGAGTATTACAGGACTGTTGTTTCCTGCAGGATTACAACATATAAACAACATCCACAAGAGTCCTCAATCTGAGGTTAAGAGGGGGGGTAGGGCCTGTCAAAACAACCTCCAATGCAGGAAAAGGAATAAGGTCTAATTCATCAAAAAACCCTGAAGTCACTATGAACCAGATGAACAGAGGCCTCTTGTTCAAGAACATTCTTCAAGGGAACAAAAAAAACAACAGGATAGTTCTGCTTCCAGTCCATACATAGTGGAGCTTATGAACTCAATCCTAGAACTTACCATAGAGGACACAGAAGCAGATAAGTAATGTGCCTCCTTCGAATCACAAGCTATAATATGTCGATTTAATTGCTTTTGGCCAAAACCTGAGGAACTATTTCACTGGATTTTGACCAACTGGTCCCTTCACTATGAAATACATCTATGTTCTAAAGGTTTTTTCATAGTTAAATTCCCATCTCCTGCCAAAAAAGATTGTATATTACAAGAGGGGCCATGGTTCTGGGGAACGACGGGTCTATTTATTACTCCTTGGTTTCCAGGTTTTGATGCAAACATCATGGTCATCTCAAGAATGTCAGTGTCGATTCACCTACACAACCTCCCTCTTCATTTCTGGGATGAGCGAATTCTTTCAGGCATTGGGAACAACATTGAGAAATACCTAAAGATGGATACCCAAAGATTGGAGGAAAGGAACTATACACATGCCAGGATTTGTGTGGACGTGGATCTCAGTAAAGGCCTGCCAGACCGCATTCATCTAATCCATAAGCAAATGAATTGGACTCAAACACTGGATTATGAAAACACAACCTTCAGATGTAGAATTTGCAGACAAATAGGGCACCTTCAAAATCTATGCTCAAAAGCCAAAAAAGACAACAACAAAAGGAAGAGAAATGGGAAGTTGCAAAAAGGGTGGAATTTCCATCCATCCCAACAGGATATGGAGGAAGAAGAAGCTAAGAAGGAGTCCACACGGAACTACTTTTCTACCCAACATGAGATGGAGGAAGACGAAGCTGTGGAGGAAATCCCACCTCCTGGGAACAACCATGCAGCACAAGCACCACAGGTGGGCTTAACTCAAGTTCCCAGGGGAACTCAGGAAAACCAGGCATCAGATCCCCAGGGGGAGAAAGTACCAGAATCAATGAAACCAAGTGGGTACAAGAGAATACACTCATCAGACAATTCAGTTTAGATAAAGACATTCTTTGACCTAATGAGCCCATGCTCGCTTTCGTCACCACCCAACAATAAGGAGGTTGGGGCAAGGTTGAGAAGAAAAAAGGGAGGAAAACTTAGTTTTTTCTACCCATTGTATATTAGTTTCCTTTAATGAATGTTCCTGCTTATCACCGGCCTTTGGCTGGGTGATGCTTGACTATCTGCAATTTACAACATGTAATTTTATTTTTCTATATTAATAAAATTGCGCTTTTTTCTTGGAAAAAAAGACCAAAAGGCATGACCAAAAACTCATAATGACCAAGGTATGAGTTTTGAATGTTGTTTTTGGAATGTCTTCAGCCTTCATTCTAATTTGATGATATCTTGAATGAAGATCCAACTTGGTGAAGTAAATTGCTGCATGTAATTCATCCAACAATTCATAAATGAAAGGAATGGGAAATTTATCTTTAATAGCGATCTTGTTGAGCTCCCTATAATCTAGATAAATATGCCATGATCCATCCTTATTGTGCATCAATACTGTTGGAGTAGAGAAAGAACTTTGGTTAGGTTGAATTATATCGAGCTTTAGCATTTCTGAAACCATACGTTCAATTTCACTCTTTTAGGCATAGGGATATCTATAAGGCCTAATGTTTGGAGGAACACTTCCTAAAATCAAGTGAATAGCATGATCATAATCATGAATAGGTGGGATGTATTTAGGAGTCTCAAATATATTGGAATGATTTTCCAAGGCTTTTTGGAGATCTGGAGAAATGGATGATTTCGATGTTTGAACCTCTAGTGAGCATAATTGTGAAATTATGCCATATTTTTCTTTCTTAAAAATATTTGTCATTCCATTAGAGCCGATTATCTTCCATGGTTTCCCACTAATTCCTCTTAATTCAATTTCCTTCCCTTCCCAAAAAAAATTCAAGAAAATTTCTTGAAAATTAAAATCTATCGTCCCCAAGATTGTAACCATTGGACTCCTAGTACAACATCAATGCCACCCATTGGAATGGAAAGCATTGGACTATTCAATACATATTCCCCCATGGTTAGATTGATATTATGGCACTTTCCAGAGAAATTTATAGTTCCTCCTTTTGCAACCATCACTTGACACTCTAGTGTTGGATATATAAAGCAATTCAATTCCTTGGCTATCTTACACTGAATAAAATTATGGGTACTACTCGAATCAATAAACACTATTACCTTTTTCTTCTTAATATATCCTTCTATCTTGAGATTTTACAGAGTGGTAATTCCAATTCATTACAAGATATGGTTGGGTTGATTTATTCTTTCTTTGGGATTGTTTATTGGTGTATATCCTCGTCTTTTGTTGTTTCTTGTTCCTTTTCTTCCTCCTCTTCACAATCTAAGTAAAATAATTTATTCTCAGCACACTTATGACCTTTAGTGTATTTTCTATCACTACTGTAACAAAGTCCTTTTGCTCTTTTTTCCTCCATTTTTTTTGGTGTAAACCTTGTATTTTGTGGGAGGCCAGGAGCAACAACACTTTCATCTTTGTAGTTGTGACTGGTAGACTTCCTTGTTGCCATAATTTTAAACCTTCCTTCAAACCTTCAATATCTACTTTTATTTTTTGTTCTAAACCACTCATCTTAACATTCATCATCTCTTCCAATTCATTTTTGGTTACTCTTTGTGAGAGCAAAATTTGTTGCACTTGGCCCTCGTAATTTTGATATATAATGTTGCATTTCTTCCTCTTTTTCATATGTCATAGTCGAGATTTATGGTTTCTTAATGGGAGTATATATATATATATATATATGCTTCGAGACATATTGGAACCAAATAATGATATCTATGCTTTAGTATGCCCTTTGAATTACTTTAGACTAATTTTTCAAATAAAAGTTATGCAAATATAAAAAAAATAGACACCTTTTGCTTTCTTTCTTTTTGGAGCTTGATATTGAAACTATTGTAACTCTGTAATTTCAGCCTCCCAAGGTCTAAAATTCCATTTTGTTGTATCCCTCTGAGTCTTCTTTCTAATTCCACGAGTTAAACCAAGATTGGATTTTTCAAGATAAATTTATGCCAAATCTCCCAAGATGCCCTGATTATAGACTTGTTTAGTAGAGTGAACTTGTACGAGATTCCACATGTCATTGTTTCAACCTTCGATCCTAAAATTGATACATGAGAAATTAAAGTTTGTGCATCTTCAGTCACTTCTTAGAGAATTCAAATCTGATGCTTGAAAAAAAGTTATGACAATTTTCCCTAAGTGACCTATTTGAGACTGAATTCTGGAGCATGCAGAAACCCTAACTTCTTCAGACCATATCTTAGAAAATATAGCGAACCAAGTTATGAATTTTTTACACAAATTTCACCAAGATTTCAGCTGCATGTGCTAAAAATTTCATCTTTTGAATCCTCGAAGAAAAACGTTATAAAGAAAATTACAAGATGGTATGTTTGAAGCAACGAAACCTTAGAATCCAAAGCTTTGATTCCAAATGTTATGTAACCAAATTACAAAATAGAAGAAAAGATAGATCAACGACTTGAAAATTAGCCTTTTTGAGGGGGAAATATTCTTTACATAACATAAATGAACAATTCTTGGATGATACAAATGACAAGGCCTCCTTAGTATGTATAGGAGTCTAAGGGGTCATAATATAATCAGAACCTACCTAACAATAATAATGTAAAGACACAACAATAACAATAGTGGGCTTTTATGAGGCACAACAATAATAATATGGTGGCTACATGGGCACAAAAATAAGAATAAGGGGGTTACACTAACAATAACAATAAGGGGACTACACTAGTATTATAGGGACCTAACATGGAAGGGATAGTTGGGGGAGTGGAAGGGATAATCTATATTTCATCTTTGCATTTCTTGAAATTCAAAGCTGGTATAGGTAGAAGAACTAATAATGAAGATGAACTTTTGGAATTAAAATTGAATTTAAGGCCAACTGTGGATCATAATGTTAAAAAATTGTAGTACATGAAAAATAAGGTTGTTATGGATTGAATGAGGGGGTTATGTGAAGTTTTTATTTTGATATCTATCTTAGTCAAGATATATTACCTTAAAGAGGCTATTAATTAGATAACCTTTGAACAAGAGTGGCAAAGTTTATCTAATGGGCATTTGTTGATGGCCCCTGGGACCTAGCAAAGATGAGAGTAATTGGAAGATACTTTAACTAAGATATATCTGGGATATTTTCTCATATTTAAAGTCTATGTTATTGAGAAAAGTCTTTTTTGTGACGATAATGTCAATTTGAATATAATATTTATGGAAACTATTATATATCATTATTATGCTCATAATTGTTATTTATATGGTAGATATGCCATAAGTTTAGGATAAAAAACATAAAACCAACTTTGAAAGGCTAGCCATGTTTTTGGACACATGAATTGCAAACTATATATTTTACGAGTTTTAATGAAGATGTTTATTATGTAAACCCACAAATAGCTAAAATTATAAATTTTGTTATTGTTAATAAAATTATGATTTATTTTATTATTTATGTTTCTTGATGAAACACATGCTAACACAAATCTATATTAATTATAGATATGGATATTTTAACTCTAAAATATCTAGTTTTTTATTTCTTTTTTATCCTTCTCAAGATTAATGTTGATGTAATTTATTTTGTAAATATAACTAGTGCAACAATGTAAATTTAAATGCCTGGTTCATGATACATTTCACATTGCTAAAACTAAAACAATCATAAAATTAAATCAAATTATAACTTTATTTAAATTAATATTAATATTAATATTAAAAAAAGAAAATATGAGTGATATATATATGAAAACATATAGCTAGATTATTAACTATGGAGATCTACCTCACTTTACCATGAAAATTGTTAAGGTGTAAATAGGCTTTGTTACAATACCATGACTTACCAACACCTCCTTCCCAAAAAACCATAACTCATTTCATATGACACTTGTTCATATGAGAGTTTTTTAATTAATCAATTTAATTAAAAGGAACGAAGAGCATAACTACTTTGGAGATAAATTTCAACCTTTGATATGTGATTACTATTAAGAATTTTCTAAAATATTCTAGGGAGGTTAAATCCTTATGATCCACCTAATAATTATTAATAATTGAATTAAAATCATAAAACTCTAATCTAAAATAGACAAATCTATTAACTTAAAATTACAAAAAAAAAAAAAAATATTATAAAAAACATACCATTTACCAACATAGAGAAGAAATATTCAACTATAAATACTATTTTTTTTTAATAAAATGCATAAGAAGATTTTTTGGGATAGATGTTCATATATGTTCATCATGTTATATAGTCTTCAATGTTTTGTAAGCTTCAATGTTATAGGGATAATATATATATGGTTGATTTTGAAGTTGCTACCATTAAATGTTACATAAGCAAGTGGATAAACACAACTTGTACCATGGAAAAAGATGAACAGACATATTTAAACAACCATTAAAATAGATGGTAAAGTAAATATGTATATAGCACAAATGCAAAGATAACCATCGCAATCATCAAAATAGATGGTAAAGTAAATATGTATATAGGACAAATGCAAAGATAACCATCACAACCATTAAAAGAAATGTTAAAGTAAATATGTATATAGGACAAATGCAAAGATAACCATCACAACGTTGGATTGATGGGAGTAGAGCATAGGTAACCAAAGTCTTTTTTTAAAACAAATACAAAAGATCTATGGGTCGACCTCACTTAGACCCTGTCAAGCACCAAGTGAACCCAAAGATAGAATCCTATGGTTTTGAGTGAACCCAAAGATAGAATCCTATGGTTTTGACTTTGAAATTGTCTAGGAAGCATTATTTCCAAGGTAACTAATTAAATAAATACCCTGGTGACTGCTTCAAAGTGAACTAAAAAACCTTACTTCATATGTAACTTATATTTAATTAAATAAATATTATGGTGTCAACTTTGAAGTTCATCAAGAAGACCCTAATTTCAAGATAACAAAATAAACATATCTATTCTCAATTTTCTGACCAGAGCTCCCAATTAATCAATTGATTTCACTGCCCAGCATACCTGTATTGATATGTGTAAATTTTTGGTGAAGAAAAATGGTCAAACTAGAGACAGGTTCAAAATAGAGACATATGTTGAAACGAGAGACAAGTTCAACCTGCCTTGGTATTTTCCCAATGCAAAAGAAGTGAGGGAATCCATTGAAACATTATATTTGTTTGATATCAAGAAACTGGTGGTGTGTGTATGGGTAAACGAAATTTAAAGCGATGGGCCAGCAATGTCCATAGTTTTAGGAAATAAAAATTGAATCCGACAAGGAACCTTGGGGAAAGCCCCGGCAACCAAAATCAAAGAGAGTTGGCACATTGAGAGGTGGTCCGACAGGTTCTCAGGAAAAAAGATCATTCTCCCTCCCTGTTTCTCATTTCTCTTATTAAAAGATAAATGAAACCAATAACTTCATACATAGACCATTTGCCCATCAAACATGATAAATATTTAATAATTGTCTTTCGAAAATATCCCGAAAACCATTTGGTTTTATAGAGTTAAAACTATCATTTTGAATGAGTGACATGTTTTTAAATTTCAAATTTTAAATGTAATTATTTATTTTTGTCTGTTAAATTATTTGAGTTTTTTTGAGATTATATCCGGTTTGTTTTATGATTTGAAAAATCGCAATTTATGAGTATCTACGCTGCCAAAATTATCTAGGGATAGTACCCGGTTTGGGCCACACCAGCCCTTAATTTTAGATTTTTGCCCACATAGTTTTGAACTAGTGATCTTCACATCATAGAATGACTTTAATAGTACACCCAATAACTGTCGTGGGAAATTTCAATTGTAATCTTAATTATGTTGAAACCAAAAAAAAAAAAAAATTATTGTTAAATTTTTATTTATTTATTTTAATCTGTTTTTTGAGTTAGCTTTTCCATGAATAGCAAAAGTAAAAACAAAAACATATTTAAAAAAATTATATATATATATATATATATATGGGGAGTATAAATTAGTTGGTTTGAGTGTAATTTAGTCTCTATCTCATTTCAAGTTCAAATTTTATAAGAAAGGGTTGAACACGTAAGCCATATTCAAGGGAATTAAATTATTTCAAAAGACATTCAAGCTTGACAAAATTTTACACAATGCTGATAATAACATCTTATTTACAAACAAATTAGTTTTCTATTCAACATTGAAATTGCCCCAATTTTATCTTAATTTTTAAAATATAATAAAAATGATTTTTTTCATCATTATTTTAATTATTTTATTAAAACAAAACCATAACTATTCATGTAACATTATATATTTTCCCCAAATACTTGTTAGGAAGTAGATTAGAAATGTTATAAATACACATTATATTAAATTAGAAAGAATTGGTCCATGGGGTCTTGGATAGATGGTGATTGGGTACTTGTTAAGGCACTCATTGATGTGAAATTACCGGTGACATGATGAAGATGTAGCCTTGCCAAGCTTACAAAAAAAATAGAAAGAATTGAGAATGCAGATTTTAAGTTAGTCATCATTACATTCATGTTTTTGGATTTTATTTTTTTTGGGATAAAAATTGTATTATAGTTTAAGAGCATTCTAAAATTCAAAAGTGAACATGATATAAATTTAGTATTTAAATAAAATATATAAACAATAAAATGAATGGATTCAGAAAATAAATACATAAATATATTATTTAAAAATGTAATTAATAAAATTATATTATACACAATGTTGAAAAATATATGTTTAAGAATAAATGATAATTATATTTTTTTCTTCAAAAGGTTGTATATCATAACTTATTTGTTAATCAATATTAAGGACATTTATCATTGATTATTATTTGTGAACACTGCTATACTCAACACTATTGTTCAAGAAAAATCACATTATCTAAAACAGCTAGTTTGGATCTTGGGCCATTAACTTGTTTCATTACATCTCACAAAGATAATATTTAGGTAATCATAAGCAATTTCAGGCCTTACTTTTGGACCAAAAAATACTTTCAATCTAAATAATATCTATAAGAAAACCAATGTCCCTTGTGGTTGTCACTAATGCTAAATCTAGTGGAATCATCTCCTTTCTAGTAGCATATAACCTTAGTCCTATATATGAGATTAGATACTACCCATTGTTGCAGTTTAACCTCATGAAAATGAAGAAAATGAAGTGAATATATAAATGGATAAATTAAAATAGAATTTAAAAAAAAGGAACGTAAAAATTAAGATAAAGTAGCAATGTGAAGGGAAATAAATAAGAATAAAGTTGAATAAAGAGATAAATTTGATGAGATATATAATACAAGAAAACTAAAATATAATAGAGAAGATAGTATTGTAAAAAGTAAATAGAGCAATTCAAAAGGGTAATGAAAAATGTAGAAGCACATTCTAGTGAGATTAATCAAGGAAGACAAATGGGGTTAGAAGGTGAGATAGAGGGATAATGTTGAAGGCACTAGATATTGAGCTTCCAAGAGTTATCAAGTTTATGAACATCTTCTCAATTGATGTTACTAAGGTGTTTTTAATTTTAAGGGCTTCCCTAGTTATATATGATGAATAATGGGAATCAATAACTAAGATGGAGTTAGAACTAAAATTTTGGTGTAATGAAAGTAGATGAAGTGTTTGGTGTTATGGGAATACTTAGCAACAACAGATTTAGAAAGGTGATTATGAAAAACATCAATACTATTTTCTTTGAGATGATTTTGGATAAATCTACTAGTTTGACCAATATAGGATTTTAATAAAGAGTAGGGAATCTAGGAAACACCATGAAAAAAAGGGTTAGATTTATCTTTGACATTCTGAAAAATTACTTAAGGGTTTTCTGAGGTTCTAACAAAGTTATGATATTATATTTTACTAATATCTCAAAAATATGATCAGTGACTCCTTGAATGTAAGGGAGTGAAATTCCACTGATAAGCTTCAACCTTTGATAGCTCAAACCCTCTCACACCAATTCTTTCATAAAAAGACCCACACCAATATATATATATCTTCATGTGTAATTCCGCCACACCCTACCCAAAAATCTATTATTCTTAAAACACTTGTATTTAGAGCCATTCAAATTTTCAACTTCCAACACTTCAAAAAAAAATCCATTCTCAATAATTCCATCCAATCTACTGGCTATTCTATTTCTAAAATCAATAGAGCTTTCTATTTTGCTTTCCATTCAAAAACAAAGAACACCCCTTCTTTTGACCCATCCCCAAATCAGCCACCTCTTCTCCCCAAGGCGAAATTTCACTCTCTTAAATTCGTGGAATCATTGATCATGTTTCTAAGATCTTAGCCAAAAGTAATATCAAACCTTTGTTCAAACCTTATAAAACACTTAAGCAATTATTCAAAAGTATTAAAGATATATCTAACCCTTTTCTTTTGTAAAGTGTTACTAGATTCCATACACTTGTCAAAAATGTTGGTGCGTATTGTGCATGCATACGACATAATTTCTATTAATGGTGCCATTATTATTTGCTTTAGTTAGATTTAGTGCTTTTCTGCACATGTACCAATTAAGCTTACTTAGTTGTTAGCTTTTCCTTGTTTTAAGGGGAGAGTCATGGCATGCCAATGTGTGGCTTTCTTTCCCAAATCTCCCTCTTGCAAATCATTATCTTTGTGGATGATCAATCATCAGAAAGTTAGTGGGTTAATGTGCATAGCATACCACTACAACAATTTGGTTTCAATTCTTGATTAGCTTTCGCTTCTTTCAACCTCTTGATATTGGGTGTTTTGATAACTAAGTTATAGATCTTGGGTCTGTGGAAAAACCTAATATGAGTCTTAAGAGGGCTTACAATCTAAGTTCATATGTATAAGTCATAAATCAATATTTTTATGTAATAGAGAACTTAACATATATGTACTTGATAGAGTTGAACCTAATCAAAGTTGACTTTGTTAACAAGACACCTTGTATGAAGGGGATAGGAAGAGAGTGAAGGTCAAGAATGAAAGGTCCCAAAATTGGCCTCATTACATGTAATGGTTCTTCTTAACAAAATCCTTCTTTTCCAACTATTTCTCGTTCGTCATGTTTTTGTGGTGTATTTAGTTCATGTATTTTCATTCATGCTCTTGTGATTAGTTTCATGGAAAATTTGTATGTTTTCTCCCCTTATCTCTCTTCATTCCACAGGGGCTTCACTCAATGAATCTATGACATAGCACGTGCGTTCGTGGCATACTATACAATACAATTAATTTGACTACATATTGGAAACTACCTCTAAAATTCACTTTATTTAACCCCCTACCAATAAAAACCAAATACACCTTCCCAACTTAAGAAAAAAAAACCTACTTTCACTAGATATTGTAGGAATCCATTTTTTCATTAACATTTTTTATACCCCAGCTCCATTTTTATACACAACATATAAAAACCCTTTACCCCCTATTATATGCTCAATATATTATGCCATTTTTTCCTTGATATATATTCCCCAATATGAACACACGTGATATGGTATTGCTCCCTTAGTGAAGCCCCCGTGTGACATTCAATACTTCTGGATCTTAGCCCCCAAAATCTAAATCATTGAGAAAGCTACCACTCCATGGAAACTCATGCAACATTTAGAAGCTTAGGATACTTCATTTTAGCCCTTCTTGAGGTTACCCACAATTGTACAACAACCATTTAAGCACAATAATGGATGGAACATAGGGAACCCATCTTCAACAAACTTTACTTCCATATAACTTCATAAGGTGCATGATAGCTTTGTTAAAGGATATTCTATTGGCTCAAAAGGGTTTTTACATGATTTTATTTCATTTCCTTGTTTAAGAGATATCATTGATTGAAGTTACACAAGTATGGAAAGTAGCACAATTGTCTGTACCTTGAGTTTCAGGAAGGATATTATCACTCCATAGGATGCAACGAAGATAATATCTTATATAAATGGATATATATCTTCGATACCTCAAATGGATCTTCACTAGAATTTGATTTCTTTGGCTATAAAAAAAGGCTACAAGTAAAATTGCAACTAGAAGTCAACTACTAGGAAAATAGGAACCAATGTTATGGGTCATCCAAAAAACCATGGTTAAAGGTTAACCACACAAAACTCTTATCTTAATTGGTACTCAGCACATTGTAATCATGATGGTTATAGGTTAACCACACAAAACCCTTCTCTTCATTGGCACTCGACACATGGTATGCATGATGGTTATGGGTCATCCACAAACCTAGAAATATGGGTTAACCACATGAAACCATTCTCTTCATTGGATCTCAGTACATTGTGATTCTGACGGTATGATGAACATAACGGTGTCCATCCTTTTTTAGCTTGGATAAAATGATGGGGACTCATATTTTTCTGAGGGGAAGCATTGATCTAAATCTTAGCGAGGCTTATAGTCTAAGTTTGGATATATAAGTCATAAGGTCATATTTTTATGTAATAGGGAACTTGACAGATATGTAATTGGTGAAGTCAAACCTAATCAAAGTTTACTTTGTCAACAAGAAACCTTATGAGAAGGTGATATAGAGAGAGTGAAGGTTCGGAATGAGAGATTCCAAAATTGAACTCATTCCATGTAATGGTTCTTCTTAATGGAACCCTTCTTCTCCAACTCTCTCTCTTTTGTCATATTTTTGTGGTGCATTCAAAACATGAATTTTCATTGATGTTCTTGAATTAATTTCATGTTATATTTGTATTTTTTCTATCCTCATCTCTCGACATTCAAGACTTTTGGGTCTTATCCCTAAACATTGAGATCAAAATCTTAGATGGAGTTAGAGCTTAAGATAACCTAAAGGGGAGTTTTCATTGTAGTCAAAATTAGATTATGAAGGGGGTTTACTTGCAACTCAATTCACTAATGCACCTATGAGAACCCCAACTCCTCTATTAAGGTGTGCATTAATTGTGTTGGTTGAGTTTGCATTATCAACTAAGAGTGAATTTTGTGGGTACAAATCACTACATTCAAAGGGAATTTTGAGACTATAGATCACTCCATTTAGTAGCAAATTTTATGGTTGTAGATCATTTCATTCAATAGAGAATTAGATGGCCTTGGGAGTTCCCTTTGTTTCTAATAAAGCCCTTATTTCACAACTACTTCCTGGTGCTAAGAGCACACTTCCATTGAGCTACCAAATTCCCTATTTTTTTTAATGGTGCTTTTAAGTAAAAAAAAAAAACCATGAATTGCACGCATGATTTGTGCAATTCTAGAGTACTAGAGACATTCCTTTAACAAGTTATAGGAATTATTTCTCTTCATTATCCTCACAAGCTTCAAAGGCATCCATTGAATCTATTATGGATGGCTTATAGCTAAATTCTAATATGAGGTGAATTCTCTAGTGCCCTTCTATTAATTTACGAAAAACTAGTTCTGTAGCAGGTGTGGGGTATTGAAAGCAAGTTGAATTGCAAATTTTTCTTTATTCTTTAGGGAGAGTCTTTATAATGGAGGACAAAGATACAATATCTCCACTTTTTTCTCTCTTAAATACAATCCTTGTTAAAGAACTAAATAACATTGAGAAGTATTATGTAAAATATGAGAGCTTCAAACTCATGCTGGTGATTGGATAACAAACTTTGATTAGATGGAGGAAAAATTAAGTCTTTGCAATGAGCAACTTTACATTGATTTAAGAGAGAAAGAATATATCATTACTAGTTTGCAAGAAAAATCTATGCCAAGTCTCTTGCTTGTATTGTGACTATTATAGGTTGGATTAGTTCTAATATATTGCAAGAATCTATTTCAATTTACAACTTTACTTCCTTCATTGTTGATGACACTTTTAATGATGAGAAGATGACGAGGAGTTTATTTCATCCATTTTCACGACTTCGCCTCCTTTGTGGTTGATAAAGATTTGGTTTCCTTTCTTGTTGATCATGAAGATTCCACTTCCTCCTTCCCTGATGTTGTGAATGACAATGCTATGAATCCTATAGAATTGAATTATATTGTTGTGGATTCTTCCTCTACCACTTCATATGATGATAAGAAGAAATATATTATAAATGCTACCACATATCTAATATCATAACCATTATAGATATGTCAGATGTAACATGGATTGATTGCACTTAAATTTTAGACTTTAACTTGAGTAACATACTCATGGATTTGAGTCTAACTTGTTTTTTCAAATGAGTTATACTAATTATAACTGAGATATAAATGAATAAAGAATTTCCCCTCCATTTAGCCCACATAATTAATTAAGAAATTAAATTTAGTTTTATTAAAATTTATTTACATTAACAAATTTTAAATAAAAATGTTATTAAAAAAATTATATATATATATATAAATTTATATTTAAATTTAAGATAAAAGTATGAGTAAGCATAAAAAGAAATTGAAAGCTGAAGTAATAAGATGCACAACCATCAAAAACATATAAAAGAAATGTCAAAGTGCATATGATGATTGGTATAAAAAACTATGAGGTGCATGTGAAGAGGAACCCTGTCAAAGACAAGCACATGAAAACAAATAAAGGGTTGTCTAGAAAAGTGATGAGCATAAGGAAATTGAAACAATGTGGTGATGATTGAAAGTGATGAGAATAAGGAAATTGAAACAATGTGGTGATGATTGAAAGTGATGAGCATAAGGAAATTGAAACAATGTGCACATGATTGAAAGTGATGAGCATAAGGAAATTGAAACAATGTGCACATGATTGAAAGTGATGAGCATGTGTACAAAAGTTGAA
The DNA here is from genome assembly GCA_031772625.1 of Pinus tabuliformis. NCBI lineage: Eukaryota > Viridiplantae > Streptophyta > Pinopsida > Pinales > Pinaceae > Pinus > Pinus tabuliformis. Next base: position 730,005,071 of record CM062814.1, read on the forward strand.
CTTCAAAGTGATGAGCATGGGAAATTGAAACAATGTGTACAAAAGTTGAACTTCCAGACCCACTATGGAAATTGAAACAATGTGTACAAAAGTTGAACTTCCAGACCCACTATGGACACACGATTACTATTCAAGTAAAAAAAAATTAAGTTCATGGACAATTATATTTACTAAAATATAATTGGGAGTATAATTAAATGAAATAATTTGACGTTGAAATAAAATTTACAGTTTTAAAATAATTTTAATTAAACAATTAAGTGTTTGGTTAAAAAATGTATTTTTATTAAACAATAACATATAAATGTGTATAAAACGAAATATGTGAAATTTTTTTTTTTTTAGACAAAGATCGGGTGCTATATATTAATCTGAAAAAAGAAGGCAGATTGCCATACATAAGATGCTTCAAGAGCGTTTTGAATCCAAGGAATCACAAAACAGATTCTTTCCTTGATTCTGACTTTAGTTTGACTGCTCCTAGTGCTACTTATACTACTATAGATTTCTATAAACTGGCGGCCCCAAAATTTACATCTGCAACACATTACTAATCAATCTCAATATGGCTTATCTTCCTCGCTGTTGATCCTTCTGGATCCTGGTCAGTTGCTATCGGCTTTGCGCTGGAGGAGGATGTCGCATCTTTCTTTTCCATCATGTATTTGAGTATTGAGATTCTTTCTTCTGCATGACTACATCTATTGCTCAAATCACTGAACTGCTCATGAAGGGAGTGTACCCTGTGTAAAAAGAGAGCCATCTCCGCTCTATATTTGTCGTGGAGGATTTTACATTGGTCTTCAAGCCTGGTTTCTAAGCTACGCACTTGATCCTCCAACGCTCTCTGTTGAGCTCGAACTTCTTCAAATTCGGCTTGCAGATCCCTGCAGTGAAAACATTGCTCCTCCATTGTGCCCTTTGAGTGGTTGTTGGCACTACGTCTTTGCTTATCTCCGTGCCTCTGAGGATTTATCTTGCTGTTAGTGAGAGCAGCACTGCTCTCAAGGATGCTAAAAGAACTTGGGTGTAGATGCTCGGACTGACAGAGAGTAACACAGATAGCTTGGTGAGACTCAGCTGGGATTCCGCTCTGGAGCCTACGAAAATAAGTTCCAACTGTGGGATGTTGAGGCTGCATACCGGGAATATATAAAGGATTTCCCTGAATGCGGTGATGGGAGAGGGAGCAGCGCATCCCAATGTTCCTCTGCGCCTTCCGACACATATCTTGATCAAAATCTTGTGTTTGATGGCGAGGACGATTTACTTCTTTGTGAATCCTGGTTCCCATGCTTTGATCAGATTGCCTGATCGGGTTTCTGATGCTATTCCTTTCGACCTTATCTATTCTGTCCTCTGCTCTGCTGATTTGCCTGCAGTTGCGGATTCTATTGGTTACGGTGCCCCATGTGCTGACTATGTGCGCGTTCCTCATGGCAGTGGTTGGGTGGTCAAGATATCATTGCAGCTGAGTTGGCCTTTGGGGCGTTCACAGGCCTTGTTGGCATATTTATCAGCATCTTTATTGAGTCCCCGTAGGATATGGTAATAACGGGCTTCCTCCAACATGTCGTGTAGTATCTGGTTTCTGCTGTTGATTTGTTGCAATAGAGTATTTGGCGAGCTCTGCCTTTGCACCATGAGCCGAATTATGATTGCGGAGTCGCCAAAGACAATCACCTTCTTGATTCCCAGCTTGATCAGCTGGGTGAGTCCTTGGAACAAGGCCAGTCCCTCAGCCCTGTTGTTGGAAAGTTCACCCAGCCCCCATTCGAAATGCAAGATAGACTCTCCATTAGCATTGCATATGTGGCCCCCTGCGCCTGCTAGGCCAGGATTTGATTTTGAGGCGCCATCGAAAAATAGGTAGAAACTGTTGCAATTGCTAAGCCAGAGAGCAAATTCTTCTTCTTTGGGCCTCAGTTTCCAAACATTAGTTGGCTCCTTCGACTGCAGATTTTCTTTTCTTGGATCCTGGTCGCTGATAATGCAACCATGTCCATAATTGATCAAATTTCTTTCTTCTACACTGTAGTTGATGACCTCGATTTTGCCTTGGGTGCGGGCTGTAACAGCTTCCACCGCTAAGCTCTTGGCTTTGTGACACATGATTCTAATGTTGTGTCCTTTGTCTTGAAAAACCTTCTTATTTCTGGCTAACCAGATACTCCAAAGAAGAGTTAAAGGTATTGTGTTCCATATCCGCTGTGTTAATTTGCTCTTCCTGCTTTTCCATGGGCAAAGTTTCTTCCAATTGTAGACTGTTTCTACTATAGATGCTTTTGGATCCCATGTGACTTCCCCAACTGAGGCCATATCTTTCCAACAATTTACTGCTACTTTGCAATCTATGAACAAATGTTGCATTGTTTCTTCTGCTTGGCAACAATTTGGGCATCTGGAAGGGCCCAGAATGCCCCTTTTTTTTAAGTTTTCAGCTGTAAGGATCTTACCTTTCAAGAGGAGCCAGAAGAAGAATTTGACTTTCGGGGGGGCTTCCGCCCTCCAGACCAATTTCCAATGACTCCAGATGGCCTGTGGATAGGCTCTTTCACACAGTTGGTGATACCCTGCTTTAGCTGAGTAAGAGGTTCCCGTAGGATCCCAGCGATAACTGTCTTTTTTCCCTCTTTGAATTGGAGCTTTACTGTGCAGATGGTTCTTTAGTGCGAGGACACTTGTTTCTAGATCCCTGGGGTAATCTGGTAGAGTCCAGCCTGTCCAAGCTTGAGAGGGGTTTCCCCATTGCGTAATTTGAGATAGACACCAGATTCCTTTGCTGTTCAGCCAGTTTATGGCTGGAATTGCATCTATGTTGGATCCGATGGGGCGCTGACCTAGAATTCTGTCATTGGAGATGCTTATGCTGTTCCCCCCTCCTGGGACTTTTGAGATGTGTTGGACCATAAAGGGAATGATTTTTTTGCATAATTTCCATATGTTGGAGCTGTCTCTGTTGGGGATATTGGTATCCAATAGCTGGAGCCTGTTGCTGTTCAGATACTTGGCTTCTAGAACTGATTTCCACCAAGCTGTGTCTCCTGAAATTAGCCTCCAAACAATTTTAGCCCCAAGAGCTAGGTTCAGAAGATTTGGAGACCTTATTCCAAGTCCTCCTTTCTCCTGGGGTTGGATAACATTCTTCCAGTTAACCAAGTTAAACTTTTTCTTTTCCGTTTTTCCTCCTTGCCAGAGAAAGTGTCTAAGGGCTTTTTCCATTTTATGATGGAAGGTCATTGGAGCTTGGATCAAAGAAAAGCGATAAATGGGTAAAGAGATCAGACCTGATTTTAGAAGAACGAGGCGTCCTGCTGGGTTCAGCCACATAGATCCCCACTGCTGAATTTTCCTTTTGATTTTATCCAGGATTTCATTCCAAGAGTTGGCGTTCAGAGGTCCCAAACTCACCGGCATCCCTAGATATGTGAAGTGGCTCCAGTCTAACTTGTATGAGACCCCTAACGTGTTTGCAATGCTGTGAATGGTGTGATTTGTTGCATTCCATCCATAGATGCAGCTTTTTACTTGGTTAACTTTTCCTCCAGAATAATCCATGAATTGATCTAGAATTTTTTTGAAGCGCCTTGCAATGGTGTTCGAAGCTCCTCCCATCAAGAGGGTGTCATCAGCAAATTGGGAGTGGTTGATATTCTTTGTGCCCTGCTCGAATTGGATGCCTGTTATTAGGCCTATTCTTCGGTTGTAATCCAAGGCTTTGCTAAGGGATTCAGCCATGAGTATAAATAAATAGGGGGACAGGGGGCAGCCTTGTCTGAGGCCTCGGGAGGATTGAAAGGCTGCACAAGGTCTTCCATTCACCAAAGGGGAGATCCAGGGGTTCGAGATGCAAGCTTTGATCATGTTAATGAAGGAGGTATTGAATCCCATTTTGTGCAAAACTGCAAACAGAAAGGAGTGTCTGACCCTGTCAAAAGCATTGGCAAGGTCAAGCTTTAGGACAAAACCTTTTTCTTTTCGACTAATACTAGAATGAATGGCCTCTTGAACGAGAAGAATGGAGTCAGAGATGTGTCTATTGGCTAGGAAGCCTCCCTGGTTTTCTGAGATTAAAGAAGAGAGATGAGGCTTGAGTCTTGTGGACAAAATTTTTGTAATTATTTTGTATGCAGAATTGCATAAGGATATGGGCCGAAATCTAGAGAAGGTAGAGGGCCTGTTCTCTTTTGGGATTAGAGCTAAATAAGTTGAATTGGTGTAACCCCCCAACTTGCCTTTCCTAAGGACCCAGCGTATCATCTTTAGGAGGTCCTTTTTGATCAGATGCCAATATTCTCTGAAAAAACTAATTGGAAACCCGTCGGGACCTGGGGCTTTGTCCGGGTGGAGACTCCAGATAGCTTTTTGGACCTCTTCCTCTTCTACTTCTTGGGTGAGCTTGCTGTTCATTCCTTGAGTGACTTCTCTAGTCATATATTGGAGTAGGCTTGAGTAGTCTTCCTCACTTTTATCCTCTGTTAGTAGATTTTTGAAATGAGTGGTTGCTGCTGCTTTTATGGTGTCCTGGGTCTCATAGTTGTTCCCTTCACTGTCTTTAATTGTGCTCACTGTATTCCTTGCCTTTCTGACTGTAGCTTGCTTATGAAAGTAAGAAGTATTTTTATCTCCTTCACGCAGCCATATCTGTCTTGACTTTAACCTCCATTTGATCTCCTCATCTCTAACTGTTTGTCGCAGCTGGGCATACAAATTTATCTCATCTTCTTTTGCTTGCTGGGAGAGTCCTACCTCTTCAATATTTTGCTGTATTATCTCGAGGTCTTTTTTGATGACCTTTTTTATCAGCTCAGGTTCCTGATAGTTAGCCTTTGCCCATGATTTAAGGGCCTGCCTCGTTTGCTTCAGCTTTGTTTCCCAAATGTATGTTGGGGAGCCTTCCACATGCTGTAACCAGGCTTGCCTCACCACTTCTCGAGCTGCAGAGATTCGGTTCCAAAGGGAGGAATATTTAAAGGGGAGGGGTCCAAGCTGGCTATGACTTTGCAAGGTAAGCGTGATTGGATAGTGGTCCGAGGCGGAGATATTGAGAATGTCTGACTGACCGTTGGAGAAGGAGGATAGGAATGCGATGTTGATGAGGAAACGGTCAAGCCTTTCCATAATATTGCCGGCTCCTAAACGCCTGTTGCTCCAAGTGTACCTTCGATTCTTGGGTTTTATATCTACCAGATCTTTCTCCTGCATGATATGCTCTAACCGGTTTCTAAAAGGGTCTGAGCTGAAGTTTCCTCCTCTTTTCTCATTGGAATGCATAACCAAGTTTAGATCCCCTGCTAAGATGATGTTGTTGTCATGGTCTTCGTCTAAGCTTGCTTCCAGGGTATTCCAGCTTACTTCTTTTTCTCTGTAGTGGTTCGGTGAATAGACATTGTATATTTTAACCTCTGTTCCATTTTCCCTGCTTTCCAGTTTTACACTTATCCAGTTCTGTTGGATTTTGGTGAAGTTGCAGCTCCACTTGGTGTTGTCCCACATTGTTAGGATGCCTCCCGAGGCTCCTCTTGCTTCACTGGCGCAGCCACAGTATTGCCTTTGTTGATTAATGAGTCTGCTGATTTCGGACTGATCTAGCTTTGTCTCTTGGATAAGGATAATTTCGGGCTTTTCACTTTGGATCAGCTCCTTAAGGGCCGATTTTTTTGAGGGGTGCCCTAATCCCCTGCTGTTCCAAGACAACATTTTCATCATGATTTACCGGTGTTGTGGAGAGGTGCTCGCCTCTCTTTGCCCTTGTTGTTATTTTCCTTGTCCGAGATTCCAAGGATGTAGGATTCTATAGGCGTCTGTGATCCCATTGCTATATCTTTCTGTGTACTTTCTTCCCTGTGCTGTTTAGCCGACTTCCTACCTGGTCCATGCTTTTTTGGAATGTCGCTGGACGCACCATGGTCCTTTGATGAGCTTCTTGTGATCCTTGTTGATATGGTATCTGGGGAGGGCTGGGAGGAATGAGGGGGTGAGGAATGGAGATGCTGATCAGAAGAGGGAGGGTCCTGCTCGGGCTCATCTTCAGAGAGGGATGCGAAAGGGTTGGAAGAAGGAGGGATGGAGGGATCTGAGGGCCGAGGGGAGGAGGAGGGGAAATGAGGAGGGGGCTGCTGAGAGGACGAGGGGGGTTGTTGGAGGGTGAATGAGGATGAGAGGGATGTTGATGGGAAGGTCCCGGGGCTTCAGATTCTGCTTGCTTCAGGGATGTAGTCGTTTTTTTTCTTTTGACCGTTTCCCATTGCCCTTCTTGCTCTGTTGATTCTACATTTATAAGTTTGGGGCATCTATTAGCAAAATGTCCATATTCGTGACATACCTTGCATTTGAAGGGTATCTGTTCGTAGTCCAGCTGTTGAATATGGCACCAGTCGTCCACTTTCAGCTTGATTGCTTCCGGTAGTCCGCGCCCCAGATCAACTTCAACACATATTCGCGCACAGGCTTGCATGTTGTCCTTGGGTTCGCTGCGATCTATGTATTTTCCGACCGCGTTTCCTATAGCCTTGACCGAGTCGTCGCCCCAGCAGTGGAGAGGAAGATGGGGAAGCCTAACCCAGACAGGGACAGCGCTCGGAATGTCAAGTTCAGGATCGAAGTCCGGGGTCCATTTGTTGAGGTAGAGGCCCCTGGAATCCATGAAGTAAGGCCCGTTTCTGAAGATTAGGTCCTTGTCCTCCTTGGTTTCAAAGTGAAAGGTGAAAAAACCTCTGCCACAGAACCTGATAGATATTTTCCCTTGAGTCTTGTCTGCCCAGTTTCGCTCAACCCATCTTTGCACAGTTTTGGGTGAGGGCCATAGTCCTGTAAATTGGCCGATTAATCCTTTCTCCGCTAGTGAGATGGCTGCCATGCGAGGAATGGTCGGAGGCAAATGAACTTCCTGAATCACATCTAGTTTTTTAACGAACTTGGTTGCTGTTGGCCTTGGTCTTTGCTGAGGCAGCGATTTAACCAGATTTGAAAAAGCTTGTTGCAGATCCGGATCCCCACCAGGCGGATCCGGGGGATCCATGAGGCTGATCGAATGAGCAGCAGCAGAAACGATCTCAGGCCGGAGTCAGGCTCAGGCGCGCGCGCGCGCAGAGCAGCAGCAGCAGCGGGGTCACATATGAAATATGTGAAAATTTTATTTTTAATAAAAATAATATATAAATGTAAGTAAAAGCATATAAGTGTATAAAATGAAATAGTGGATTTAGAATTCTAAAATAATAAAAAAAAACTTAATACTAGTGTAATAAAATATTTTCAATTTTAATTATATATATATATATATATATATATATATATATATATATATATATATGTGGGGAAAATATTTATTTTTTAATGTTCTGATGATGATTGTCAATGTTAATGTTTATATGAAAAATATTTATCTTTTAATGTTATAATGATGATTGTTAATGTTAATGTTAATGTGCGTGTATATTATTTAAGGGTATTTAATATGTCAAAATCATTCAGGATTGTACCTAATTTAAGTTACACTAACACTTTATATGGTTGGATTTTTTTGGTCTCTCCTCCTAGGCGAGTTTCGAGCCATGGCTGCCTTGCAAATTGAAACTCTCAAATAAAATTAACAAAATTTGACTAACATATTTACTAGAAATTGCTTCTTATGGTGCAAAACAACATTGTTAAAAGAAGACGTGTTAAAATGTAATACACCTAATAAAAATTACGTATGAGATGATCTGTCTAAACATGTTGAATGAATATGTGGAGTTTTACAAATTTATTTACCTATGCATCATTGTTGCAAGCATGCATAAACAACAACAAACCCCTCAAAGGGAAATTTGCTCCATACCCAAACGATCTAGATTAACAAGCATGTATGCCAAGTCTAAAATCCTACAAAAAGATTGCAAAGTGTTCAACAAAATCTCGGCTTGTGGAGCATGATGATTGTGGCTTATGCCATGAACATGAATGCTCGAGAGGCTTTGGTGTTGTCTCCCTAGATGAATAATCAGTAAGTTACAATGGTTTTACTTTTGTAGGTGTAGTTTAGCCATGTGCCAAAATGGGGGCTTTGAAAGAGGGCATAGAAATTTATGAAGAGATCATTGTAGGTGAGAAACTATGGGTTTGTTATTATTATTATGACAATGACAAGAGGGGATTCACATGGAAGGATTTGAATGAACCAATAGTCATTGAAAAAATTTGAATGAATAAGAGGGTTTAAGATTTCAAATCAATACATAAGGTTCATAGGAGGGAAATGCTTTAATATGTAACAAGAGATTTAAAATGAGAAAGGAGAATTGTGAAAGCATTTTAAAATGGTAGTCGGCTAGATGGACATATTTACATTCACTTGCCATGCTTTCCTCATGATTTTTCTCATGCATTTCCATCCAATTACTCAAACCACTAATAATTCACCCTTCCTTGAATATTTTAGCCTTTCAAATGTTCCAACTTACAAATGTGCATGTTTTAAAGATATTAATTCCATAATAATGCATGTGTAATATTAAATAACATAAGTAGACCACTCACTAATGAGGTATGATCCGTAGTCTAATTGGGAATCTTGGTCAACCTATAGTGGGATTACTCTTGCCACTGATCAATCTAGTAGGATTACTAATAGTAGGAGTGAATAAGTTAACATCAATCAAAATAATAGCTTTGGTTCTAATCTTATAGCCTTCCCCAATTTTTACATTCCCTATAATCATGGCCCCTGTGTTGATGAGAGCATCATTGTCAATCTTAGGATGAATATTCCCCCCTTGATTACCTATGCCTATAAGTGTAATGTGGTGAAGGATTGAGGCATTATTATTGATGCTTGTCATCTCACTGATAATGATGATGTTGTAGTAAATGACCCCTTTTGCTATTTTGGCCATAAAATGGATGGTTATGTTGAACACCTTAGAGATCCCGCTATGGATTGCTAGGGATAGCAAGATTCAACCTTGAGTCTACAACTTGTGTGACACTCATTGCACATGGAAAGTGAAGAAATCATTGAAATCGAGCATACAATTGAAATAATAGAAGCGGGTGGGATTCTTCTCTCTCACCTCCCTCAAGTTGGTTTAAATTGCATCATAGATTTTAGGGACCTCCATGAACACATCCACAACTAGATTGTAGAGGAGCTTATTGAACTTGCTAGAAAGGATGGGGTTTGATAACTTGTTGCATAGGTGAAATGTTAGAGCATGTTCCATTTTCCTATGAACAAGAAGTGTCTTATACAAATATCTTGCATATTAGGCGAGAGAATAATGATCAACCACAAACAAGCTACATATGATAATCTAACACATCTAAATGAATCTCCATGCTCTAATAATCACTTTGAAGACAGGAGTCCCATAAAGGAAGATAGTTGGTGTTTGGTCAATTTAGTGTGTCCTAAATTACTGCATTAATTATCAATCTCGGAGTCGTAGACTGATGAAGTGTGGTACACTATATGTGCAAGGCAGCCTCTTTCTTACCTTTTTGTCGTTTTCAATTTTTATTGTGTTTTGGGGGTTTTTATCTTCGTTTATCTCCTAATATGAATGGAAATCCTATTCCTGAGTTTTAAGAATACTCTAGAAGGCAAGTATGGATGTAGATTTTAAGGCAATTGTGTCCTCTATAATGATTTCCAGAACTTAATACTTTAGAGGGTCTTAGAACTTACTAGTGATGAAATTAATACTTGAACAAGAATAAAAATGTACTGCTATTTAAATCAAGCAAATAATGAACTACTGATCATGAAACCATTATCTCTGCTGCTGTCTAAATACAAAAAAATGAATTAAGCTACTGCACTCAAATAAATCAAAAATCGCAATCTAGTAAAAGTAAAATCAATTCACATCATTCATAGTCCAATACCTCGCTAGGTAGTCTAAGCTATGGCTTTCGAAGATAATGTCAATGATATGAACAAGTTGATGTCTAATTGCAAAAAAGTAAAACTAAAATCAAATCACATCATTCATAATCCGATTCCTCACCAGTTAGTCCAAGCTATGGCTTTCGGAGATAATCGTCAATGATATGAGCAAGTTGATGTCTAATTGCAGAAAAGTAAAACTAAAATCAAATCACATCATTCATAATCCGATTCCTCACCAGTTAGTCTAAGCTATGGCTTTTGGAGATAATCGTCAATGATATGAGCAAGTTGATATCTAATTGCAGAAAAGTAAAACTAAAATCAAATCACATCAATCATGGTCTGATACCTCGCCAGGTAGTCTAAGCTATGGCTTTCGGAGATAACATCAATGACATGAGCAATCTGATATCTAAACTAACTACTAAAGCAAGTGAACAAGACTGGAATCAAAGCATAACTGGAATTAAAAAAAAACTAAGAAAAGAAAAGTCAGCAGAGAGGCTAATTCCATGTCACTAGTTATTGCGAAAATTATATGAAAGTGCCCGGGCCTACTCTATCCTGAAACATACACACATTGATTAACGTTAACAACAATATACAAAGCTTGTAAAATCATAAAGAGGAATGAAATGTTAGTACCATAACAGATGAAATATATACACAGGTGAATAACTATGAAACATGTGCAGTGAAAATAAGGAAACGATACATAAAAACTGTACAGCAACAAGGAAAATGAAACCTTAGCGTACAGGGGCCCTCTGCACAGCCTCAGTCAACAGGCTATCAATCCAAAATTATGTTCACGCAATCATATAGAAACAGAGTCTTCTTTATATATCAAAACAGAGGAAGAATCCTCTCGTTACCACAATGGAACTAGTGTCACGACACATTAGCTTTAACAACAAAATTACATTAACAAAAACTAACTCTATGCGTATAGAAACACGCTATTTATAACAAAAGTTTCATAACTGTTTTCCTGTGAACTACGTGAACAGAAGACATATAAAAGCTAGAGTCCATGGATGCATAATGGTTGTAGAGATTATTAAATCTATCAACTATGGCTGTTGGATTCGCATCGTGGGGCAGTCTACAGCTGTTAGCATGTCTCCAGGGATCTAGGAACGACCACGAATCCTTCACGTGCTTGAAGATGAAGTCCTGTTGATGTAGGATTCCTCTATTTGACCACCGCTTGACCACCTTTGACCACAACTTTCCTTGATGAGTCCGGCTGAACCAATAGGACATGATCCATGTCCAGGTCATTCCTTATCTACCCACGTGTCTTGTTTTACTTGATGACACTTGCAACCTGGAGTTTAACAAAAACAACTGTGGAAAGTTGAATCAGCTGCGGAAAGTGGCTGCATTCCGCAGCTAATGAGCAAAATCTAAGTCAAACAACAAACACAAAAACATAGTTAGAAAACCACTTAAATGCTCTTTTAGAATCAATATGCGATGATTTTTGATAGCTTATGGAGTACTGGTGAGGGGAAAAAGTCTGGGAAAATGTGTAGAAGAGGTGTAATTTCAAAGCTCAACATACCCCCACTGTGAAGGTGTTGCATGTCCCCATGCAACCAAAACTTTGATCATCCTCCTTTCAATTCATGTGTTCTGAGACCTCTGCCAATGCATCCAGCCTTCTTTTCTTTTTTCTTGGGACCACTATCATCCTTGGCTTCCTCATTAGACACCTGAATTTGAGGTTGATGAGAGCCCTGCTCAACCTCCTGTTCTTTTTCTTTAGTTTTCTATTTTTCTTCTGCCATAGCCCAAGATGCAACATGGTGTTGTCGTGAATAATCTTATCTATGCTGCCCTGTTCTTTCAATGTTTCATTTTCTCTTTTGATGTGTCTATGTAAGACCTCCAACTCAAAAACTTCCTATTTTAGTGATTGGATTTGAGCTTCTTGAGCTGTATTAGGCTGGGTAGATGAAGTGCCTTGCTTTGTGGCTGTTTTCTCCAAGGTCTCAATATAATCATACATTTCTTGCTGGACTGGATCTATCTCAGGTGTCGCCTTCCTTAGGTTGTCCCCAAAATTTGGTTGAGAAGGATTGATCTCAAACTTTGGCCGAGAAGGACTATTTTCAAAATCTGGCTGAGGAATAGGAGTATGGTGTGGGCCACGACCAGGAGGGATTGCTGAAGGTTGTTCCGATGTTTCTCCTCCTAAATCAATAAAGTGGGGCTCTTTCATTTGTACTTTTCTCAATTTTCCTTTAAGCCTGGAGCTCCTCCTTAAATTTTGTGAACTAGTGTCTTCTTTCTCCACACTCTGTTTTGCTTTCCCTTTTCTCTTTGCTGCAGTTGACTGTTCCTGAAGGTAAACTAGTTTTTCAGACAGTATTTGGTGGTCCTCTTATGAGGAAGGTTCTGGGGTTTGATAGAAAACCTCGATATTTCTTTTCCCTTTTGATTTTATTGGCTTCTTACCCTCAGTGCTTTCCTTCCCACTTTCAGACAGTTTTTCTTCCCTACTAGTTTCTTCAACTATGTTAGTAGGAGTATCCTGAATTCTATCACTTGTTTTCTTTCTTCTGCTTCTCCTTGATGAGCTGCTTTCAGGGGTTTCTTGTGGATCTTGAAAGAAATTTCTAACTAAAAACTACTCCCAAGTGTCCTTCTTTTCCTTTAATTGTCTTTCAATCAAAATTTTCACAAGGCTGTGATGATACAAGTGGGGTTCTACGCCCCCCAGAATCTTTTGGATGGTGATGGACATTTTCTTCAGGCTATTTAACAAGAAGTAGGGCAAATTAATAGTTTGGTTTTCTAGAAAATTCATTAGCAACCGAGTGTGGTACATGTACATTAACCCGAATCGTCCCTCACAGGTAATGAATTTCTGGATTATCAATAACAGACTAGCCCACTTTTCTTCTAAAGCAGAGACAAGGATTCCACGGTTAAAGATGGTTACATCCATACTTGGATTTCGTAGGATAACCCTCCATGCTCTCTCGTCAAAGCTTTTATTTTTGAATCACCGTTCTCCCTCCTGTGGAAGTTCGGTTACAGCTGCTATGGATGCCTCTATGATTGAGAATTTAAGGTCTCCAACCTCCGCTTCCACGCCATCAAAAGATCTCACAAAAGTCTTCATAACTTTCTTGTTGTAGCCTCTGAATTTCTGAATAAATTGTAGCCACCGGGCCTTCCTTAGCATGCTTTTCACTTGCGAATACCCTTCCATAAATTTGGGCCCTTCCGGTTCTGTTCTCAACAGAGGACCCATTCCTTCCCCTGCTTTAAAATACGTCTGCGTGAATGATAGACTGACGGAGGTGAGACGGTTGTGCTTGCGGGGGATGTAGAAGGACTATGGAGAAAAACCAGTAGTCGTAAATGGAGGGACAAAGAATAGGTAGCGAGAATGAGTTCACAGAACGAAGGCTTATGTGAGCAGACCAACAATACAAATGCAACTTCGATAGGTAGTATGGAAATAGAGTGAACCCGACAAAGTTTTGAACTAGATGGCTGCGAAAGAGACATTAGCATGCTCACAAAAAGGCTGCGGAATTTGTGCGGTAGGAAAGAGCCGTGACCAAATCGATCACGTCCTCATAATTACCCAGTTTAATAGATGGAGTGTCAAATTATGATTGAACACGAGTTAAGTTCGAAGATGGATCATAAAGCTGTTAGAAATTAATGCAAGGTTCGTGGTGGAATTATGGAAAGGTTATGGAGCGGTTATGGAAGCTATAAAGGCGAATCATTACATATAATGGAGCTGGTGGTTTCATAACTATGTAAAATGTTTTTTAAAACGCTATTTGAAACGAACTTTTCTCTTACCTTGGAACTTACCACTTCCGTCCACTGACCTTTGATTGGGTGCTTATTGTATGCTTCTAAGTGATTTATATCTTCAAAATATCTTCCTTTTACCATACCTGCATTTGATTTTCATGATCATTTAACTAACATCTGACTGTCAGTGTTGAAAAACAGAGTGATGGTTGTGGAATCAGCTTCTAGCTGCGGAAACTGGGTTCAGCTGCAGAAACTGATCATATGACTGAATGGAGATGGATAAATAATGACTGAATGAATGAAAATGGTCATAAAAGGAATTTTATTGGCGGAATGAGATGATGAAATGAAATGAAATGAAGTGAAGTGAAATGAGGTGAAATGAAGTGAAGTGAGATGTCATGAAACTATGAATACAATGAGAGAGGATTTTTTTTTTGGAAAATATAGGGCGTCAGGAGTTCCTGATTTTCGCCCTGTATTTTCTGTATAAGACTGCCAATCAGTGATTGGTTTTCAGGCTTATACACATTTTATTTATTTTTTTATTTTTTTATAAAAACAGAAAAGAATAAAGGCTAGGCTGGTGGAGAAGAAGGATTCTTCTTTACCAGCCTTATTGCAAAACTATCTTGAAAGATTTTGCCAAATTCCTCTTTTGAGAGTGGCTTATGATAGATCTTTAATCTGTGGCCATTCACAATAAGAGGAGTTTGATGTTCATCAATGGTTTTGATTCTTACCACTCCATTGCTAAAGATTTTGTCAATTTCATATGGCCCAAGCCAATGAGTCTGAAATTTTCCTTTAAAATCTTTAAACTTGGAATCAAATAGCAATGCCCAAGCTCCTTCTTGAAACTTTTTCTCCTTGATGTATTTGTCATGCCACTTAGCTCTTTGATATTGAACTAGTCAGTTCTTAGGATTGCCTCTTATCTGATCTCATCTAGCTCATTCAGCTACTCCATTCTATGCTTTTGGGCTTTTGATAGATCCATTCCCAACTGAATTGCCATCTTGAAAGTTTTGACTTGGAACTCAATGGGGAGCAGGACTTCTTTCCCATAAACAAGTTCATAGGGAGAATGTCATGTTGTATTCCTCCATGTAGTTCTATAGGCCCATAAGGCTTCAGGAAGCCTTTCTGCCCAATCTCTTATGTGTAGATGAACAATCTTAGTGATGATGCCTTCAATAACTTTGCTTGTAGACTCTACTTGACCATTTGCTTGCGGATGGTAAGGAGTAGATTTTCTGTGCTTATTTTGTATTCTTCCATCAGCTTTTCCACCAGGTTGGATGTAAATTGACTTCCCTGATCTGTCACAATTTCTCTTGGAACACCAAAGCGAGTAAAAATATCCTCATAAAGAAAACTAACAACTGAATGCTCAGTAGCAGAAAATAATGCTTTGGCTTCTACCCATTTAGTGACATAATCAGTACATACCAATATATACTTTCTTTGTTTAGATGGTGGGTTAATAGGTCCAATGAAATCTAAAGCCCATTTTTCAAAGGGTTTGATGAGTACCTGTGGCTGCAATGGCATTTCATTTGAAAGGGTAGGTTTCCCTACTCTTTGGCAGTTGTCACACCTTTTGACATATTGTTTTGCATCTTTGAAGAGGGATGGCCAATAATATCCTAAAGAGAGGATTTTATAGGTTGTCCTTTTGTCAGCAAAGTGTCCGCCGCATGGTTCATCATGACATGCTTTGAGGATATCAGGCATTTCATCTTCCCTAACACATCTTTTGATCACAAGATCTGGCCCTGTTTTAAACAATTCGTTAGAAATCCATGAATATTTTCAACTCTCCTGAATAATGTTTCTTTTTTCACCAATAAATAAATGTGGAGGTAGTTTCCCTGTAACCAAATAGTTAGCTATATCTGCATACCAAGGGGTCTTAGTAGTTACTGCAAATAAATATTCATCAGGAAACTTATCCTCTACAGGAGAATCTTCTTTAGTATTCTGAATCCTAGACAAGAAATCAGCTACTGTATTTTGTTTCCCTGGTCTATCCAACACAATAATATTGAATTCCTGTAAAAGTAGGAGCCACCTTGTAACTCTGCCATTAGTAATAGGTTTGTTCATTAGATATCTAATTGTAGAATGATCAGTATGAATAAAAGTTTCATAGCCTGTTATATAATGTCTGAACTTATTGATTGCATGAACAACAACTAAGAACTCTTTATCAGTCACAATATAGTTCAACTCAGTGGGAGTTAAATTTTTACTGGTATAGTAAATAGCATAAGGAACTAAATCTTTTTGACCCAACACAACTCCTAAAGCTGTATCTGAAGCATCTGTAGAAATATGGAAAGGAAGTTTCCAATTTGGTCCTCTCAAGATAGGCGCTTCAGATATTCTTGTTTTCAAAGTTTCAAACGCTGATTGGCAATCAGGATCCCATTTGAATTCACAGTCTTTTGTAAGCAGTTTGAAGAGTGGAGATGCTATTTTAGTGAAGTTTTCTATAAATATTCTATAATATGCAGTAAATCCTAGAAAAATTTTAACATCTTTTTGACAATTTGGAATATGCAATTTGGAGATGACTTCAAATTTTGATCTATCAACTTTAATCCCATCTCCTAAAATATGATGTCCTAAAACAATACCTTCAGTAAACATCATAAAGCATTTTTCATGGCTTAATGAAAGGTTTGTCTCTTTACATCTTATAAGGACTTTTTCCAAATTTTTTAATACCTCTTCAAATGAATCACCATAAACTGTAAAATTATCCATATAAACCTCTACACAATCATGGATTAGATCAGAAAAAATTCCTAGCACTGCTCTTTGGAATGTTGCGGGTGCATTACATAATTCAAAAGGAAGCACTCGATAAGCAAAAGTTCCCCATGGACAAGTAAATGTGGTCTTATCCTGATCTTCAGGTGCTACCTGAATTTGATTATGACCACTAAAACCATCCAGAAATGAAAAGTACTTTTTGCCTGCTAATGTATCTAATACTTGATCGATAAAGGGCAAGGGAAAGTGATACTTCAAAGTTGCTTTGTTCAATTCCCTGTAATCAATGCATACCCTCCATTTACCATTCTTCTTGGGTACTATAACCAAAGGAGAAACCCATCGGCTATCTGAAATTGGATAAATGAAGTTTACATTTAGTAGTTTTTAGAGCTCTTCTTTCACTATCTCCCTAAGATTTGGATTCATCCTTCTCTGAGGTTGTCTGATTGGTCTACTGTTTTCCTCGATATAGATATGATGGATGCAAGTCTTAGGGTCAATACCTTTCATATCAGTATACTCCCATGCAAATGCAGTAGAATGTTTTTGCAAGATTTTGGTTAGCTCTTCCTGTTGTGATTTTTCCAAATTTTTGTTGATATTCAATGTTTTACCTGGAAGAATCTCAATGGTAGAACTACCGAACTCTTCCATAGAGTAAAGAGACATTTGTCTTGATGATAAATACTCAATATCAGAATCTAACTGAAATTGTGTGTGGTCATATTCTGAAGGTGTTTCAAAATTTTCTAATGTGTTCAGAATTTGACTATCTTCACTAATTTCAGAAATGGTAAAGACAGGTTGTATACTGTCCTCATCATCGACCCATTCATTGTCTCCTACTTCTGTAACTGCTTTTGCTGGAGGATACAAATTGAATTTCTTTGTCGAACTACCATCAGAAATGTACATATCTCCAAATCTACAACTAATGAAAGCATCAGCTGTGGCTAGCCAAGGTCTTCCTAAGATGAGTGGGTGCCCTCCTAAATTACTCTTGGGAGTCAAAATCATGAAATCTACTGGATATTCCCAAGAATCTAAGGAGACTGAAATATCTTCTAATACACCATCTGGTTTGATTATTGATCTATCTGCAAGTTGCAGTAAGGTGGGTGTAAAAAGAAGATTAGGAAGTTTAAGCTGTTCCATAGTCTATCTACTCATAATGTTGATAGTAGCCCCTAAGTCAATCAAAGTATTTGGAATTTCTATCCCATTTATATGTGTCTTGACAATTGGACTACCTGGATCTACATATTTTTGCATGGTAATTTTTCCCATCATGATATCTGCAATTTTTCCTACCAGGTGGATTCTTCTTGTATCTCTTGGTTTCCTTCCTGGTCTTTTGAGACTCAACTCCTTTATTGTTTTTGCTAGAATAGGAATCTCTTTAATGGCTTGTAGCAAGGGAATCTTGATACAGACATTCTTTAATTCATCTAGAAAATCATAGTCAGGCAATAAGATTTGTTTTTCCACCCCTTTGTCAATTTGTAATCTTTCAGGGAAAGGAGGTGTGGATGAAGATGTAGGTTGCTCAACTATAGGAGTTGTGGGGGTTGACTCTTTTTCTTTTTCTTTTTGAATGTTTGGGTTTTGAAGAGATGCTTCCTTAGAACCTTTATTGGCTTTAAGAGAATCCTCCTCAGAGGTATCTTGCTTTTGAACATCTATAGAAGGTTTTTCTAAAACTCTACCAGACCTGAGTTGTACATCATTGAGAGGAACAATCATATAGGTAGGAAATTGTTGTCCTTCTACCATGTAATCATTCTGAGGATTTTTGTTATTGGGATTTGGCAATAGCTGGGCTGGTAATTGATTTGTCTTTTGTTGAAATGGAAGCAAGAGTTGAGAATTTGGATTTTGTTGAGAAGGTTGTTGTTGCGGAAATGGTAATGAAAGTTGTGGGTTTTGATTTGGAATTTGTGGATTTTGTTGATTTTGAAAAGATGGAGGATGTTGATAAAATTGAGCAAATCTCCCATAAGGATTTTGCATCCCTTGTGCCCATGATTCGTATGGATTTTGAGATTGGGGCCCAGGTTGTTGCCAAGAATTCCAATTTGGTGGGAGCTGAAAGTTCATAGGATTGTTAAATCCTTGATTTTCTAGCCCCTGCCATGGTCTTTTTGAAACAAAACAAAGGGACTCTACTGAATTTGGATCTTCCTGAAAGACAGCTTTGAGCCCATGAATTGAAGGTTAATCCTTGGTCTCATGGCTTTCTGAGCAAATCACACATGTCTCTACAACTTTTGCATCCAAGGGACATTCCCTTAAAGCATGTTTCTTTCTACATTTTGGACAAAAGATGGCTAAGGCTTTGGCTTCTGCTTTCTGTTTGTTTTGTATTTTAAGGGTGTCTAATTGTTCACTAAGGCTCCCTAGAATATCAGTTTTGAACTCATCAAGCATATTGCCAATCTCTGCCCTACTTACTGATCCAGTTGCAGATTTGTTTGCTTTAATAAGAGAAGGATCTCTAGGCCCTTTTCCAGTTTTAAATTTTCCCCTTGAGAGATGGACACATAGTTCTGCTATGTCATGGAGTGGAAGTTGAGAAATATATCCCTTCCCCATCATGTTTAAAATATCTATCCATTCATCTCTAATGGCTTTCAATAGAAGGGATTTCAAGGTTTTCTCGTCTAAATTACTCATTTTTTCTCTCTTTAAGTTGTATTGAAATCTTTCAAGTAAATCCTCCAAGTTTTCATTTTCTTTTTGCATCATCTTGAATACCTCATCCTTATGATTGGTGGGCATACAATAATCTAAGTATCTATCCAAAAATGTTTGTTTCATATCATTCCAAGTCCTAATAGATTGAGTGACTAATCCCATGAACCATTTCAAAGCAGCTCCTTTCAATGTTGAAGGAAACAGTTTGAGTTTTTGAGAGTCTTCCATATAGTCATAGGTTCAGCACAAGACTTCAAACTCAAATAGAAATGTCTCAGGATCCTTACTTCGCAACCCATAAAAGTTTGGGAGGACAGATGGTGAAATATTTTTCATTGTTGTATGGGTTTCCTCATCGGCTATAGGGAATCCAAATGAGTTGTCTCCATCCCTATTTCCCCCATTGTTACCTCTACCTGCTCCATTGTTTCCTCCTCCTCTACCTCTACCTCTACCCCCTCCTCCAAATCCATTCACTACTTCCTCTGTCATGATAGTTTCCTCAAAGTTCTCAGAGTCCTCTAGTTCTTTTATTAATGGCGAACGAGGAAGAATTTCTCCCTCCTCTTCTTCAGGTGATTCTACTTCTTTGATTACAATATGTTCCCCTGTAGAACTGAAGAAAGGTTCTTCTCCTAGGTCAGATTTGATGGATAGTGTGGGAGAGTCTTCTAATTTAGTTGCTGCCCCTTGAATTCCAGGAATCCAAAGGCTAGGAGTGTGAGTCGGAGATGATGGAGGTGTAGCTTGTCTATGCCTTGAAGTAGCTGGAGTTGTGAAAATCAAACTTTTTGCTTTGGCTATAAACCTTCCCCTAGAATCTCTTGCTCTATGCATGTCATTTTTTTTTTTTTTATTATTATTATTTTTAAGTCGGGCTAACAATTCTCTTTCTGATCTTCCAGGTCACACTAAGTACAAGAAGAGAGCATAATCAAGAAATTATTGAACTAACAACTCTCTTTTCTGATCCTCTAGATCACACTAGGTGCAAGAGGAGAGCATACTTCAAGAAGTTATCAATTTTTCCCTTTTTTCTTTTAAGAGATTGGCTACCCAGTTACACTTCCCCGGCAACGGCGCCAAAATGTTTGGTAAATTTAGTGTGTCCTAAATTGCTGCATTAATTATCAATCCAAGAGTCGTAGACTGATGAAGTGTGGCGCACTATATGTGCAAGGCAACCTCTTTCTTACCTTTTTGTCGTTTTCAATTTTTATTATGTTTTGGGGGTTTTATCTTCGTTTATCTCCTAATATGAATGGAAATACTATTCCTGAGTTTTAAGAATACTCTAGAAGGCAAGTATGGATGTAGATTTTAAGGCAATTATGTCCTCTATAATGATTTCCAGAACTTAACACTTTAGAGGGTCTTAGAGCATACTAGTGATGAAATTAATACTTGAACAAGAATAAAAATGTACTGCTATTTAAATCAAGAAAATAATGAACTACTGATCATGAAACCATTATCTATGCTGCTGTCTAAATACAGAAAAATGAATTAAGCTACCGCACTCAAATAAATAAAAAATTGCAATCTAGTAAAAGTAAAATCAATTCACATAATTCATAGTCCAATACCTCGCCAGGTAGTCTAAGCTATGGCTTTCGGAGATAATGTCAATGATATGAACAAGTTGATGTCTAATTGCAGAAAAGTAAAACTAAAATCAAATCACATTATTCATAATCCGATTCCTCGCCAGTTAGTCCAAGCTATGGCTTTTAGAGATAATCGTCAATGATATGAGCAAGTTGATGTCTAATTGCAAAAAAGTAAAACTAAAATCAAATCACATCATTCATAATCCGATTCCTCGCTAGTTAGTCTAAGCTATGGCTTTCGGAGATAATCGTCAATGATATGAGCAAGTTGATATCTAATTGCAGAAAAGTAAAACTAAAATCAAATCACATCAATCATGGTCTGATACCTCGCCAGGTAGTATAAGCTATGGCTTTCGGAGATAACATCAATGACATAAGCAATATGATATCTAAACTAACTACTAAAGCAAGTGAACAAGACTGGAATCAAAGCATAATCGGAATTAAAAAAAAAAACTAAGAAAAGGAAAGTCAGCAGAGAGGCTAATTCCATGTCACTAGTTATTGCGAAAATTATATGAAAGTGCCCGGGCCTACTCTATCCTGAAACATACACACACTGATCAGTGTTAACAACAGTATACAAAGCTTGTAAAATCATAAAGAGGAATGAAATGTTAGTACCATAACAGATGAAATATATACACAGGTGAATAACTATGAAACATGTGCAGTGAAAATAAGGAAACAATACATAAAAATTGTACAGCAACAAGGAAAACGAAACCTCAACGTACAGGGGCCCTCTGCACAGCCTCGGTCAATAGGCTATCAATCCAAAATTATGTTCACGCAATCATATAGAAACAGAGTCTTCTTTATATATCAAAACAGAGGAAGAATCCTCTCGTTACCACAGTGGAACTAGTGTCACGGCACAGTAACTTTAACAGCAAAATTACATTAACAAAAACTAACTCTATGCGTATAGAAACACGTTATTTATAACAAAAGTTTCATAACTGTTTTCCTGTGAAACTACGTGAACATAAGACACATAAAAGACAACGTCCATGGATTTAGCATAATGGTTGCCGAGATTATTAAATCTATCAACTGTGGCTATTGGATTCGCATCGTGGGGTAGTCTACAACTGTCAGCATGTCCCCAGGGATCTAGGAACGACCACGAATCCTTCACGTGCTTGAAGACAGAGTCCTATTGCTGTAGGATTCCTCTGTTTGACCACTGCTTGACCACCTTTGACCACAACTTTCCTTGATGAATCCGGCTGAACCAATAGGACCTGATCCATGTCCAAGTCATTCCTGATCTACCCATGTGTCCCGTTTTGCCTGATGACACCTACAACCTGGAGTTTAACAAAAACAACTGCAGAAAGTTGAATCAGCTGCGGAAAGTGGCTGCATTCCGCAGCTAATGAGAAAAATCTAAGTCAAACAGCAAACACAAAAACATAGTTAGAAAACCACTTAAATGCTCTTTTAGAATCAATATGCAATGATTTCTGATAGCTTATGGAGTACTGGTGAGGGGAAAAAGTCTGGGAAAATGTGTAGGAGAGGTGTAATTTCAAAGCTCAACATACCCCCACTGTGAAGGTGTTGCATGTCCCAAATATCTTCCAAACATGGATTATTTCACATGCCTAAACAATTTTGTATGGAATCCATGTTTTTCAATGGCAACAAAGAACATGACTAAGATACTACAACACCAATAAAACTTTGAACAAATATTTCATAAATATAAACCATTAGCAATGCACATACACTTACAATTGCATATATGTTTTTCTAATTGTAAGTTATCATGTAATTTGGTTATATGCCCAACGATTCCATTAACAATGAACACCTTTATTTTCATTTCGTCATGTATAGATAATTAATCAACTTTTTGGCATGACATGCTCGTTTTCATTTGTCGATAATATAACATAACATAATTCCATTTTTATGAGATTGAGTTGAATCATCGACCCTCTTTATATACAGATTTTATATATAAAAGAGAGAGCGTTGGGGTTTTACATAACATTTTGCTATTAGGGTTTTACTCTAGTCTAATTGTTGCTAGTAGCATATGATGTATGGCTATATATTATTTTTACTATTTATTCATTGCGATTATGTAATTAGGTAATATAGAAAACAAATTTCTTAATTTATTATGGATCACAAAAACTTGAATTTAGAAAATATATTATTTTATTTATAAATTAAAATTATATGTCAAGTTTTAATAGCACAACTCATTGAGGATGGGCCTCGTCAGCAAGGCAACCCAAGATCAAATCTCGTGGGGGTAGTTGTGCCCTGTGTTAGGGGAAGGAGACATGGTAAAAAATCCAGTCAGCTAAGGGCTGGTGTGGCCCAGGCTGGGTGCAATCCTCGGGTGACTTTGATGGCTTAGATGCCCCTGGGTCGCAACTCCTCAAGCCATAGGTCAAGCCTGGAGGATCACAAACAACTTGACAAATACAAATATTGTTGAAAGCCAACAATTATCTATAAAACGTTTATTGTTGAAAGCCAATAGATTTTAAATATAAAAGTTAATGTAAAATTACTTATAATCTAATACAAGATTATTATTTTTTGTAATATTTGACAGAGATTTCTATTGATATTCAAAAAATAAAAATACAATTGATGGTCTGGAAAGTATTATGTTGACCTTGTCAACCATAAAAACTACTAGTATCGCAAGCCCAACAATAACTGACTTGCTTGTCAAGAGACCACAAAACTTAAGTGAACATTTAGCCATGACGATTGTCTAGACATACAAAAAATACCATAGTCGCTGATAATATGATGTATCGACGACACAACTGCTTACCATAAGAAAAGGACAAACGTACTAGGGTGATAAACAAGAACAAAAAAATATTACCAAGAGAGCAAGATAGAAACAACATATCTCAGAAAACCAGAGGTGGAATCATTCATCTAGAATGATTATATGTTGTTTTGGAGAAGAATTGGCATTGATCATATTGACTGAGGTAGTGTTGATAACTGCTTCTCCATTCTGAGGTGTTGTAGAATCAAAATATGAATATGTAGTTATGTAGCATTCTATTTTATTCATATGAACGACAATATCATCCATATCATATCTAATGTCTTGCTTAATCCTTTTCGGTTCCTCCTGGCCAACAAAGAGTTTATAATTGTCAACCTGCTTGTCTCTAAGCACCATGTGAAGCAGAGAATCCATCTGTATGTGTGTAAATAGTGAGTGCAAAAAATGAAACCTTCACTTCCTCCATTTTCCTGGGTCTGGTACCCATTTAGTCTTCCACATACAAATTTCAGAGATTGAATGATACATTATCTCTCTAAACTCTCGTGCTTCTAAGGATCAAATTTCCCTTTGAACCTCGAGAAGCACAACATCAAAGAAATTTTCCAATGACTCCCACCCGAAGAGACGTCGTTCTCTAGATGAGGACACCGCAAAAGAGCCTCCCCTTTGACTGATTAAGCATTTTCATGGAGCCATAGGAAACAATAACCTATAAACAAGCTTAACAGAAAACTTTTGGGATAACCCACGAGGGAATTTTGGGTGAAGGAATGGATAGGGCCTCAACACAAGTCCCCCAATTACCATAGACCAGGAAACTAGTGGATGTGAAGACACTTCTAGTGACTCAATATAGACATCATCCAAGAATCTGAAGCAGTAAATGTTTATACCAAAAAAGACTCCCCACCAATGACTCTCAACGATAATGATATTGACACCATTAAAACCATATTGAAAATGAACCATTGTACCACACTCCAGCCACCTAGGCTGGGAAGTTAAAAGATAAGCCCAACTGTTTAAGATATTGGAGATCAGTTGAAGGGAGTACCACGACCAATTCAAAAGTAGGGCCAGATGATGATGTGTGCAGAAAACACACACAAAAAATTTGTTGTCCACCTTTGTCCCCCCGACCCCTTCTGCTAACAAAGTTTATCTAAGAACTTGAGAATAAAATGAAATGCCCAGTACGACAACCCATGACAGTACCCAAAAATGAAACTTGGGATGGATTGGAACACAAAGAGAACAAAATGAGTATACACCAAAGACGTTTACCTAACCTGAACAGACAACATCACCAACCCAGTTCCAAATGAAACGACCAATACTTGATTGGTGTTAGTGGTAGATAATTGTGAAACATAGAGAAATATTTCAACTTGAAAGGAACAACTCCAATGAAATTAGGGCCATAACCCACCGAAACACTCACTCTAAGGAAGAAACTGCAACCAACTTGTAGAAAAAAGTGACACTGAGAAAAACAAACAACCAGAGCTTACCCTAAGAGGACTAACATGGTAAGGTGCCACCTCGGATATGCAACAACTATTCACCACCCTTGTATATCAAAAGAGCTTGTATGTAGTAGTGTGAACGAGACTTTGCAAGGCCGAAGCCTAGTAGAAAGTGAAAACCATACATTCGCTAAACGGCAAGCGGTAATTCTAAAAATAATTTTCACATGCCAAAAAACTCTCATGATTTGGCTATCATAAATGCAGGGCGATCGCTTATCGGGGTACAACAATCCTACCTCCAATCTCCTACAAGACCACACCTCCATTCTTGCTTTGAAAACATAAATGGAATGTTTGATAGTGTGAGTGATCCCAAATACCCTGTACCATACCCTTGTGATATAAATGCCGCAAAAAACCATCCATACGACATACTTGCATGCATCCTCGCTACCACTCTATGCGATCGGGAGTATGCACCAAGTGGATGGCCTAACACACTCGTCAAGGGCCACCTCCAACTTAACCACCCGACGCCAATTCATGTCACTCATTGTGCTCGTTTTCCGGAAAAGGTCCACCATAGAACACCGAGGACTATCCACCGAAATCTCATCCCAGTTCAGTGGGATCTCAACCCCATCATGGAATCATCTAATGCAATATACTTATATAGTAAATTTGAGATAAGAAGCTAAAATAATAATAAAACAATATTTTTTTATTAAAAACTAATATTATAATATTCGATACATTATTCATATAACAATTAAAATTATTAATATTTATTAGAAACTACTATTATAACATACAATAAGTTAGTTCACATTTTATTATAAATATTTTTAATTATTTAATATTATAATAGAATAAATAAAATAATTATTTATATAATATTTAAATTATTTTTCTAATAAAGTTATTAGATAATAAGTTTGGGTTTGTTTGCATTCTCAGTTTTTAGTTGACAACAGAGACAAACCGTGTTAGTCAAATGGAAGACCTAGTGGACTATTCCCATGACCCCAATGATTATCTCTAGATCTAGGCCGACCCTCCAACTAAGACACACCCTATGGAGGACTGGGACATAAATGTCACATTTTCGGTAGAGGATGGAAGATACGTAGCAGGAATGGATGAGGATTCGTCTCAGCCTCGGTTTCAAGCCCAAGGAGTGGTAGAGGAATGTATGCCACCTCCATGTATGTGGTACTAGGTATTTTCTCTCACAGGGAGCAAGGTTTTTCCTCACAAGCTCCACATCAGTTGTACATAGGCCAAGTTTCGAAAGAAAAATTAGGGTTTGATCAAGATCAGTTAGGGGACTCTATCCCTTTGGGGCTCGGAAATTTCCATAAGGAATTCATTTAGGATACGATGAAGGGTTTAGGGCCCATCTATGTTTTATATCCAGGCTTGGAAGACATCTCTTTAGGAATAATCTCATTGGTTTCTTGGAGGGAAACCCTAGTGGGGAGAACTCAACAATGTCCTATTATGCCAATAGGGAAGGAGGACTCCAAGATAAAATCGGTGCCTGGGTGAAGCCGATAGAAGCCCTAGGAGCGTCGACAAACTCATTTGGGTACACCTGCACGAGGATGAAGAAGGAAAAGGTCTGGTGTGCAAAGATCAAAAGCGAAGACCCGCAATTGGTTATAGGAGAGGACGTCTAGATTCTGAAGGTGATTAGAATGACAGAATTGATGGTGGTAGGGAGAGAAAGAGGGTGGCGTTTTTTTGCAATTTTTTTGTGAGAATGGGTCAACAAAGAATGGAGTAAGTCATTGGACATGATGTCATCGATGAGTATCCAACCTCGTTGTTGGTTTATGTTTCATTTTGGATCGGTAGAGGCTGCATCATGGGAATTGGGGAAAAACTGGAGTTTAAATGCTACACCGGTTTTGTTAAAATGATGGACTCCCCTTTTCGATGCTAGTTGTGGAAGACTCAACATTGCTCCTGTATGGGTAAGATTACTGGGGTTACCCTTACAATTATGGTCAGTGGAATCATTTTGGGCCATAGGGAATGAATTGGGGGAATTCCTAGAAGCCAGCATGTCCTTTCTCTCTTTGAGAAACATGTCTTTAGTTCATATTTTGGTAATTTGGACCCCCGTGAAGTTTTTTATGTAGAATTGGAATTGTGTTTCCTTTGAATTTATCATTGCCAAACACTGGACAATGAAGGGATCCCTTTCAAGTGTAGAACAACATAGACACATTATGAAGGATTGTCCCCTTCCTTTTGTTGGCAAGAAGGGATTACCGAATCAATGGTCAAGTAGGAAAAGAGGGCAACAGATAAACAATTAGACAATGAATACTGAGGAACACCCTTTAGCTTAGTAGAAGAAGTTGGATCTTCTAGTGCCTCAATCGAAAATCATAAGCCCTAATGTTTCTGATAGTCATGGCGAGTTGGTGATGGATACATGAGTCTTAGTCAAGGTTCAAACAGGTGCTCCTTCTTCATCATCAATCACCCCCTCAATTAATTCCTCTCCCCCTCACTCGTTAATAAATTTAATCAACTCATTGACTGGTTTGGACATGGGTTATGCTCCCTCTTCTATTTGTGCTCATCTTGTTGATTTCACTTCCTCCCACTCTCCATTTGCACAAGTTATTTGTTCGTTCCCCGGTGTAAATCCTTCTTTCCCCTCCCTGAAGGTGGCCTTGCCCATTGTGCAATAAGAATCTTCAAATTCCCTCCCCCATTAAAATATTTGACCTCGACATCCAATGGGAGATCCCACTCTTTACATTGGAAATCTTGGCCCCTCCTCCCCACCTAAGGTTGGTGGTCCCACCTATCAAAATCCTAATGGAAAGTTAGATATAATGTAGAAGAAGGGAAACAAAGGTCAGTTGATGAGGCATTTAGTGCAGCACAATCCCTAGGAGGGTTATCCTCATGATTTTTCTATCTTTTAACTGTTTGTATTTGGCTAGGTCATCTAAAAAACTATCCTTGAGGAGACTAGTGTTTTCATAAAACTCAGATATAATTTTTCTATAAGAAAAATTAGGGGAGGGTGGCAAGATTACCTAAGTGTTGGAAATCATTTTACTCGGCTATCCTTTCATATGTTCAGATGCCAAGGGAATATCTATGGGTTTGGTTGTATGGTTCAATTTAAACGATCTTATTTTTTTGATAGAGGCCTTTGAAGTTTGGGGTCTTCATGCCAGAACTAGACCCATCTTTTATTACATCTATCACCTTCTAGCGAGCTACAAACTTGTTGGTGTGGGTCCAAAAGCAAGACAATTTAGAGAAACGGGCGATTAGGAGAGGCAATGATTGCAAAACACCATGATTGTTTCCTTTTGGAAGAATATTTGATGGACAAGATCACATTGTTTAGGCAATGGATAGGGAATGACAATTAATCAGATCATTATCTAATTTTTTTTTGTCAAGTGGTCTGATTTCATCGAAGATTACATTAGGCTTGACCTATGGCTTGATAAACTGCAAACCAGAGGCATCTATGTCGTAAAAATCACCTGGGGATCGCACCCGGCCTGAGCCACACCAACCCTTAACATGACTAGATTTTTTCCCACAGAGTTTCGAACTGGTGACCTTCACATCACGGAGTGACTTAACAATACACCTCATCACTGTCTATTCTACATTTCGTGGGCATCATCTGTTAATTTTTAGAAATAAAGGGGGAAGTGCATAAACCTACAAGCCATTTCAAGTTTAATGCCTCCTAGTTAAAAGATGATAACTTTCACAATTTAGTCTAGGAGAATTGGATTCCCCTCAATCTAGATCTGAGAGTCCCTATTGAAGCCCATTTTATAGAACAACTTAATAAGGTAAAAATATTCACCCTTTAGTGGTCCATCCTCAAGAATCATAGGGAAGACGAAGAACTAAAATTAGTGGAGGAAGAACTAAGGAGTTTGGAGGATCTTGAAAGGGGAGGGTGGGGGGGGAGGTGGGGTTATGTGACTGATGGATTGAAACAAAGAATATTTCAGTTACATGGATCTAAAAGAATAATGTAGGAATAGAAGGAGGCCCTATGGAGATTTAAAGCAGTGTAGTCTTGCTGAGGAGTGGGGATGATAATACAATTTTTTTTCAAAATTTTGCGAAAGGGAGAAAGTCCAATAGCACCATATGGGCATTGAATGATCAGGAAGGGTGTAATTCCACCACTTTTGAGGAGTTAGCTAGGTTAGGGAAGAGAATTTTCAACAACCTGTTCAATGCGCCTTCTAAAACTTCTATAGTAGAAGTGATTCGTGTGGATCGAGCTTTTACCTGCTTTAACAATGATGAAGATAAGAAATGATTATAGGAACCAGTTTCAGAAGGCGAGAAGTAAGGGGTCCTCAACTGTATCCAAAAAAACAAGAGCCCTAGGCTAGATGATTGGATTGTAGAATTATTTATGGGTCTTTATGACATTTCGGGAGAAGCCTTGCTTAGAGTGGTTGAGGATTCTTAATGGAAGGATGTTGGCATCTTTCAACTTAACCTTTATAACCCTCATTCCGAAATCAGGTGGCCATTCATCTTTTGATGATTTTAGGGTAATACATTAGAGAAATTTCAAGGTCTAAATGGGGCCTCCTAAGGAATATTATAAAATAATAGTGGAAATAATAAAATAAGGTTATATTACATAGTCAAATTTTAGAGGAAAAAAGAAAAAAACTACTTTTTCAACTCATATTTTCGGCTTAACTCCCTACAACTTTACTCAAATTTCAGGTGGAAGCACTCGTTGGATGCGAAATTTAATTCCTCATCCAAGGAGTACCCATGTTTCATAATTTTGATGGACCCTGCTACATGACAAATGAAAAATACATGAAAAAACGTGATTGCAATCATATTTTTCATGTATTTCTCATTTTTCGTGTAACAGGGTCCATCGAAAGTATGCAACATCGGTACTCCTTGGATGAGGAATTAAATTCCACATTCAATGAGTGCTCCCACTCAAAATTTGGGTAAAACTAAAGGGAGATAAGTTGAAAATATGAGTGGAAAAAGTAATTTTTTTTTTAATCTTTTTTATTTTTTTACTCCAAAAATGGTGAATCGTCCCTCAGGGTTGACATCATCATCTTGAATCCTATTGGTTCTTATAAAGTTTATTTTGGTTGTACATTTTTGTTTTGAGGCCCATTTTATACCTCAAAATTTTGCTAATGAATATCTTTATGCAATTGTATCTACAAGGTGATCGCTAAAATAATTGCAAACAAAATCAAGTTGATACTTTCCAAAAATGTTTCCAGGGAATAATTCAGTTTTTAGAAGGTCCTTAGATCCATGAAGCTATTGGGATAGATCAAGAAGGATTTCATATCCTAAAAAATAGGAAGCTGATAGATATTGTGATCAAAATTAACTCGCCCAATGTGCATGATAGGATTGATTGGCTATATTTATGCCTAATTCTTACTCACTTGGGCTTTGAAGTCCCTTTCATAAATTGGATTATGAGTTGTATAACTTTTGTCTCTTTTATGGTTCTCATCAATGGATCAACCTCCCTCTATTTTCATGCACAATGAGGGCTTCACCAAGGATGCCCCCTTTCCCTATTGTTGTTCCTTTTGGTGGTTGAAGGTCTTAGCAGGCTCCTATTAGAAGCCAAATTAAAGGGGGGTGTAAAGGGTATAATTGTGGCTAAATATTTGGAAATCACACACCTGCTGTTTGTAAATGATATATTACTATTTAATGATTATTTCAGGTATAACATGGAATCCATTAAGGCTGCTCTTTTCCTCATCCAGAAATCTACCATAATGCAAGTAAATATTACAAAATCGAACTTCTCCCCACTTGATTTGCCTATTGATGAATCTAGGAATTCTCAAGCTCTCTTCCCTTTTCGTATCAATACATTTTAAAATGGTATAAAATATCAAGGTTCCATACTAGTCCAAATGATTATCAGAAGGAAAATTGGAAATGGTTAATTATGAAGTTGGAAAAGAGGTTAAAAGTGTGGAGCCTCAAATGGATGTCAAGTGCGGGATGATTAGTACTCATCAAATTAGTGCTTGAAGCCATCCATGTATTCTAGATGTGCCTATCTTGGATTCTGAAGGGTGTTCTCAATACAATGTGCAAACTTTTCTCTTGTTTTTTATGGGCATTAACAAAGTATGAATTTCTGCTTCCATAGGTGAGATAGGACAAAATTTTTGTTCCTAAAGCATGGGGAGGGTGGGGTTTAAAAAATATCCTGTTATTTGCAAAAGCACTAGATGAAAAGGTGGGTTGGAGGCTTTTATCCACAAAAAGTCTATGGACTCCAATTTTTCATAAGAAGTATATATATCCTAGAACTGTTGAGGAATGGGTTTGCTCTCCAGACAAGAAAAAATCAAACATTTCGATCATTTGGGAAGATGTCTTGTCTTCCTTCTTAGTGATTGAAGGATGTCTTTCTTGGAAGGTGGGAAAATGGGAGAAACTGAGGATTATTGTGGATCCTTGGGTGGGTTGTGGAGTAGAATTTTTTCTTCCATAGAATTTGGTAAATTTTCAGAACCAGAACGAAAGGGTTACACTAAACTAGGTGGTAGATCACACACACACATCAATCTGGGATCAAGGATGGGCAAATGCAACCTAGTTGAATGTTCCAACTTCTTTTGAGGTACAATGGACACATTATACAACAACCATTAACCTATCACATTTGTGACTTAGAGATAGGGAAAATTCCATATGCTTGGTTTTCTCTCCCTTAAGGGAATACACTCCCAAAATGAGCTATAACCACTAATTAGTGCTAGCAAGTTGTAGGATGAAGTGTGGTGGTGGAAGAAAATATTGAAATTAAGATGTCCAACAATGGCCTAAGTCTTTATGTGGTGTCTCATCGAAATCCAAATACCCACTTAGGAAAACATCCTAAAGTGCTATAAAGAAGGGCCCAGTTGGTTCCTTCTCTATAAAAATGTGGAAGAATCTGTTGACCATATTATCTTGCCATGCTCCTTTACATAGGTATTCGGGAATATTACATAAGGATTTGAGGCTTGAGCACTAGTTGGTAAGGGGGTTCATTTTCTGAAGCTTGGAAAATGTGGTAGGAGAAAATAGGTTCCAAACAATTTAGAAATATTCCCCCACTAATATGGTGGGAAGTGTGGATCGCAATGAACATGTCCATCTTCCAGGAAAAATTGGCCTCTAATATGGTGCCTGCTCAAATTATTGCTATATTCTCCCTTCTTCCTACCTCATATTTTGTTCCTGCCCCTCACATCATCAAATCTAAAGAAATTGATCCTTATTTCTCGTCAATATATTTCGATGGTGCTTCCCTCACTAGCAGTGATTGTTTGGGGGGGACGGGGGGTGTGTGGGGCAGGCCTATTTCTCTGGGAATGACATTCATATAATCTCCAGTTTGGATTGAGGAAATGATAAAACAACTATGTAGAATTGCTAGCACTTAATATTCCTTTAATTTTCTCTTGAAAAATATTTTCGATCCTTGTAAATATTCTGAGATTCCATGCTTGTCCTAAACTAGTTCAAAGAAGCTTAAATATGCCACAACCACTCCTTGCTACCTATTCTAGAATAATTTTTTCATATAAAAAGCTTATTTTCTAATATATATATTTTCCACGTCTATAAGGAATGTAATACAGTCGCAAAAACTTTATCTAAAGAAGGTGCTACACAAGATCTAAGGATTTGGAAGGTCTTTGAACAACTAGGCAAAAGCACTAGAGAATATTTCCACATGCTTTTCATCAAAGGAGCTAGACAAAATAGTAATAAGAATATATGATATCTATTTCTTTCTTTTTTGTTTATGTTTATGGGACTATTTATGTTTTGTATATGAAACTGGAAAATGGATATATACATGTCTATTCATGTGCACAATTCAAGGTCTCTAATCTATACAGACAAATCTAAAAACTCAGAGTCAATCGTTCAAGATCTTATATTTTGTAATAGTCAAGAGATACTATATCGGAATGCATAAATATTCATCTACATAATATAATGGATTCAGTATATCAATGAAGAAATCACATTTTTTTCCAGGGAAAAAGAATTGGATGATAAGTTCATGATATATATATATATATATATATATATATATATATATATATATATATAGATATTACATTGGTTGGATAACTCTATAATTTAATATGAATTCATTCAATTATTATATTTATGTATTTATGTTGGTCTCCTATATGAATTTGTAATATATAGATATATATATATAGATATATATATATATAGATATATATATATATATATATATATATATATATATATATATATATATATATATATATATATATATAGATATAGATATATATATATATATATATAATTTTTACACTATTTTAATTTAATATTTCCTTTACCTAAATTATAAAAAAAACATTTTCTATTTAATGATTTTGAGATAAATAAAATTTAATAACATCAATTATCAAATATAGATATAAACCTTTTGAAGTATGCAATCAAGATCAAGTTCTAGAAGTGTAAAACTATTTTAGAGTGAAAAACTTGAGGAAAAGTTTGCACCTTGAGATATTTGATCCCTCTAGGCGGTTGATAGATCTAGGTTAATTTAATATAATTAATATTACTAGTTTAGATATTGCAATGAGTTTATGATTATTATTTATTCTTTTTTAAACTGATACTTTGGAAATTTTGGCAAGCAACCATAGAAATTATTAGGATTACAAAGGTAAAACTGAATGCACATTTTGTGTGAAGTACACACTCTTTCTTCATGTGCATCCTCCCTCTTTTTCTTCTTTGCCTCCCAAATATCACAATTGATTTCCTTTTAGCATGGTACTATTTGTGAGAGAAAACTTACAATACACTGATACAAGAAAACCAAACATTGTGGTTCTCTCTAACCCCTCTCAAGAAATCTTTTATTGAAGAAAATTATGTCAATTTAGACTTGATTTCAATCTCAAGGTTTGGATGATAAAAGGAGTACCTATCCTACCCATTAAATGCAATAAGAAATTTTTGAAAGAAATTAGATACCAACCAGAAGATGGAACAATTTAATAGTAAATTGTACTTCTTTGTCACACATTTACATAATTTCATGCTATTTCCACTCGTACCCTAACCTACTTGCTTGTAGCTCTAAACAATCACTATAATTTCATAATGGGTTTTGTCAAATACTTAAGTTGTGCCAAAGGTATAACACCTCAAAACTTTATTGATCAATGATTTAATATTAGGTAACCATGCTTATATGAAATAGAAAATTATTTAGTGATAGTGGATTTATAGACTCTAGCATCACATGTTCATTAATTGTCATTAAATTACATGTCACCTACACTGTTAAGAGCAATTTGAAAACTTCATCAATATTCCATTCTTCTCGTCAAGATTTCATTCATTTTGGTCATTATTTCCTTGTGAAAGTTCAAGGAAATCAAGAAAATTAAAGTCCATTTATAAGAGCTAACTTTGTGGTTAGATCCATTGACATGGTTCACAATTCAAATAATGGGTGTGGACCCTACACAGACTATTACAACAAAACTTTATCTGTAGTGCCATTTTGAGGTCTGACATTGTGTGGAGCCCTAAACATGGGTTCAAAACCCTGGATTGATTAACCATAGCATGATGACACCACTTTGGTGTAGTTTACCTTTGTTAAGAATTACATTTTTTGAGTTGACATGTGCCACATCAAATCATGATGCCCTAGTTTTGGTTTGAACATTCTTAGGAGATTGCATTTACAGAAGCATGTGATGTTGTGTGCTTTTAACACCCATATTAGTGCATATGGCAATACATGAATTTGAGATTAGTTTTCAATTTTGCACCCATCTATTAAGAGGTGCAAGTGACCTTAACCAATACGCACATGCGTGCAGGCACGTATGAGAGAGAGAGAGCTAACATGTATTTGTTTTTATTATTTTAAAAATTTTAATGTAACTTTACAAAGGTGACAACATCCCCCTCATATGGGGTTGTAGAGCACCTCTTGGTACAATAATAATCTCAACATTAATAATAATCCCAATATTAATAATAATCCATGTATCTCAAATCACAAATATATAGATATTATTGTTCTTTTCAAAAACCTAGATTATAACAATTGATTTATGATTGACCATTAATTAATTAACATTTGACATATATGCTTGGTAGAAGCAATTGCACATCGGCTCTAATACCACTTACATAAACCACGTCCCAACATCCAATTAAGACAAATAACAAAATCCCAACAATACTTTACAGATAATCACTTTTAAATCAATACAAAACCTTCTAACAAAAAAAATTCATTATATTTACACTTGATTAAATTTAATAATTAAAAAAATAACATAATTAACCAACAAAAATGGCATCACCTCTCTATCTAAAATTTTTTTATAAAATTTACCCTCCACGAGCCTTATCTTATTATTAAAGTTTCTTATACAATCAATTAAAGAAAAAATGAAAAACAATGTAAACATTATAAATGTTACCCTTAACTTATCTTATTAAAAACTTTTAAACACCCTATTAAAAAAACCAATGAAAAAAACATGGACTTTATTGTCTACAACCCCTATCTTATCCCACTATGAGTTCATAAACTCTTCCCCATTGAAATTTGCAACACATAAATTCTCACTTGTCGTAGAAGGGTCATACATATGTTTTAAAAACGGGTATGATTAAAATTAAATCAAATTTAATGGTTTTTTTTGTTACTTTAGGTTACGTTTAATATGTTCACGCTAGTTTGGTTTTCAGGGTTACAAATTATATTATCTCGATTGATATGTTTTTATATGGTTAATTTCAACAATAGTTTTGTAGAGAGTGTCCTGGTTCATGTCGTGGGTTTGGTGGAGTCACCCTTGCTAATTTTGTTAAGTCTAATGTCTACCATGCTCTGCTTTATATATATGAAATGGTGAAATCTAATTATTTTATAATTGTCCAAAATTTAAGGAATTTTCACTGTAATATTTTCAATAGTCAATAGAAATATATGGACATATTTACGACAACAAAAAAAGTTAAAGTGCTATTCAAAAGCATCCAAACCTTTTATTGCATACACATATGATTTAATTTTATTCCTCTTTCATTTTGGGGACAGTGGTTGATATACTGGTTGTTGGTCACATTTGTGTTTTCTCTCCTCTCACACTACAGTGTTTAATTCTCCTAAGGGTCAATGTTCTTTGCTCTTTTTCTCCATAATTCTAGGTCCGGACCTTTCTTTGAAATTGTTACAATCCTTCCCCTGATGGCTCCAGACAACTTGGACACTGCAAGGATTTCTTTTCCTTGTCCGGTTTTGGTCTGAGGAGTTTGGTACCAGGGTACCTTCTCCATATGGTTTTAATTGGGCCATTGAGAGTCACTGCAGTTTAAACTTTAAAGTCATTACACTACCATCACGTTTCCTCTACCACCTGCTTCCCTTGTGTAACCATCTCGTATGTAGGTCCTTTCAAGTGGGTCTTTCAACCACCAATCGTAGCTATTTGTATTGCAGGTTCATTGTTCTCATGGCGCCAAGGTTACGCACTCCCAACCACAGAGGAGGCGCTTTAGGGTCCTCTTAGACGTGGCATCGAAGGTTGTTTGGCTAGGAATCAGTTGCCAACTACTTCAAAGCGACACCCCTGGAGGTACGAAAATAAATTCTTCAACTTGAGGCCAAGGAATTCAGAGATCATGTTTACTTTTCAGACTTAGATATTGGAGGCAGTAGCCTCAAGTGGATACCCGATATGGGAAAGTTTCACAGGCAAAGGATCCACTTCCTTCATTCCATCACTCTACATCATCAAATGGAAACTCTTCTTAGCATGGTCATTAGAGACAAGCAAGTAGACAACTATAAGCTCTTTGCATGTCAGGAAGACATCAAGCACATTCTGAGAGACATCATACACAACTTGGATGATATAGTTGTTCAATTGTCTCACATAGAATGCTATGTGGTTTTAGACTCAGATACTAAGTCGAATGAGCTCTAGGAAGGACCTGCAGCCATCAATGCTCCAACTCAAGCCTCCCCTCAAGCCAACTCTACTGCCACATCACCAGTCATAATCCTGAACTAAAGAGTCCAATTAAAAATTGGGTTGTTAGCCTATTAAAAGAAAATTACACTACTTTTGAGATTAGTCAACTTTTTCTTCTTTTGATATATATATATATATATTACATAATTTACTTTTCTTAACTTTTCTTATTATAATTATTTTTAGTAGTAAAATTGAATAAGTTCAATGCCAATCTTCTAATCCATTATCCCTTTATTTTTCATAGTTCAAAATATGTCCACCGACAAAATTGTTTTGGAAAGCACCGAGAAAATAGTTGAAATGTAATCTTATTGAAATATAAACTATTCTTCTCCAATATTAATGGACATCTAAAAAAAGCCTTATGTAATGCATTTTTTAGATAATATTATGTTGTTATTTATAATATGAGGTTGTTATTCATTTCTAATGGACCTCACTAAAAAAGCCTTATGTAGTGCATTTTTTATAATATTATGTTGTTATTCATTTCTTTTTGTTTGTATATGTAGATTGGGCATAATGTATGAATATTACTATTTTATGCATGGTTTGATAAAAGGAATATTTTTTTTAATATTTTTTTCAATATGTTTTTAGAAGACGAATATGCATATGGTTACGTGTACCTATTTTATCATCATAAAAGTTTGTCTTTTATACATATAAAATGAGAGAGTGTAAATATACAATAGGTGTTTAAAAAGTATTTTATGTTTTAAAATAAATGTTTAAAAGTATTTATGATTTAAAATAAATGTTTAGTTATTTTATTAATTTATTGATATTTAAAAATTCAAAATATTTTTTTAGTTGTTTTAAAAGAGTAAAACATTAAAATTTCTGTAGTAAAAAATGTGGAATGTTGGAGTTTTAAATGTAGAAAATTGAGGTTATCAAGATTTTTAGTGCATTTTAGTATTTTGATAAATTTGGTTGTTATTGTTGGCATTATGATGCACGTGTTGTACTTGATGGCAACCCACTTGCAGTAGAACAACTCACTTGCACATGGTAACTAGATGAATCTACATAAGAGATATTAGATGTGACAGAATGCATGACAATAGTATTTATAGATGTGATGAAATGCAGGGCAGCTTCAAGGAATCAGTTCAGAAGGCAACTCTCTCAGATGAAAGATCACAGTGTAGCAGCTAAACAATAAGAATGAAGAAAGAAAGGTATACGTAGGTTCACTATATACCAAGCCGCGTATACACGCGGATTCACCGACCAAAAGGCGCGTATGCGTATACACGCACTTTCATGCAAGGAAAAGCGTGTACATGTTGCAAAACTAAGTTTTGGTCCGTGGTATTTGGTCCATGGTAGTTGGTTTGAGGTATTGACCCCAGGTATTTGGTCCAAGGTATTGGTTCTAAGTGGTTTTGGACCATGGTATTTAGAAAGGCCTAAGACTATAAAAGGAGGAGAAGATCATTAGGCAAGTGCACTAAGCAAGTCTCGAATATTTGATGAAGCATGAGATCCAGTATGCAGGTTATGGGTTCATGAAACTTTGCTTGATCTGAGCCAAGAAGGAATCTCAGCGGTTGATGGAGGACAAGATCTAAGGATAGATCGGGATCTTATGGCTTGGAATGAATCATCTCTATATGGTTTGACCATGCTTATTCTAGATTTGTACACTGACGCATGTAATGTTCTGTAAATATTATGATCTGGGTATAACTCAAGTTCGGAATAGCTGCAAATCATTAATGAATATTTACAGATGTATATGCTGGTTGACTTTGATAAAACCGTGTATACATGCAGGTTAGATACATCTAAGTAGCGTATACCAGATGAACTATGAAGTTACATGTGGTTTTGGTTGTTGATGCAAAGTTCTGAGTTTTGGTTACTGGTGTCAGTATTCTGCACATTCAAATTGGTTGATTATGATTAGCTTCAGAGTTGATGGATGAGATCTAATAATGAATCAGGATCATAATGTCTTATCTTTATGTGATCTTATGGACTAGATCTGATTGCTAACACATGTATTATCCTTTTGTATGTAATGATCTGGGTATGTCTGAAGTCAGGAAGTGCAGCGAAGTTATAAGTAAGTATTTGATGACATATACGCTGGTTCGCTTTGGTGAAGTTGCGTATACACGCTGGTTCGGCTCTTCCAAGTAGCGTATGCACTCTGATGCATGATTTTTGATGATACAGTTGGCTCTGAATATTGTTGCAGAGTTCTGTGTTCTGCTCTGTGTTCTAGTGACTGTGTTTTTGTTGACAGGGTTTCAGTGATTCAGTGTTGGGTGATTCAGAGATTGATGATGCAAGTGGTGATTGATTTTGTGCTTCAATGTTATTGATGGGTCCAGTATGAAAATTGGATGAAACGTGGCCTTCAGATTATGGTGTTGTGTTCCAAGAGTATCCAGTCTGAAAATTTATGAAACGTGGTACCTGGAGGAAGAAAGAAGGTTGTAGCCTTCTATAGGTCAGCACCTACGTACTAGTACATCAGCTAGTACAAGAGCTAAGGGGGTTGTAGCTCCCTTCTAGGAGAAGCTGGAGAATGAGAGAAGGTAGTAGCCTTTTGCAGGTAGAAGCTTGCGTACTGGTATAAGACAGCACCAGTACGAAAATATTGTAAAGAGATGTTTCTTATTAAAAGAAGATAGAGACTAATTGCAGCAGGTGGTTTTCACCCACATTGGGTTTCCACCTTATATCATGGTGTTCATGTGTGCTTCTTATGTGTGATGATCTGATCTGTTTTACTGCACCTGTTTACTGTTTATATGGTTAATAATGTTCTGATGCACTCTTTAAATATCAACTAATTGAATCATAAGATTGTTGGATATACGCTAGTTGCATTAACCACAGTTGCGTATACACGCGGGTTTCCTTAACTGAAGTAGCGTATATGAATCTAAGTATGGAATTGTAAAAAGGTTATTGATTTGCTAATACTGATTCACACACCCCCCTCCCCCCCCCCCCCCTCTCAGTATTACTTCCAACAATTGGTATCAGAGTAGGAACTTTGGTAGAAGCTTGATCGCTTGAAGGAGATCTGTAGAAAAATTGGAAAGAAGCTAAAGAAGAAAGCGCCTCAGAAGAAGAAGACATCTCAAAGGAACTATGATAGTGGGAGAATTGATTGGGGAATATGTGGAAGCAACACTTCAGATTCAGAATCACCTCAGAATGAAGATGAACAAGCAAAATAACTATCAGGTATGAGTTTGTTATCCTTTGGTGATACATTTCTCCATCCATTTGAAGATGATGAAAGTGATAGCGAAACAATTGAACTTACTCTCATCGATGAGGATGAAAGATATCAAATAGAGACATAATTTAAAAGGCTTACGGACAAAATTAAAGATCAACAAGATCTATTGGACAAAAGGGAATGTGCCTCCAAAGAAGAAGCTACCAAACTAAAAGCTCAACTAGAGGAAGGAAACAAGGTAAGGAAGCTATTCAAGGAAAAGGAAGATCAATGTCAAAAGCTACAAGATGAAGTGACATCATTAAGAAATGAAGTAAATGAAAGGAGCACAACAATCAAGAAACTCAGAGAAAGATCCAGTTACTATGAAAGTCTTGAAGCTAAGATCCTCTCGCTAAAAGAAGATCTTGAAGAATCAAATAAGCAGAATAAAGAACTACTCCAAGCTCTTGAAAAACAAGAAAACAAAGTTCTTGAATTAAGTCATCAGTTGGAAGAAGGAAGAAAAGCTGAAGGAATCATGAAGAAGCAGTATCTTGAAAAGGAAGAGCAACATCAGGATGAGGTAAATATTCTAAAAGATAAATTAGAAGAAAAGGATAAGCTCTTACAATTTCAAGATAGTACTAAGATCTTGGATGATATTCTTAGTAGTCAAAGGTCTCTTGCTATCAAAACTGGTCTTGGTTTTCATGAATCTATTGAAGGTGAATCTAGTTCAAAAAATAAGACAAGGAACTCTAATGCAAAATCTGAAATTCTCAACAAGGAGATGAGAGGTCAATCCCTTCAACAACCAAGGAAAGAAATTCTTCAAAGAAAATCTCTTACTCCTAACTATGGAAGTGAGAGATGGTTATTTCCTCCGATGAATAATGTAGAATGTTATGTATGTCATAATTTTGGACATGTTGCAGCCAGATGCAGAAGTAGAATGGTTCAAGACTATCACATAGAAAGATCATCACGTTCCAGGTACTTTAAGGGATATTGTTTTGCTTGCAATATGTTTGGTCACAAAGCCATTGACTGCTATAAAAGGAATATGAAACATATGAGATGTTATGCATGTAACAATCTTGGACATATAGCAAAGGAATGCAGGAACAAAGTACGGGCACCATACCAAAAGGAGAAAACATCATCACACTTGAAGATATGGAAGAAGAAGGAAGTACAGTCAGAAAGATGTGGCACAACACAATGTACAGACATGACAGACTCAGAGGGAGCTGAAAGTGTGAAACTTCAGTGTTCTAAATCTCATACGCAAGTTTCATGAAGATAAGTCACGTATATACGCGAGTTAGACACTGCATAGTCGCGTATATGTTAGTTTGAGGAAAAGCAGTGGGACAGACTCAGGAAAAAGGATCTGATATGGTTCAGTCAATTATTTCTCTGTTTGATGATGGTTACAATCTGCTGATAATGTGTGGAAATATATTGATACTCATAAGATGTTGTTTTTTATCCTCACAAGTTAACTTGATGTATATCTGATTGATGATGATGCCTTGATACTTCTTGCTGATATATGCATGATCAGATCTGACAGTGAACAGATGGAACAGGCTCAGGGGGAGAACATGCTATGCTTCTAATAAAGCATTGTTGGCATTATGTTTAGAAGTCTTTAGTACCTAA
The DNA here is from genome assembly GCA_031772625.1 of Pinus tabuliformis. NCBI lineage: Eukaryota > Viridiplantae > Streptophyta > Pinopsida > Pinales > Pinaceae > Pinus > Pinus tabuliformis. The sequence goes on from CM062814.1 coordinate 730,047,011, forward strand.
TCAATGATGATACATCTTGCTATGATATGGTTATGAGTTGCCCATAACAAAATCTCATATGATTCTTGGGGTCACATAGTTGGTGTTCAGATCATATTTGTGGATGATTCTCTGATAATGCATATATGTTGCTTACATGGTGATCTTCATAAGGATAAGGAGAAGTACAAAGCTTGAATACACAACTTCATTACTTGATGATGAGTCACTCATATGCTGCTGTCATCATATGCATAAAGATCATATAATACAGTTATGATGCAGGATTCCTATAGTTCTTGGCTCTCACATGGTTGAGGATTGTTGTTGTTGATGATATCAAGAAGTCTTGACAAAAGATCTTGAGCTCAAGGTTTGCTAAATACATAGTGCTATATACAGTATGCTGGATACATGGATGATTACTCAAAGTTGCATTGTTGGAGACATGATGATGATGAGTTCTTACATATATGATGATAGGTTGATACTCACATATGTTGATTGATGCTTATAAAATGTGGGATGTTCCCGAGTGATGATACATGGATGGTATAAAATATCATGCAGATCTTGATGATGATGCGATGACTATGGTGTTTTTCACGTATGATATAATGTGAATGATTTTGTATGACATGCATAATTCATTCATGGAAGGTTATGATAAAGTTCAAGATCAAGAGGATGAGTTGATATCTATATGCAGACATACCTTGTCATAGGTTGATGATATCTACACTAATGGATATATACAAGTTGCTGGTCTGGATGCTGTTGACAGATGCTTATGGAGAAGATCATACATTGTGTATGATAGTCTTGTTTAGATATTTGGTCTCTGTTATAAATATCATGTATATCATTCGATGTAAAGATCATATCAAGACCCATGTTTGTCTTTGTCTATCGTAGTCATTTGATGAATCCCTTTTGGTCATATGATGTAATTTGTACCCCCACTATGCATGGGAAGGATGATGTAATATTTCAGTCATATATAAACAATTGGTATCTAGTATATCCCCACTTGGTTGGGTGGATGATTCAAGCTTATCCCCACTTGGTTGGGTGGATGAGTCAAGCTTATCCCCACTTGGTTGGGTGGATGAGTCAAGTTTATCCTCACTTGGTTGGGAGAATAAAAGTATGTATGAATCATTGATGATAGGAAGGTCAAACTCACATAGTTGAGAGACATGTTATTTTCTTGAAAATATTTGTAGACTCTGCATGTGCTCAGGGGGAGCATGGATGATACAATACATCTTAGCATGAACAAAGGGGGAGTTCAATCAAAGAATTCAACATGTGTCTAGGGGGAGCATGATTAATATTCAACTATTCAGAAATGAAAGTCTTCTTCTCTTAGGGGAGAAGATCTTCGTCCGCCCTTTGCCTTTGATGTCAAAGGGGGAGAGTGAATTAGTGTTGTTGTTGCCATCAAGTCCAAAGGGGGAGATTGTTGGCATTATGATGCATGTGTTGTACTTGATGGCAACCCACTTGTAATAGAACAACTCACTTGTACATGGTAACTAGATAAATCTACAGAATAGATATCAGATGTGACAAAATGCATGACAATAGTATTTATAGATGTGATGAAATGCAAGGCAAATTCAAGGAATCAGTTCAGGAGGCAACTCTCTCAGATGAAAGATCATAGTGTAGCAGTTAAACAACAAGAATGAAGAAAGAAAGGTATACATAGTTTCACTATATACCAAGTCGCGTATACACACGGATTCACCGACCAAAAGGCGCGTATGCATATACACACACTTTCATGGAAGGAAAAGCGCGTACATGTTGGGAAAATAAGTTCTGGTCCATGGTATTTTGGTATTGGTCCATGGTAGTTGTTCTGAGGTATTGACCCGAGGTATTTGGTCCAAGGTATTGGTTCTAAGTGGTTTTGAACCATGGTATTGGGAAAGGCCTAAGACTATAAAAGGAGGAGAAGATCATTAGGCAAGTGCACTAAGCAAGTCTCGAATATCTGATGAACCATGAGATCCAGTATGTAGGTTATGGGTTCATGAAGCTTTGCTTGATCTGAGCCAAGGAGGAATCTCAACGGTTGATGGAGGACAAGACCTAAGGATAGATCAGGAACTTATGGCTTGGAATGAACCATCTCTATATGGTTTGATCATGCTTATTCTAGATCTGTATATTGACGCATGTAATGTTCTGTAAATATTATGATCTAGGTATAACTCAAGTTTGGAATAGCTGCAAATCATGAATGAAAATTACAGATGTACGCTGGCTGACTTTGATAAAAGCGCGTATACACATAGGTTAGATACATCTAAGTAGCGTATACCAGACGAACTATGAAGTTCCATGTGGTTCTGGTTGTTGATGCAAAGTTCTGAGTTCTGGTTACTGTTGTCAGTATTCTGCACATTCAGATTGGTTGATTGTGATTAGCTTTAGAGTTGATGGATGAGATATAATAATGAATCAGGATCATAATGTCTTATCTTTATGTGATCTTATGGACTAGATCTGATTGCTAACACACGTATTATCCTTTTGTATGTAATGATCTGGGTATGTCTGAAGTCAGGAAGTGCAACAAAGTTATAAGTAAGTATTTGATGACATATACACTGGTTCGCTTTGGTGAAGTTGTGTATACACGCTGGTTCGGCTCTTCCAAGTAGCGTATGCACTCTAATGCATGATTTTTGATGATACAGTTGGCTCTAAATATTGTTGTAGAGTTCTGTGTTATGCTCTGTGTTCTGGTGATTGTGTTTTTGTTGACAGGGTTTCAGTGATTCAATGTTGGGTGATTCAGAGATTGATGATGCAAGTGGTGATTGATTTTGTGCTTCAATGTTATTGATGGGTCCAGTATGAAAATTGGATGAAACGTGGCCTTCAGATTATGATGTTGTGTTCCAAGAGTATCCAGTCTGAAAATTTATGAAACGTGGTACCTGGAGGAAGAAATAAGGTTGTATCCTTCTATAGGTCAGCACCTACATACTAGTACATCAGCTAGTACAAGAGCTAAGGGGGTTGTAGCTCCCTTCTAGGAGAAGCTGGAGAACGAGAGAAGGTAGTAGCCTTCTGCAGGTAGAAGCCTGCATATTGGTATAAGACTGCACCAGTATAGAAATATTGTGAAGAGATGTTTCTTATTAAAAGAAGATAGAGACGAATTGCAGCAGGTGGTTTTCACCCACATTGGGTTTCCACCTTATATCATGGTGTTCATGTGTGCTTCTTATGTGTGATGATCTGATCTGTTTTACTACATCTGTTTATTGTTTATATGGTTAATAATGTTCTGATGCACTCATTAAATATCAACTAACTGAATCATAAGATTGCTGGATATACGCTAGTTGCATTAACCACAGTTGCATATACACACAGGTTTCCTTAACTGAAGTAGCGTATATGAATCTAAGTATGGAATTGTAAAAAGGTTCTTGATTTGCTAATACTGATTCACCGCCCCCCCCCCCCCCCCCACCTCTCAGTATTATTTCCAACAGTTATTTTTCGTCAAAAAGAGTTTATAGACAAAGGTTATGATGTTAGAAAGGTAATGGTCTAATTATATTTATAGGTTCAAGTAGCAGTGAATTTCTATTTAATCATAATTTACACATTTGGACCTAGTAAAGTATGTGGATTCCATATAGATTTCTAGAAACATTATGGTTAGCTTATGAGGGTTCTAAAATACTAAAACTAACGTTAATTTAAGCTATCAAAAACTTAGCCAAAGGAGGGAAGCATGTTAACTTTCTTTAGCACTCGTTGTATATTATGAGAAAAGAACACATGTGTGAGTGAGAGAGAGAGAAAGAGAATCATATTGTAGAGCGATATAGAAGACCATGGTGCCTCATAAATTTACATGAAGCTTGAATATCTTTGTAATATGTATTGTGATCTCCACAATATAAGAAAACAAAATACATCATCTTTCATTTCTTGTTGATTTTCCTCCATCTAATTTCTATGGTAAATTTTGTCTTATAATATATTGCCTTTACTAGTGTGCTTTTGTTTCATCTCTCAAAAGTTGAGGAATTTGGTTAGTGTGTTTTATCTCATGTTTAAATATTAAAAATAGAAAAAGAAACAAAAAATTATTAAGCATAGTCTCATTGTAGTCATTGAAATACAATAGATCTATTTTGGTGAGTTAACCATTATAATATCCATGGTGGTTTATTGATCATATTGATATTATAGCATTTTTATTTAAGCATTTTTGTAGTTCAAGCATAGTCAATGCTTAGCTGACTAATCAATTCTAAGTTTGTGGGAAATATGTACCTTATAGATATTAAGATCGACATAAGTAAGGTTAAAAAGAAATGATGCTCTATAGAATGGAATATGAACATCATAAAGGACTCATCGATGAAAGTGAAAGGAGATTTACAAGGTTGGAATCTCAAGTAGCTAGAATTTATAAGAGTATAGGCATAATCATGAATCGTCTTAAGAAACATATTGGGTCCTTTTATAGCTATGCAAATATCATTATAACCATTAATATCATGAGGAGTGGTTGTAATACCCTAGTTTTGATCCTAGAATGAATATGTAAGTTTTTACAGTATGAAAGGCTAGAGAATCTAGCAACATAATAGTTCATGAAAACTATTATTAATAATATACATGAACAACTACAAATGGACAAGGAGAAGAGTTACAGTGGGCTACTATTCCATCCAGGTGGGGGGCCAGTAGCTAGAGAGGATAGACCAAATGTTATTATATTTTATTAAACCCATATTTGAATTTGTTGGGGGAATAAGTTGTACGAGCTTCTTGTATCGGATGCCACATGGCATATTGTGAATGTTCATACATTAATCCTATTTTTGGATGGTTTGAGGGATTCCTCATTCATGATTGCTCTAGATTTTGTGAGAGGAAAGTTCTATATGAAAGATAGCTATTGCTAGTTGGTTATGTGTTAGACTTGGTTATTGTACAACATGTGATGATGCTTGACTGCATGGATTGATTGAATTATTGAGGAATTTTTCCATGCTTGAGAATATTTGGAGCTTCCAACATTGAGATTTTCATACTAGTAGTGGTGAAGCTCGAGAGTGAAATGGAATAGCTTGAGGGATTGCATTGAAAAGAAGGGAATTCCTTTCTTTGAGTTTTTTATGTTGAATGGGAAAGAGAGCTAGAAGTTGAAATGGTTATGTGACTAGTTAAGCAAACTACAACAACATGGGATTGTTGTGTGACTGAGTAAATTGAGATAGCATGAAATTTTTGAGTACCTGTATGACAATAGTAGCTTAGGCACTTTTCCTTGTGGATTCATAACCTCAACTTGGGAGTTAATTGTTACTGAGAGATTTGGAGTAGTAGAGTCTATGGTTGAGTGGAACATCTAATGCCTGCAACTAGCCAATGTAATCTTTTGATAAGGTAATTGTTGAATATTACATTGAATCATGCTATGTTTACTCTATTTCATCTTGTTATTTATTTTATGTATATATGTTAATGTTATGCATTGTGTGATGAACACTATATTTCATGGTTAATGCATATATTCTTGATGGTTTTCATGAGTTTCCTTTCCAATGCATGTTTTCTTGAATCATGTAAATTGTGTCTAATCTTGAAAACCAATTCAAGAACTTGGTTTGTTGATGCATCCTATTATTTGGGTATGCTTAGTTGACATCATAAATTAATTATTATTGTAATGTGGCTATGCCTAGAGTTGGGTATGTTATAGTTGAGGAAAGAAAAGGAAGAACTAAGGATTAAAATAGGGGGCTTTAGTAACTATTATTCCCAACAGTCATTTAAATTTGAAGTGAAGGTCAAAATTAATACCCATGAACAGTCTACACGATGCAACTAGATTTTCGATCATCGTGATATGAAGTCTCTATGAAGTATATGGTTCAACGTTCAAATCCCCATGACTAGCCATGTGGGCCATGCGTTGGGATGCACATGGGTTCACCTAAAGGTATAATGGTAATGGTCAGAATCAATCCCATGTCATGCAAGTAGGAGCCTGTATTAGTTGTTGATTCCTCTAGATACAAAAAAATACCAATGAAGGTGAGGTAAATGTTGAAACATTAGATATAACAATTATAAGTATATTTCAATGTGCATAATATACAAGAAAATAAAACAATATTTTTTCCCTAACTAAATCTAGAATACCATGCAACAACTTGGTGGGAAAGTTACAGTAAGGAGATTAGACTAGAGGGAGAACCACCAATACCCAAGAGGGAGGTCTTTAAGGACCTTGTCATGCCATAGTTTTTTCCTACTAGGAATGAAGAGTACTATATGATTTGGTCAAATTATTACTAATCATAACAATGACAAAGTGTACATGAGTACACTACATAGTTACGAAAGATACCCATTTAATTACAGATATGTCCCAAGAACCCAAACATGGTTAGAAAATACTTTGACAGTCTTCACAATCACATAAGAATGCAAGTTATGTTTTTTAAGATCGGGTCCATATATGGGACCTCTATGTGGGTCTAGTATATTGGGTTTGATACAGATAAGGGGAAACCAGGTGGTTTGAAGCAATTAGGACAACATGGAGCTTCCAATAAGGGTGTGAATAAGAAGGGGAAAAGGAAAATAAGAAAATTTCTTCCACTGCACATGGATGGAAGCACTCTAACAAAATTATGACCATTACAACATTGATAGTCATAGTGAAGAGAAATATTGGACAATTTATCTAGAGATAAATCCTAATAACCACAAACAAGAGAAATCCAAGAATAATAATCTTCTATTTGAAGTGGGAAAGGATATTGCAAGCATCTTAAATGTGGATGAAAATATTATGTGCACAATAGTGTAGATGGATGTGAACTTGAGTAACCTCCATAACAAATAGGAGAAGGAGTCGATGAAGCTATTTCATGTCAAGATTTAGGTTAAGAAGAAAAAGGTAGATGCTCTTTTTTATTTTTTTCATAGGCCAAATTTATTACATAGTACCTAGTAAGTAAGATTTGTGTAGAGATGCATGACCACCCTCATCCATATCCTTTGGGTTTAGTGAATGATGATGTAGAGTTTAAAGTTACCAAGTGGTGTAAACTTATATTTTCTATTAATGTAAATCTTGTTGATGAAATAGGAGATGGCATAATACCTTCTATGCATATGTAGTGTTTGGTATCCTCTACATTTATATGATGGATGCTATCTTCATGAGAATGTCAAACTAATACTACCCATTCAATGGGGATAAAGTTCATTGTGAATACTCATATTGGGAATTCCAAGATATCTTTAGTGACTACCCATCAAGTTAAGCGATTGCTAGGTCATGCAATAAACTTTTACTTCATTTCTCATGTTAGAACCAAATTTCAGGTAAAAAAAATTCATAGAAGTGTGTAATCTTCACTCTCTCTCACCTTCACCTTCTTCAACGTATTCTACACCTTATATGTGGCTCTCTCTTACACATGGTCTACACTCTTGGACTCCTTTCCTTTCCTTTGAGATCCTATGTTTATAGAAATACTCTTATTCCTTAGTATGAGCTTCTTCTCATATAACTAATCACTTACATGCCAATCCTCTTCCTTCATCAACCAATCTTTATATTGAGGCTTATTATTTATGTATTACAACTAACTCTCACCTTATTAGAGACAAAATCCTCTAACTTCGATCCAATCTTCTCCTTGGGACAAACCTACCTAGTGACATTTACACTATATTTAGTTATCCTCCACCCCCACCTATTTGGCTTCCAACAAAATCAAATGCCTTTTCTTTGCGATTCTTCTTTACATTTTCTTTATTTGACTTAGTTTCCACCTCAATATCCCTATGAATTCCCAACCCTATATTTTGATCTACTTAATTGCACACAACTTCCTTTATTCACCTATGCAAACTATTTTATACTCATTGTTGTTTTTTGTATGCTAACGTTCTTCTTTTTCCTTCTTACCTCCCTCTCATTCCATGGTTTTCTCTCATTGATCATCATGCACACTACAATATATGAGCATACATATAGATTCTTTTGCACCATTCTACCCTTGTAGAAAATTATTTGCACTTATGTATGCACAACATGCTTTTCTTGCTCCATCACAACTTTCCTTTTACGGGTCTTTAATATTCTTACCATATAATCCACACATTTTCAACCTCTAATTTAATTCTTAGATTCCTCAAATATTACTTATTTTTTCACCATGCATCTTAAATTCATTCTTTATTTTTTTGTTGTTCCTTCGTTGGCACCTAATCTGCCTAATCTGTCTTGGAATACTCAACTTTCACAATTTCATATTAGTCATATTCTATAAATCATACAAATTATTCACAATAAATATTGGTGATATAAATTCAACTCCCTTGGAAACACCACTTCACGCACATTATCCCTCAATTTCCTATTTGTCTAGCATGCTCCGATATTTGTCACAGGAAACTTACTATAACTTCCCTTAATATAATTCTCCTTACTCAAATTCACCATCACCATTTTACCTTCCTAGAATATTTTACATCTCCTTTCATGTTCATGCACCTCTTATATCTCACATTTTTCGGTCTCATGTTATCTTGAGCCTTCACATCCACCTTCCTCATATGTTTAGCAATTTCTCCATTATTTATCTACATCTCAAAAGGAAAATGAATTAGATCTATAACACCTTTAAGAAGGCATTCACATTAGAGGAAATTTCAACCTAAAAGTGCCTGTTGGGCACCAAATCGGCCTATCTTTTTCCTGCATTTCCACTCCTCTTTTCATCCCTTTTGTATTCATTCGCATATATTTACTATGTAAAACTATGAGGTAATTCCCCTTTATCGTCTCTTGGGATATTTAATTAATGAAGTAGAGTCATGAGGGTTTTACCTATGCGAACCACTAAAACATGTTATGACCGCAGATTATGGAGCGCAGGTGTTGACCTCACAGCATATTGCAGCAGTTCCGCGATTCACAACAGCTGATCAACCATGATGAAACAACATAACTGATTTGCAGCTGTTCTCAACCCGTTTTGGATCATTCCTGTTCTTGCTCTCTCGGCACTAGTGCTGTGTTGAACTGATGTATATCTTTGGGCATATAGTTGCCAGGTTTTGGGGAGAGATGTTACTCCCCTTTGTACTGTATAAAAGACGGGTCATTCCTGTACAAGGGGTTAGCCAGACCCTGCATTGTATTGTAACAACATTGTTCAGATTAATAAAATACAACCCTTTTTGCTGTTCTATCTTTCGCTGTGAGTAACGCAACCCTGATCAGAGAGCTGGGCCCACTCTTCTGATCAGGTGTTGTGTGTTTTCTTGTTATGTGTGTATTGTTCATTGCTGTGTTTATTTCTTGATTGCTATTGTAGATTCTTTAGATCACTATGAATACCTTTTTAAGTTCTGCAGTTGAGTTTCTATTTCTGTTTCAACAATGCTTTGATTTGGTAATCACGAACCCTTGGTCGATGACAGATTGTAACCTTGCCCCTGCATATACCTTGCGTGTTGCCTTGAAAAGAATACACACCTAGATTGATACATTAATGTAGGAAAAGGGGTGAATAAATTGTTCATACCTGGACACCAACATTTTGGCACCATTGCTAGGGAGGCTAACAAGGTGCAAGACATGATCTGTATCAACCAGAGGGTCAATCTCTCATCTTGGGGAGAGAACAAGCTTTCTCACTTTGCTCCAAGTCCTCAGCATAGGTATTTCGTTTGTTTTGTGCTTTTATTGTTTTCCAGTTTTATTAGGGTCGATCTCTTGCCCTGGGGAGGTAGGATTCTTTTGACGCCCTGCTCCAAGTCCTGAGCTTAGATTTCCCTAACATTTTTGTTGTTTTGGTTTTGAGAAACCTAATCTCTCGTCTTGGGGAGGGAGGGGTCCTCTGACGCCCTACTTCAGTTCTTAAAGTGTTAGGTTTTCTCATGTGTGTGTTACTTTTCTTGATTGTGTTTCTTGTCCCAGGGAGGGGGAGTCCTTTGACACCCTGCTCCAAGTCCTGAAGCCTAGGTTCTTGTTTTCTTTTCTTTTTCCGTTAATTGTTCTCTTTTTAATGTGATCTCTTGTACTGGGGAGGGAATGGTCTTTTGATGCCCTACTCTATGTCTTGAGCACTGTGATTTGGTAGCAACATCTTTCGTCACACCAACTTGTATGAACATAGAGCCAAATAAAAGGGGCAGAGGGAGAGCCCCAAAGAAGGGAGGACAGGATTTGGGAAGGAATACTTATATCCAACAAATCATTGCAAAAGCTGAATCAGAGGCGTCTTCCCGTGCAGCCGTGAGGCCAGGTGCACGGACAAGATCTGAGGGAAAATCTGTAGATCAACCAGTGTTGTCCACAACACCCCCTGCTGATTCAATACAACATGCCCTTCCAGCAGCCGGAGAGACAAGCAACAATACGCTTGATAAAGGGATATCGTTGCTCGTAACAGAAGAAGAAGAAGTTGCAAGTAAAGCATTCGAGGGAATGGTCCATCCTAGTAGGGAAGAAGAAGTTGCAGAGAGGAGATCTGAAGGGTCAAGCCACTGTGACAGGGAGGAAGAAATTGTAGAGACACTTCTATCACCAAAGGATAGAGGGAGCGTTTTTAAGGCAACTCGAACCCCTGTGATAAAAGCCCTTCCTGTGGAGCTTGCTAAAATCCCCAGTGAGTATTGAAGGATATTCATGGCACCTACAACCTCTAATATTGACTTCCCAATTGGGGATCTTGGGACTGGCGCACCAACAAAGCCCATTCCTTTAACATCTTTACCCAGTTTCCATGGTTTTACTTTAGAAGACCCTGACACGTTTTTGCTTGAATTTGACATTGTGTGTCGAGGATATGATTATATAACAGATGTTCAAAAATTGAAAATCTTCCTTGCTACACTAAAAAGGACAGCCCTGTGGTGGTTTATGGGTCTTGGGGAAGGTCTATCACCACATGGGAGGAGATGAGAACTGCTTTCTTGGAGAAGTAATAGGACTACTGTAAATCACGGGATATTAAAGAATAACTTTTCAAATTTACATAGAAAGAGGACGAAAATATGGAATACTGCGTGGAACACTTTAAATACACATTGTAGAGATCAGGTCACTTTGACCTGGATAAGGACATTTCGAAAATTCTCCTTCTCCGGGCTTTCCGATAGGACTCTTTGGAATTTTTAAATATAGTCGGAAAGGGAGATATATCAAAGGAGAACTTTGACATCATCTGCGAGTTGTGCATCGTGTGGTCAAGGGGAGTTGCAAGGAATAAACAAGGGATTCAATCAAAAAAAGTATCCAGTGGAGATGTTACAAAAGTAGAAATTAGGAATCTGTTGGACAGCTTGAGGACTGATATCCTGAGTACCTTGTCTGAACAAATAGACACACTGCAGGTAAAACAGAAACAACTAGAATTGGAAAGAACTATGGCTGTATTTTGCCCAACATGCAGGAAGAAACACCCACAGAGGGAATGTCCATTAAACTCTGTAGAGGAGTGTGCAATATGTGAGTTGAATCATGCGACAAGTTCATGCCCATCCTTGCCAGGACTGAAAGCGGTTTTTCAAGGGACAGGCGAAGAGATGGAGCAGTTGTACTTTATGGGACCTAAAAAGCCATGGCAACCTCGGCCGTCAATGGGAAATCAAGGTATGTTTCCGGATCCATCTCAATATTTTAGTAATTTTAATATGGGTCCCGAGTCCATGCCTTATCCGCCCATGTGGCCCCAATACCAGTTTCCACCTTGGCAGCAGTGGGCTCCTCAAGCTAGTTCGAGTTCCTCGTGGGCTCCGAACTGGCGGGGACCTTCTCCTCCTGGTCAGTTTCCCCAGTCAATGCCACAACAACAACTTCAGTTACCCTCTAATGTGCCTCCTAGTAATCAGCCTATTCGTCCCCAACTTCCCATCCAACCCAATCTGAATCCTAACAATAAAGGGGCTCAGCAAGCTAACACCCTCAACCTACCTTCATACAACATCTCTACCGCAAAATTATTTTGGATGAATTTACGATCTGGGTGGACAATATATGCTCAACCCTCACCAGTTATCATTGAACAAATTGACAGTGAGGAAAAGGAACCAGAAATGGTTGAAGAGGAATCAAACCGAGTCAACAAAAATCATACACCTCCTCAACCGCCAGTTACTCAAAAACACCAAGCTAAACCACCCTATCCAGAAAGGTTGGCTTTGAGTCAAAAAACCCCTCAAGCTGAGTTTGACCTATTAGGGGAGTTACAGGATTGATTTGTTAATATTCCCTTGTTGCAAGCTATGAGGGACGTACATATATACGTAAAAACTCTTAGGGAATATTGTGCTAAGAAACCTAAAAAGAAATCAAGAGACCCACTCACCATTCATGTAATGGGGAAGTTATCAGATTTTATGATGGGAAGGTCCATGCCTGTAAAGTATGGGGATCTCGGGAACCCAATTTTAACCGTGCAAATTAATGGGGTAGAAATTCCAAATGTACTGGTAGATTTGGGTGTTGCCATAAATGTCATCACTGCTGAAACTATGCCTGCATTAGGTCTTTGTAACTTGAAACACACACCTACCATGTTAGAACTGGCAGATCGACATACAGTGAAATCGATAGGGAAGTTAGAAGATATCACAATTTCGGTTGATTCATGGAACTACCCTATGGAATTCCTAGTACTCCAAACGCAATCTCTAGCTGGAGGCCATCCCCTGATTCTGGGAAGACCATGGCTGGCAACCGCAGACACTTATATTGGGTGTCGGTCTGGACATATGATCATTTCAAATGGGCAAAACACTAAGAATCTAGTATTATATCCTCCCGCAGAACCTAACCCATCAGAAAAATCAACAGGCCGCAAGAAATCTTTACCCAGGAAAGAGTCTGAATCAGAAAATGAGGAGTTAAGACCAGTTCTTACTATTGGACAGGCCCTCCAGCTGAAAACCGAAACGGAAGATGACACAATTACTACCTTTATTAGTGATCCCTGTTCTGTTTCAGATTTAAATCAGCAAATCTTGGAGTCCGTCTTGAGCTGTGAGACTCAGGAAAGTATTGGAACAACAGATGGATTTGATGAGCTACCTACAACTGCACCCCATGATAGTATTTCCGTGGAAATAGAACCAGGAAAAGCCCTGAATATCAATCGAGATCTGTCAGAGTCCCAGAAGAAACAAATCTTGGATGTTCTTCGGAAACACAAAGAAGCCTTCGCCTGGGACTACTCAGATATGAAGGGGATTCTTGCTAATCTATGCACCCATCACATATACATTAAGGAGGACTTTCATCCTATGAGGAAACCCCAGAGAAGAATGAACCCTGCTTTGAAAAACATTGTTAAGGAAGAGCTCCAAAAGCTGTTGGATGTGGGATTTATCTACCCCATTTCAGATAGCCAATGGGTTTCCCCATTGGTACTAGTCCCTAAGAAAAATGGTAAATGGTGAATATGCGTGGATTACAGAGAATTAAATAAGGCAACTCAGAAAGACCATTTTCCGTTACCATTCATTGACCAAGTCTTGGATACATTGGCTGGGAAGAAGTTTTTCTCCTTCCTAGATGGATTTAGCGGGTACAACCAGATCCAAATAGCTCTTGAAGATTAGGATAAGACCAATTTCACATGTCGTTGGGTAATGTTCACATACCGGGTCCTCCCATTAGGTCTTTGTGATGCGCCTGCAACATTCCAGAGGGAAATTTTAGGAATTTTCTCTGATCTGATGGATGATAGTGTTGAAATTTATATGGACGATTTCATGACATATGGAGATTCATTTGAAGAAGCATTGGGGAAGCTAGAAAAAGTTCTTGAAAGATGTAAGCAGGCGCATGTCTCTTTAAGTACGGAAAAATTCCATATGATGATGAACGAAGGAATAGTCCTGGGACACTTGCTTTTGGCTACAGGAATTCGAATGGATCCAACTAAGATAAAGGTAATACAACATTTTCCAATACCCAGAACACCCACTCAGGTACGTAGCTTTATCAGTTGCGCTGATTATTATAGGTGCTTTATATAAAATTTTGCTAAAACAGCACATCCGATTTTTCAATTACTAACAAAAGATGCAGACTTTGTGTGGGCAGATGACTGTGATGCAGACTTTGTGAAGATCAAGGAACTAGTCTGTAGTGCTCTGATCCTTAGAGGGCTAGACTGGGCATTACCATTCCATATTCATGCTGATGCTTCCCAGACAGCAATTGGGTCAGTTTTGGGGCAGAAAGTGGATAAGTTACCATATGTAGTTTACTATGTTAGTAATAACTTGGCTCCTGCTGAGTTAAACTACATAATGACTGGTCATCTACGCAATCAACAAGTTCCGGCACTATATCACTGGTTACCCCACCTTTGTACATACTAATCATGCAACCATCAGGTACCTGATGAATAAACCTGTTACTCCTGGTCGTATTACAAGATGGCTTTTGCTACTTCAAGAATTTGACATTACCATAGTAGATAAACCAGGGAAGGACAACGTGGTTGCTGATTTTCTGTCTAGGTTAGAAAATAATGCTGAAGGTACACCTATCGAAGATAGCTTTCCATATGAATATCTCTTTGCAATTTCCGCTAACACTCCATGGTATGCAGATATTGCTAACTATCTTGCTACAGGGAAGGTACCTCGTCATTTGTCATATAAGGATCAATGGAAAATTATTCATCATAGTACCCGATATTCATGGATGGCAGGATACCTCTTTCATACAGGGGTTGATCAACAGATTCGGCGTTGTGTATCAGAGGATGATATCTATGAGATATTGAAGGCCGCCCATGGTGGACCTTGTGGAGGACATTTTGCAGATAAAAGAATAGGCCACAAGGTGCTGCAAATGGGATACTATTGGCCTTCTATCTTTCGTAATGCTAGAGATTATGTCTGAAGATGTGACAACTGTCAATAGATGGGACAACCTGGGAAATCGGATGAAATGCCATTACAGCCCCAGATAGTCCTTGAACCTTTTGAGAAGTGGGCCATCGATTTCATTGGGCCCTTCAACCCACCTTCTCACTAGAAGGTTCACATCCTGGTCTGCACTGATTATGTGACTAAGTGGGTGGAAGCCAGAGCGGTTGCGAAAGCAATAGAACAGGTGGTAGCAAATTTCCTTTTTGAAGAGATTTTTTCCCGATATGGTACCCCGAGAGAAATTGTTTCAGATGGAGGAGCACAGTTCACATCCCACATGATAGAGAGGCTTATGCAAAAATACAAGGTTAAACACAGAGTGACAACTCCTTACCATCCCCAAGCGAATGGACAGGTAGAGAGCACAAACAAGGTATTGGAAAATATCTTGACAAAAACTATAGCAAGTCATCACCGGGATTGGTCGCAAAAACTTCCAGAAGCTCTTTAGGCGTATATGATCCGGATTTAGACAGGAACGCAACAAATTACAGAGATAACCATATACACAAAGATGCAGCGGAAATAATACTTCATTTCATTAATGGAAAATACTGAAATATGCTTACAACCAGAAATGGAAATAAACCAGCTAGGGCGATGGTAGCTTATCTCTGAGAAGAGATGTGATGGCTACATGCCTCTGAACTGTGTTACAATGAGGCTCGAAGGCCTATTTATTGTTGAGAAACAATGGAAAAACCCTTAACATTCCAAAACCTAACCCTAGGAGATGAAACGCCAAACTGTGGGCCCCGTTTGGGGTAAATTGGTACATCAACTTCCCGGGGTCGTAACTTTGGCATATGATCTCCGTTTGACGCGTACAATAGCTCATTAGAAAGATCTATCCGAGCACTATCATTGTTGGAACGGGCAACATTGCCCTCGGATTCCCCAAAAAACGTCGTTTAGGGCCTCAAAACGGCTCCGGAAGTTCAGGACCCGAAAAACTGCTAAAAATAGTAAGTTGTGCTACAATTAAGGAAACTGAAAATGCTGAGAAAGATAATGGTGGGGGTCCAGGTGGACTTGGCAGGTGGCCACCAATATCCACCTGGATCAGTATAGGACGACATGGTGGAATACCACAGGGTTTTCACCATTTGAGCTAGTCTATGGGAAATCCCCCTTGTTTCTAGTAGATTTTGAGATTAGTACACTCAGAACGGCTTTGGAAGTGGGATTAGACTTATCAGAGGCCCAAAAACATCAACTGGAACAACTCAATGAGTTAGACGAGATTCGTTCAGTAGCTGTCTAGAGAATCACTGCTATCCAACAACAGAGAACGAAATGGCATGATAAATTTATCAAGAATAAGGTGTTTTATACAGGAGACTGGGCATTGCTCCATGACTCCCGATTCAAATATTTTAAAGGAAAGCTTCACACTGGTTGGATGGGACCCTATGAAGTGGACGTTGTATTCGATAATGGAACAGTTAGATTGGTTGCAATAGATGAAAATCGTACTTCCTTCCTAGTGAACAAACACCGTCTGAAGTTATATCACTGTCCAACTTCTAAGGATACCTGCATCAAACATCTTTCTGATACATTTGATTTGATGGTTGTTGGTGCAGAGAATACTCCCTCTGCCTTCTGTTAAAATAGAAAAAAAAAAAAAAATAATAATAATAATAATATGCTATTACTACTTACTTATTTGTCTTTTTGCAGGAATAAGAACTGAATTATGACAAGGAGAAACTAAGAAATTTTCCAAGTAACAGTTGTTGTTGTTACTCCACCATTGTTGTTACTTCATCGGTGTTGTTACTCCATCGTTGCTGTTACTTCGCCGTTACTGTTACTCCATCAATGTTGTTACTCTGCCGTTGTTGTTACTCTGCCGTTGTTGTTACTCTACCATTGCTATTAATCCGCCTCTGTTATTACTCTGTCGTTGTTGTTACTCTGCAGGTGCTGTTACTCCACCATTGCTGTTACTCCGCTGGTGCTATACTCTGCCATTGCTGTTACTCCGCAGGTGTTGTGACTCCGCCGTTGTTGTTACTCTGTCAGTGCTGTTACTTTGCTGTTGTTGTTACTTCATTGTTGCTGTTACTCCATCGGTGTTGTTACTCCGCCATTGCTGTTACTCCGCTGGTGCTATTACTCTGCCGTTACTGTTACTCCGCCGGTGCTGTTACTCCACCGTTGTTGTTACTCCATCGGTGTTGTTACTCCATAGTTGCTATTACTACACCGCTGCTATTACTTCATCGTGATGTTACTCCGCTAGTGTTGTTACTCCGTCGACACTATTACTCCGCCGTTGCTGTTACTCCGCCAGTTATTTTTGCTGTTACTCCACCACTAGGTAGGTCGCCAAGTATGCCTTCATTGACTCTTATGATTTAATTAAAATATTCCAAAGAAGAGACTAGTACATGCCATGGACGACCACATTTAAGTTGGGGGGGAGGGTCTCGTCACAAATAAACAACGACATACCTAAAATTGTAATCATACCACATCATTACCAAATCTAATGTGAACGGAAACCAAAAATAGTGTGATTTTGTAATCATGATTCCGATGCATTAGAATTTGAAATCATACGCCAAAAACCTTATCGGTCATTTCCCTAGTATGTTGTATTCAATCACCATAATCATTTGCCTGTACTGCCATACCCTGCGATTATTTGTTATGTTTTTTGAGGTGTACTAGCCATTATTACCATTCTTTTACCCCACGACCACCATGCTAACATTATTGCCATCGTCAGTTGGGTTGTTGTTACTTCCCCCCTACCAGCCGACTATATCCATCATGTTTATCCAGTTCCTACATCGATGGGTGGGTTGGCTGTGCGCCATGAACCAGAGGATATGATAATGGTATGAAATAATCAGGAAGTATGGTAGGTTTTTGAAAATGCAGGGTGGAACATCTATTTTGACAGGTTGCAGGGGTTTAACGAAGCGATTGTGATTGAATTTGCACTTAATTTAGACGAAGGGAGCTCTCGGGTTCGCGAGATAGAAATCCTTGTTACATAGGAAACCATTGTAGAGGTCAGTGGGCTACCCTAGCAGGGGCATAGATGGTTTTCGTGAAGAACTTCCCTCCCGGAGTTCCCCAAAGCATTTTTGCAAGCCGAAGAAAATGTTGTTCAGAAAGGCCGGGGTATGACTGGAATTCAATACCACACCCATGGGGTGAGGTAGTAGGTTTTGTACTGAGATACATAACCTGCGAGAGGAGGTATACCACCATGTTTAAATATCATTTTAGAATGTTGGCTCACCGCCAGTTCCCATAGTCAGAAGCCTTCTCATTGAATATGCCTTTCTTCCTATTAAAAAGTCTCTAATTGATGGCACAATCTGCGCGGCGTTCGCGATAAGTGGCAGCAGTCATCACCAACCATGGGCTGGTTCGGCTGTTAGTCATGCATGCAATCGATTGACTTCAAATCCAGTGGGAAACATTTCGGGATTCTACAGAGGAAGAGATAGCAGCTATTAGAGCCACTAGATAAGAAGAACTGGAAGCGATGAAGGAAGAACCCGGAGCAGAGGAAAAATACATAGATCAAGAAGAACCAGAGGAAATGGAGATGGAATTTGAGGGGCTGGAATAAAATTAGGAGCGTGAACCGGAGAGGATAGTCAAGGCTGCTCCACAAGAACCAGCCTCGACTACAGAACCGATGGAAGAAGAAGTGTTGCAGCAAGGGGCCGATATAGAAAGGGTCATCGGCACCATGACCGAGGCTGTCCCACAAGAACCACCCTCGACCATGGAACCAATGGAGGAAGATGAACTAGGACAAGAGAGGCCCGAATCTGAAAGAACCGTGGGGCCAACAGAAGGAGAGGCTATGGGTATAATGGACGGAATTGATATCATGATGCAAGAATCCATTTTTATCAATGTCATGTTGGAAGAAACAAGAATTGTTGGATACGGAAGGTGGTGTTACACAAGAACCACCATCAACCTGTCCAACCCTGGAGATTGCAGAGGAATTAGATGCTGAGACTGACGCTGCTCCACAAGAACCAGCGTCAACCTCGGAATGGGGGACTGCACAGATAGGGGTTTCAACCCAGAGCAGAGATGTTGCAGACAGAGGGAAAGAGCCTGAGGTCACAACCGGGGCCGAGATAGATCAGGTAGGAAAATTCTTTCAATTTTCCTCTTACTTCTCCATTCCAAAAGGGGCGAGGGTGTCTCGCTCTTCCTGACACGCAGAGGAGGATGTTGTCGTTCCGCCGATTTTGAAGTTTGATGGGTCGAATAAGGAACCAGCTGCCACAGGTTTGTTGGCCGCAAAATTCCACAAAGACCTTTCCCAGGAACCCAGAATAGAGGAAGAGGCAGGTGTTTTTGAAACAAGGGAACTTGGAGGGGAAATTTTGGCTGAAACACCGATGGAAACCCATCAAGTGAGCCCACCACCTATCGAGGTAGCTTCACAGTGGGTCAAGGCACGAGTTAGTAAGGAAGTGGTTGCTCCCGAGGAAGAGAGACCAAGCAAAGCAGCCCCATCGATTAACCCTGTGGATACTCCCTCGAGTAATCCACCACTTGTCGAACTGGCTGCAATACCAGAGGTGGCGGTTAAACAAGAATGGGTAGAATTGTGTGAGCAACGGAGGCTACCTATGAAGCAGAAATATCAGATGGAATTCAAAGAAATAATGCGGCTCAAAAAAGAGGTCAAGAGGCTGAGAAGGTAGGTGCACTGGTTGAAGAAATAGGTGAAAAAATATAAGCGACGGGATAAGAAGCCCAAAGCCACGACGACCTAAGTAGAGACACAGGTAGATGGAGTGGCAACAACCTCTGTTGCCACTCAGACAGACCCTATAGAGTATTTGTTTGAAGGCCGTGAATTTTCTTTGACGGATGAAGTACAAACCTGGAAATTCACCGTGACGTGATATAGAACGAAGTGAAGAAAGCCCAACATGAGCATCCACGACTATCTTCGAATATGTGGAGCGCATAGATATAATGCTATTGAGGTATGTAAAGCAGCAACTCAAGGTGGAGCGGCTGGAAAGGCAAGTGGTAGAGTTGAAAATCGACAAAGAATAGATGCTCCATTTAGCACAGGAGGTGATGGCATGTCGCCCTCCCACTTCCAATTATTCTTTATTTTTTCATGAACATTTTCTTTTCTTCTGTTTGGAAAGCATCCAGAAAGAAATTAGTCACGAGATTGAGGATGGTGTACAGTTCCTCCGGATATTGAGAGCCCATGATGTGCCAACTCAGCATTTGATGTGTGAGCTTTACATGCATGGGTATCTCCTGCGTGTTGATAGAGAATTTAATCTGGTTCCATATGTGGGGGACATTCATTTAAGGGCCCTCACCTCTTACACTTTCAATCAGATAAGCTGGTAGAAGGCTTCTAATACGTTCGAGTCAAATCAGGTCACAAAGCCTTTTATGGTAAGAGGAGAACCCGAGAGATCAGTGACTATGTACAATAAGCACACTACATTTTTAGAAATTATGGGAAATAAGGAATGGATGCTGAGGACACAAAAGTGGTGCATTGATCTCTGTGTCAAGCAATTAGTCATGTTTCAAGCTGAGGCCTTGGATAGTTGTCAGAAAAGGTGGATGATGTCACCCACATCTATCTGGAACAGAGAACCATTTGGAGCACCAAATTTTGCATGAGCACTCAGCAGGGTGCCAAGATACGTGGCATGCATCCAAACATGTGGGGTTCGGTGGATGGGAATTCGATTTCAGTACCCTATCCTTTGGTTGCCAGCAGAGCACTACACCCCAGCATATAATGTACCAAATGATTGGTGGAAGGAAGTTCTTCTCTCAGAGGGGTTTAAGGTTCCAGGAACAGAAATGGCTGAGGAATACGATCTCGCCCGGCTTCATGAAGCACACAGCCTATCCAACCTAGACCTGCGGAGATGGTGATCTGCACGAGGGTGTGCAGAAGGCTAGTTGGGGGGAGATGTTGGGCACCAAATCGACCTATCTTTTCCTGCATTTCCACTCCTCTTTTCATCCCTTTTGTATTCATTTGCATATATTTACTATGTAAAACTATGAGGTAATTCCCCTTTATCGTCTCTTGGGATATTTAATTAATGAAGTAGAGTCATGAGGGTTTTACCTATGTGAACCACTAAAACATGTTATGACCGCAGATTATGGAGCGCAGGTGTTGACCTCACGGCATATCGTAGCAGTTCCACAATTCACAGCAGCTGATCGACCACGATGAAACAACATAACTGATTTGCAGCTGTTCTCAACCCGTTTTGGATCATTCCTGTTCTTGCTCTCTCAGCGCTAGTGCTATGTTGAACTGATGTATATCTTTGGGCATATAGTTTCCAGGTTTTGGGGAGAGATGTTACTCCCCTTTGTACTGTATAAAAGATGGGTCATTCTTATACAAGGGGTTAGCTAGACCCTGCATTGTATTGTGACAACATTGTTTAGATTAATAAAATACAACCCTTTTTGTTGGTCTATCTTTCATTGTGAGTAACGCGGCCCTGATTAGAGAGCTAGACCCGCTCTTCTGATCAGGTGCTGTGTGTTTTCTTGTTATGTGTGTATTGTTCATTGTTGTGTTTATTTCTTGATTGCTGTTGCAGATTCTTTAGATCACTATGAATACCTTTTTAAGTTCTGCAGTTGAGTTTCTATTTTTGTTTCAACAATGCTTTGATTTGGTAATCACGAACCCTTGGTCGATGATATATTGTAACCTTGCCCCTACATATACCTTGTGTGTTGCCTTGAAAAGAATACGCACTCGGATTGATACATTCATGTAGGAAAAGGGGTGAATAAATTGTCCATACCTGGACACCAACAGTGCCCATGAAATTTTCATGTAATTTCCATGTCATAATAAGCAAGCCAATCAAAATCCTTTAATTTAAAAAGAGGTACACGTAAATATTTTGGAGGGAAAAGAACAAAACTACTTTTTATAATTGTACTTTTGGTTTATCTGCTTATAGGTTTACTCAATTTTCAAGTGTAGACACTCGTTGGATGCGGAATTAAATTCCACATCCAATGAGTACCTATTGTGCATACTTTTGAGAAGACTCACATTGATAAAAAATGAAGATACACTAAAAAAGCGTGTTGAACACATTTTTTTAATGTATCTTCAATTTTTATCAATGTGGGTCTTCTCAAAAGTATGCACAATGGGTACTCGTTGGATGTGGAATTTAATTCCGCATCCAACGAGTGTCTACACTTGAAATTTGGGTAAACCTATAATGAGATAAGACAAAAATACAATTAAAAAAATATAGTTTTCTTCTTTTCCCTCCAAAATTCATAACTATTATTTTATTATTTTTCTTTAGGAGGCCACTTTTAGGATGAAATTTCCTCTAGTGACATACAATTCAAAATGTGATAATCTAATTGGCCTACAATTCTACTATTATAAGAAAAAAATGTGTGCACTAAAAACATCTCTCGTTGTTTTGGCCTACTTCATGATAAACATATGAAAGATTTCTCAAACTCACATTTACAACTTGAGTTTGTCCATTTGTTGTCATATGGTATGATAAACTATCATATTGATTTGTGCCTAATCTCTTCTACAACAACCCTAAATTTGACCAAGAAATATCATATGCATGTTTAATGTAAGTATATTATGTGGCCTATGTATCCTCACAATCTCCTTGAAAATATCTCTATGTAGTAAGCTACATCAATGTGTTTTCTATATGAAAATAAACATGACAACTTTGAAAAATGAGTTGACCACCATAGACATTAAGTCATGTCCTCTTTGAATCTTTGGAAAACCTAGGATAAAATCCTTTAATATATCTTCCCATGTTACCCATAGTACAGGGAATGGATATACATAAAAAGATTATTGTTCATTCTCTTAACCACTTGGAAAAATTTACATCTCTTCATATATTTATCACATATTTCATCAAGTTGGACTCAAAATATCTTTCTTCAAGTAAGCTTTTGGTCTAATCTCTCTAAGAGTGACTTGTTAATATGCTTCCATGGAGCTCTTCTATTAAGCTCCAATGTTGTAAACATTCAAGAATACACAATGCTCTTTTATTAAGCTCCAATTTATAAACATTCAAGAAAACACAATTCTCTTCTATTAAGCTCCAATGTATTAAACATTCAAAAATACACAATTTCTAATTATCGAACAAATATACATCTTGAGAAAAACAATCCAATTCCATATCTCTATCAAGAAAACACAATACTCTTCTATTTTAAGCTCCAATGTACTAAACATTCAAAAATACAGCATTTCTTATTATTGAGCAAATATCCATCTTGAAAAAAACAATCCAATTCCATATCTCTATTTTATTCCACCAAATTTCTACATGGTTCCACACTCTACACAAATGCCTTTTTCTTTATACAACTACGAATTAATTTATTCAAATACAAACCACCAAATCATTATTCATTGTATTCATCATAAACTTTCCTATACTTTGTGTTAGATGCCTTATACTCTTTATCTTTATTTTAACATAAAAATATAACTATGTAGAATCTTTACCCATATAATGTATCTTAAATTCCACTTTATTTAACTATTGATAAACTTTATTTGTATATAAAAGATCAAATACATTAACTAATATAAAATATCAAATACATTTCTTTAATAATGAAGATATATTTGACATTACAATATCATCTTAATAATTACTCATAAATCTTTCCTATTTTAAGGAAGAAATATAAGCCAAATATCAACTTATATCTACCTTGAATATAGAATAAGTGAATTTTTTAATAAAAAACAAGACATAATGAGTCCTGTGAATTTTGGGCTGCATCCTTGAGATAGAAAGTCTAAGATGAAAAGGAAAGATGAGAGAATGATTGCAGCACGAAAAACAAGACATAATGATTCCTGTGAGATAGAAAGCCTAAGATGAAAAGGAAAGATGAGAGAATGATTGAAGCATGAAAAACAAAATATAATGAGTCCTTTGAGTTTTAGGTTGCATCCTTGAGATAGAAAGTCTAAGATGAAAACGAATGATTGAATTGAATAAACAAACAAACGAATCTAATAGACACCACTAATGCCAAAAGATCCAGGCGAAATCCAATAGAGACCGCTGATGCCAAAAGATCCAATGTTTATCAATATATCATTTATATATCTAGGCAAAGATGAATCCAAAGTTTCTATATCTAGGCAAAGATGAACTTCCAAAGATTATAGGGAAAAGTGATATATATAATGATAATGTACCCATCAAAGAGAGGTCTCACATTCTTATCCCTCATGTTGTCCATTCAGTCCTAGTCAATCCTTTTGGAAAGGAATGCTTCTCTTTAGAATCTTTTCCAAGGTGGGACCCATGACCACATGTATAATTTGATTGGTATAAGGTGTCGACCCATGTTTTTAGCCTAGTTCCTACCGATAAAGCCTCCATGATTTACTTTGTTGGATTTTCTTGAATTATTTGTTCAAAGGACAAAACCTTAGCCACAGAAGCTCAATAGACATTGGCTACATATTTTCCAATCACTAAAACCTTGTTATCTTCATCCTCAATTTTTTACCATTCCACTTCTTTAATGGGTTTTTATTTCCTATAAATTTTATCACTGGCCTTACTCTCTTTCCTGGCCGGTACTCTCTCTGCATCAAAATGTTAGTGCATGGAACATTTTCAAGGTGGAGTATTGTGTTAACACTATTTATAAATTAGGATCTCGAAGGTAGAGGATTTTGTTTACATTATTTATAAAGTAGTATGGATTTTTATTCATTTTAATGGTTAATAAAAAAGAAATAAAAGAGTTTAAATGTTACCTATTAATATTTATGAGAATAATTTAATTTCAAGGAAATAAAAGAGTTTAAATGTTATTTATTAATATTTATAAGAATAATTTAATAAATATTAATTTTAAGGTTATAATTAAATTGATATATGGATTTTTTTATATGAGATAAGGATTTCTTGTCACATATTGATTAGATTTTTAAAATTTATGGGAGTGAATATAATTTTTTGTTTTTGTTTTGTTTTGTTTTTATTTTTATTTTTTGTATTTAGGATAAAATATGTTCTTAATCATTAAGTCAACTCAAATGGAAAAATAACAATAATATTTTAATTTATCATCAATATTAATGAATAGAAAAATTTCCATAATAAAATGAGATGAGATGGATAATCATATTCTATGAAATGATAGAGAAAGCCTTAATTTAGAATTTGGAAAGTGAAAGATTTTATGGTTAAGGATGTCGTAATAGAGCCACTCAAACCAAGGATATAATGTTTGCTTATTAATGCAACTTAAAAGGATATGTGAAACTTAGATTCTTAGCATTATTATTTCCCAAGTAACAAATTTAAATACAATACAAGTGACATTTGGTATGATGTTTAGGATATACAACTAGTATGCAATGTAAAACAAGATGGTTAAAATTGAAGCACAAAAGAAGAGTGCTTTATAGAATCAAAATACATTCTAATAATGACATATAAATCATATTATAAGAAAGTGATCAATCTAATTTTGAAAATTAAAGATATTTCTCTATCTTAATTAATAGTGAAAAGAAAATAAACATTACTAAAATAAAAATTAAAAAAAATTCTCATGAATTTTACAGTAAAATTAGGTATCAGTCTATTCACTTTTAATAACTAAAAGAAAAAAGACTCCTCCATATGTAAAGGTTGTTGAGAACCAGTCAGAACCAAGCAAACATAAAAATGGCACAATGAAATCATAGCGAAAATACTATCAAGTAAAAAAGCCTTCACAATTCTCGTGGTAGACTGAAATCTCTTAACACACCGACCGATAAATGTAAGACCGTGACGCATGCTGACCTTATTCATTACTTAAGGTAATGACAACTTCATGCTCTTCTTGGACCTCTTATCACCCTATATGAAGATTTCTAAATATTAAATTAATACAACATTTTAATGTGCTTCACAAATTAAATTCAAAACTTAAATTTTATTTTTCAAATTATAAAATCAACAATAACGAATTCCAATAACGTGAAGTTTATTTAGATTGTTTATTATTTTATTTTTTTAAATGAGACATTTTCCCTCGTAATCACGGAGCAGAATAGAAGGCAAATTAAACCTCATTTAAGTTGACAGTTTTTCATAATTATTTTTTTCCGAAGAAAGAGAGCGCGTAATTTCCATTAATTCAGAATTGCAGAAAATTACATGTTGTAGATGTTGTACGCATATGCTGTAGTGTGGGTATACCACTTACAATAACCAATACTTCAGGGAAGTATGCAGATAAGGCCCTCAAACAGGGCATCCAGAAAGAGGGTATGTAAACCCCAACAGGAGTGAACCCCTACCCTTACAAGCTAATAAAAACAGAAAATAAAAACAGTAAATATACGATAGCTCCTGTGGAATGAGCAGTAATAGTTCGAAATGGCAGCCAAAAACAGAGGGGAGAGGCACGAAATGGTAGAGAGCAGCCGAGGCAGCCACACCTCCCCCATCCCCTCAACTCTCCACCAAAATCCTCAGAACCCAGTGGAAGAAAACCACCCAAAATTCCAGAGAAGCCAGAAAAGAAGCTAACCAGCAGCAGCCATAGAAAAGCGGCACGAATCGATGCAGAGACAGACTCCACACCTCAGATCCCTCAACACTCTCCATAGCTGCTTTGGTAGCGAGCAAAAACCAAAAAAAATAACCATCGCATCAGCAAGGGAGTCCAACAGGTCCCGAACAGAGCTGAGGCGGGCCGGTTTTGGGGGCAGAGGCGGCTAGGGCAGCCACCTCGCCCCCACGAAAAAAGTCAGGAGGTTCGAAACCCCTGTCTCCGTTCTGCGGCACAGCACAGTTAATCAAAGGCCAAACCCCTTGTTGAAGCCGCCAAGTCAGAGGGTCGGGAGGTGCGCAGATAGCCGCCGAGGAACCAGAGGAAAAAAACCGCCGCCGCGCTGCTCAAAGCACTAAGAAATACTCCGGACCACAGCCGATGATGAGCAGAGGATGCAGTGCAGACTGCCTCCCCGGGAACACCAGACGAGGCCGATAATGGGTCGAGTCCCGCTGTGGAAGATGAAGAAAGACCCAGCGCAAGGGAATAGGGGAGCCGAGGCCGAAACAACCGGATCCGCCCACCCGAAGCAGCGAGACCCAGTACCGAAATCAATGTAGATGCTGACCGCCCGACGAGGAAGCAATGCACCCGATGGCAGCCAGAAGACCACCAGGACCCCCACCAGCGGAAGCCCCGCCGCCGCAGGCTCAGGCAATAACCAGAGCCGAGTAAACCCTAGGTCGCACCCCTCTGCATCATTCTTGTTATGCACCACTGCATTATAAACCAGATGCCCTTCTATTAATTTTCCATATGGAACATTGTTCAGTTTTTCATAATTATTATAATAATCATGAATACATTTTGGGATTAAGTTTGATAAAGGGAATATTTAAAAAAAATGGAGTTAAGGAGTTGTTCAGATGGTTAAAAGTGGTTGAAATTTGGCTAAAAAACATTAAAAAAAATCTGACAATAGTAGTGTTTGAATTTTGTTTTTGACAAATAGAAATAGATTAAGCAACATAAAAAACTTTTGAGATACTTCAAAATCTTGAAATTTGATAACTATAATCTAGATCTACAAAAATCTTTACTGGATTTTATCAAAATCTTATCAGAATTTTTATAGTTTTCAAGACAAATTTACAAGATAGTTACATTACGGCCTAAAAAATGTTTACCCATTTTTATCAAAATCTTACCAAAATTTCTATAATTTTCAACACAAATTTACACAATAGTTACACTACGCCCTAAACATCCATTCTAATGACGTCAACGAGATTATCCTTATATATTAAATAAACGAATAAGACAGATTTGGAGTATCTCGAAATAGTCTTCATGATATGAATTTTTCGTAAGTCAAGGAAAAACGAATAACTTTGTTGAAACAGTGATGTTGGTCGGTGAATAATGTTAGATATATATATGGGGAAGTCCCTTTCACAAACAATGGGTACAATACATAAATGACAAATAATCTCCATTAAGTGACCAAATTTCCAATGTGATGAAAAAGTAAATAACTACATTCAAAGTAGTAATGTTTGTAAGGTCAAGAATAATTGCATAAGTCCCCATTATGTAACCCATATTTCGTTGGTCACGACAACATGTACCACCTCTTAAAAAACCCAATAATTACGTTCATATAGTAATGTTCCTAAGGTCAAGGATGGTGAAGCCCCCACCTCATGAAAAAACAAATAATTACGTTCATATAGTAATGTATTGTTTCTAAGGTCAAAGATGGTGAAGCCCACCTTCACAAAGTATAATACGGGGGTCTAGTAAAACATGTGATAAAATGTAAAGTACACAGTTTGGGAGGGAGACATCATCATGCCACTGAATTGGTTTTCCACGCATTTATGCCGTGTTTTAGGCTACGATATTTATGGGAAAACATTTATATATTCACATTATAAATACTTTGAAACCTCTTTGACTTGGTGACCATCGTAAAACAACCCTAGGCTCGAGGAAAAGAAAACAATCCCATCTATAAGAGGCTACCCCAACCTTGGTGTTTGGACACCTATGTTCATTGGAGCTATTGAGTTTCACATCCATTATGGGAAAACACATTAACCTTGGACCTCACAAAATAGGTAACTATAAAACTATGCAAGAGTGACACCATGCCTTCAATAAAGAATAAAACTATGCAAGAGTGACACCATGCCTTCAATAAAGAATAAAACTATGCAAGAGTGACACCATGCCTTCAATAAAGAGAACAAGCCATGGGTCAAGAGAAAAATATACTTTCATGGCACAACCTCAACATCTAGGAAAGGTTTTCCCTCCTCGAATGTATCTTCATTGTTCCCATTACTCCTTTGTTCCTCCTTGCCCAACTATCATGCCCCCCCCCCCCCCCCCCCCCCCACTTGAATCTTGCATGATTTCGAACAATCATCCAGAGGTACTTAACAACCCAACATTTGGATTCTCGCACCATCGCTTTATTAGCAACTGTAGGAGAGGGGTTCACCCCTCCCCCCCATAAATCTTCTACACTGTCAACACTCATGTTGCAACCATATCTCAGTTGGAAATAAATATAGCATGCTATGATGCAAGGAGGCAAACAAGTCACATGCAAGAGTGGTTGCATCCCCCCATATACACAACATTTGGGTAATTAACTTATTTTTATCATTAGTTTTATTATTTCAAAAGAAGAGTGTGAAGTGTATTTTATATTGCAACATAAATGAAATGTGTAAGGTTTATTCTTTGTAAATAAAAAATTATATAGATAAAGAAAATTTATGCTAAAAATAAAAAAATGGATCTTTGCATTAATAGAGAAAACATGTAATGAACTTTCACTTATTCAATAGTGAATTAATTAACAAAACTATGAGCCTAAGTAATTGAGATGTTGCTATGTGAGCACATCTATGCTTAATACAAAAAGCTACTATGAAAGTTAGTATCATATACACATGGCCCATTACTACTTGCCTATCCAACTATTAAAATAAGAGAATGAAACACAAAAAGTCGTAAAAAAATTCATATAAATGCTTGAAGAGAGAGAAAGTTTACTACCATCTTTGTGTAAGGAGAGGTTGTGGACTTCATCTACCAATTTCCAAAATTCCACTTATTTCCCATTATCTAGCCCCCCCTGTCACTCACCAACCCACTGTTCTAATAGAGTTGTTGTATAATATCACTTAGTTTTTCCATTAATCTCTCAATAGATTATCTTGGCCTGAAAATTGTGGAATATTCCTATGATTCCATCTATTGGTTCTACATATTTGAGACTATGGGTCACACTAGAATGTAGTGGGGGATAAGTGTAGTTTGTGTGCAATGTTGATAATCATGATCATATTCAGGTGGGGGAACTAATCCAATCACTATTAGATGTTGTAGATATAGGTAGGGAGGGATTGTTTGGTTATATTTTCGCTAGCCCAAAAGAGGTTTGGGAATGGCACCCATACCTCACATCATCCAAAATCAAATGAGTTTAACTTTGTAAATCTTGGACCCTTGTACACATTATTTCATAAGTGAAAGAATGATGGTTTGTGTAAATAAGGTCAAGATTGACTGATATAGATTGTCTACTTATTATGGATTTCTTGGCACTTTGGTCAATCTCCTTATTGAATGTGTGATGAACATGGATAAATTTTACCAAGGAAAATGTAAATTCGTGATCTATTATCTAGTCAATAAATAAAGCCATTTACCATAGAATGTGTTTATATTTTCAATTGTCTTTAGTTCTCCTTCAAAGATGATGTTGGATAGACCTAATCCTTTTTCCATGAAATTACACTCTAATAATGTAGTGTTTTTTCTCCAATATTTGATGTGATACCTATGAACCCATTGGTGATTAATTATATCTTTAGCTCATGTGTTTTGATGCTATATCAATATTAAATTCAACCCATGTTACGTAGGGGAATATTAGATCATAGGGAGTCATTAGCATTGGAAGGTGGACAACCAATGATTTTAGAATGATGTTTTCATCCTCATTGAGGGCTTGAAAATGATGATGAATTAGCAATATTTATTTAAGATTTCATATAATATTTTTCATATTTCCATTGGTGTTGGAGATTCTTCTTTGAAATTCCTTCTATTTCATACTATCTGTAATGACCAAATCATGAAACTCGGGGTTATAGTCCAAAGAGTTTGAAAAACTAAGGATTTCCAAGGACCTTTTACCTACTTAATGAAAGTAAGGAAGATGACAGACTTCATTACCTAGAGGTGTTTTACTAAGCCTATATTAGAATTCTTAGACTTGTGCTAGGATGTCACACACTATTAGGATATGGATGTTATCCTCTCTCTCTCTCTCTCTCTCTTTATATATATATATATAGATATATATATATATTACTTGTGGATTACATTGTAGTTTTTGTGATGATACTAGAAGGGATGTCCTAAATCTCAAAGAAAACATGGACCTATATTGTTTGAATACTGGCGTGAATATGGATGTGGTGAAATCTACAATGTCATTTTGGGAAGTTAGTGAAAAAAATTAGATATACTTTCTAAATTTGTTTCCATATGCAAAGATTGAGTGACAAAATAATATCAAATATTCAGGATTTTATGTAAATCCTAACGACTATTCTAAAAAAATAGGGTTGGATGATACCCAAAGTGGAAATGAGTCTTTCCATCTAGTGTAATGAGTGTATGTCTTGGGGGGGAGGTTGATACTTGTGAAATTTTCTCTTAGAACCATTCTTCAATTGCATTTTAAAACAAACTCTTATTGGTATTTTTAGCCAATTTGATGCCCTATGCACGCAAAAAATGTCACCCCATGATATGAGAGAATTAGCCTTGAAAGGTAAATAAAGCAATTAGAAAGGATCATGAATCATAAAAAAATGTAGTATGGGATTTTAGGGGATTAATCAAGGAAGAAAGATGAGGTTAACAAGTGAGATAGAGTGATAATGATGAAAATGTTGGACAATGACCTCCCAAGAGTGGTTGCATTTACAATCTTCTCCTCCATTAATGTAGTTAATGTGCCTTTTGATTATGAGGGCTATTCTGTTTATACATGATGAACAATAGGGAGTTGGTACTAAAATTTTGGTGTGATCAAAGCCAATAAGATGTTTGGTGTTATTGGAATGCCTAGCAATAATAGATTTAGGAGGGAAATTGTCAAAAGTATCAACAATATGTTTTTTGAGATGATTTTGGATAGATTTACTAGTCTAAGATATACACGATTTTCCATAAGTAAGGAATCTATAAAACACTAAGCAAAAGAAAAGATTTAGATTTATCTTAGACAATTTTGAATA
This sequence comes from Pinus tabuliformis, assembly GCA_031772625.1. Lineage (NCBI taxonomy): Eukaryota > Viridiplantae > Streptophyta > Pinopsida > Pinales > Pinaceae > Pinus > Pinus tabuliformis. The sequence continues at coordinate 730,078,828 of CM062814.1, forward strand.
TGTAATTAAGGGTTTTGTGAGGTTTGAAAAAAGTTATTCTTTTTGGCTAAGGTCTTAGAAATATGATCAGTGATTCAATGAATATACGAGAGAAAAATTCCATTGATAAACTTTAAACTTTTATATGACAAACCCTATCCCACCAAGTCTTTTGTGAAAAAAATTGTACCAATAGATATCTTCATGTGCAATCCCACCACCACCCCGTCCAAAAATATGCTATTCTTAAAACAGTTGTATTTAGAGCAATTCAATTCTCCGTGCATAACACCTTAACAAAGAAATATTCATTCTCATTAATGTACTCCAAGCCAATGTTTATTTTATTTCCCAAATCAATAATTTTTTCTATGCTATTATCTATCCAAAAATTAAAACATCCCCTCCTTTTAAAAAAAAATTGCTCATATTTCTAAAACCTTAACCTAGAAAAACTATCATAACTTTGTACGAAATTTACAGAAACCTTAAACAGTTATATAAAAACATTAAAAATAAATTTTACAAAGTATTACTAAATTCTATAATATTATAAAAAATCTTATATATACCAAAATAATAAACTTATCCAAACACCTCTCAAAAATATGTTAGTAATACTTTTCATAATTGCCTTTGTAAATATTTCCTAAACATTTCCATGATATCAAACAACTTATTTCCTTAATTATGCCCATTGAAATTAGTTATATAATTAAAAATAACCTTAAAATCAAGTAATACCTTAATAATATTAAAGGAAAATGGTTACATACTCAAATCTCTCCCAAAATCCAATAAATATTAATGGGAAGAATGGTTATATATTCATTCACTCTCAAAATTCCAGTGAATGATAACATAAAAGTAAACAAACGCAAATAAGTGATTAAGATGTTTAAATAGTATTGTTTATTAGGTCCACATTGTACTCGGGTTAAATCCCTCGTCACAAATTCAACATACAAGCATAACTTGTTTGTCTATTTGGATTTTTTAAATTAAATAAAATATAAACATTATAATCATGATATGACATGTTGTAAGATATAATGTCATTGAATTGATTTGTCTATAATTTTTTAAATACAATAAAATATAAACGTTATAATCATGATATGAAATGTTGTAGAATATAATGGCATTGAATTGATTTTTCCAGTTATACATGATTTTATTATTTTTAATATAAGTATAATTATAATAAATATGATATATTTCGTGCTGTTAAAATTAAAAAATATATATAAGAATTAATTAACATTTTTAATTATAGAGATTTACTCAAATTTATCATAGAAATTTTTAATATGTAAATAAGCTTCATTACAATATTATGGTTTATCAATACTACATACTCATAAAACCATAATTTATTTGATATGGCACTTATCTATATAACAAAATTCTTTATATTATTCAATTTAGTTAAAAAGGAAAAAAATGACATAATTACTTTGGAGATATATTTTAACCTTTGATTTGTGTATACTATAAAAAATGTTCTAGAATATTCTATGGAGGTTAAATTTTTACCATCTACTTAATAATTCAATTAATAATTAAATTAGAATTTTGGAAACTCTATTCCAAAATAAAGATGCCTATAAACATAATTGATCATGGTAGAGGTGTTGTAATGTAATGTCCTAATGTCGCCTTTGAAAATAAAAATAACACTACATGAAAAAAAAAAGTTAAAATAAAAATAACTTCATGGTATTCATTCATGGTATGAGAACTCATCTCAACTCTGGATCTACCAAGCAGAGAGGAATCAAATCTCTTTAGATGCAAACCTCTTTTAGAGTGAAAAGAGATTTGAGCATCTCTTTAGATGCAATCCTCTTTTAGAGTGAAAAGAGTTTTGAGCATCTCTTTAGATGCAAACCCCTTTTAGAGTGAAAAGAGATTTGAGCTCTCTGGACACTCAGTAGATCTGTAGTTAAGATGGATTTAGACTAGATTGGTTATTCGTATCCACAAGTGCTAAAAGTTATAAATATTTAAAATTTTACCCATGTGATTATCATGCCCCGAGTATGGTGCCTACACACCTTTAATGAAATACTTTTGGTGTAGATTAATGAAAAGATAGAGGAATCCGTCAAAGAAAAACACATGAAAATAAATAAATGTGATTATTATCTAGAAAAGTGATGAGGATTGGAAAATTGAAATAATGTGTATCAAAGTTACTGTGCAAAGTCCCAAATCACCATTGATATATCATTAGGAATCAAGTCAAAAATTGACTTGAAAAATATATTTACGAACTTAGATCTATCTTAACTCCAAATCTACTAAGTGCCAAGAGGGATCAAAGCTCTTTTCACTTTAAAATAAGTTTTGACCAAGTCAAAATGTTTAGATAACATAACATAACAAGACAAGACATTATAACATCTTTTCCCTTCTAGATTAGAAAGTGTCTCTCGAAGAAATAAAAAAATCCCATAATTAAAGTAATTAAATATTAATTTTAAAACAAATTAAAAAATAACTATTTAATAAAATTAAATTTTATATTTAAAAATTATATATGGAAAAATAAGTAAAATAATTATTACTTTATAATATATATAGGTATCACGTAAAAATTTCATAAAACTTTAAGCTAATACAATAATAATATTCATAAACATCCAGTATTACAATAATATTTATCAAAATATTATAATTCAATAGGTCATTAGTCATGAATATGGATAGAGAAAATTATAGCCATTCCTTGAAACATAAAGAATATATAATTGTATAAAATATTTATTTTTATATATTATATAATATTTAAAAAAATATTTTATTTATATATATATATGGTAGGTAAGTACTTATAAGGATTTTGAACACAAAGAATACCTTAACAAATACATTCATTCACCGTCAATCCAAAACTCTATAAATTATTTAAACAAATATTATTAAATTAAATATATTAAAATTTTAAAAATATTTTTTTTTGCAACTTAATACTATTTTTATTTATGTAAAAGATACATACAAATTTATTAAACATATTAAATTTTGCCGTAGAGTAGTGAACCTCTTTTTAGACTTCGCGTGCAAATCCATGGGACGTAACTCAGCCGTAATGTCGAAATGACATGTCAAAGGAATTGGAGTCTCTTAAACCAACCAAAAGAATTTACTTACCCAAAATGATTGCACATAGGTTTTGCCAACTGTACGTAATTTGGCTATATGCCCCAAGATTCCGTCAACGATGGACAACTTTATTTTCATTTCGTGGTGTATAAATAATATTTTTGTTTCTCGTCGTCTATATACTTATCAACCAAATTCAAACTTTACGACAACCATGTTTATTCCATTTTTACATACTTTAAGATTGAGCTGAATCATCGATCCTCTTTATGCACGGTGTTATATATATTTTTATATATTCATCCTATATATATATATATATATTCTTTATATCAAAATATATATATAAAAGAGTGAGATGGGGATTATTAAAACATTTTGGTAGGAAAGTTTTATCTTATATAATTGTGCCTTGCACTAGTCTGGGATGTATGGTTATAATAGAATAGATTTAATGGTTTTGTAGTAATGTTGGTTAATTAAATTTAGCTAGAAATAAAAAAAAAATATTATTATTATTATTATTATTTTAATGTAAATTAGATAATTTTTATTTATTTTTTTAATGTTTAAATTTAAGAGAAGATATATTATTTATGTGAAGTTTTTTTGATTTGTTAATGAGAAACTAAACATAGTAAGAATTTCAATTTTTGTAGTAGTCAAGTGAAACATCTTATGTTAATTGTCTAAAAACAAAAAAGCTAAATTGTTTTGCAAGGTCTTTAAGGCCATTCTTAAACGAAAACATAGAAACATATTGATAAGAATAGAAGGATTCCAAACTATCATCCGAACTTATCAGATTAGAAGGATTCCACTAGAATGGGCTCCTTGTTGTTATCAAAAAAGCAACTTGGGTCAGGGGGAATGCCCATATGATTCTCTACGCGCAAAAGCCTATGATCCATGGAGGTCATGTGCGACTACATCTCATCTAACATCCAAAGAATATCATCTTTGGCGTCATTCCAATCAATCGAGACTCTTCCAAATAATAATGTCAGAGGCCAATAAATATCCACTAAATACATGTATTGGTTGTAACAGATCCTGGTGTGATTGGTGTCCAAGATCTAGTTTTCCACCTCAGTCAAAATTTTCGAGTCTATTAGACCGTGCCTCTCATCAACTAGCTCACATTCTCCCTCACCTATCTCTTCTTGAATCAACTAGGGAGTGTGCTCATGATATTTGGAAGTTGAGGTTTCCTGCTCGTTGCTAGGTGCATGAGCCTTCATGTTCTTGATAATATGTCACGCCATGTTGGACTTTAGCTTGTTGATGAGGCATTATGACCCAGACATACAAATAATTTGCGTGGGCACAAGGAGGGTGTAGATTCAAACTATAGACAACAGAAGGTGGCAAACCAAGAGGGTGCACACAACCATGAAGGGTTAGACAAAATTGGAAAAGAGAGCGACTAGAGGATTGGGGCTTTGAAGGATTCATACACACAAGAGGAGCCTATGAAACCCAAGGGGACAAGGAAGGAACAATAACTATCAAAAAGAAGGGGGAGGTGGAGGAAAAAACTTGGCATAGTTAGCCGAGTCTATGTGACCACAAGAAAGAAACAACTAGCTTGGCCCTTGAACTTGCTAAAAACCTTGAGAGATTGCAGGACCAAAACTCATCCACCATAAGAGCTATAATGACAAACCAACACAAGGCTTGGAGCCTAGCTAATGAAATAGAGCACATTTCTTCCAAGACCTTAATTGGCAATTTGAATACATGTGCAAAATCCCATCAAGTTTCAACGTGTGTAGGGTGGTGACACTGAGCAGAGTAGAAGCTCCCATCTCTAGAAATAACCAATACACATAGAAAATTCTAGCTCGATTACATCATTTGGTGCCCATGGATAATTCATCATTGCCTCCCAAGATCTAAGGCCACATTTGATACTTGGAATTAAATCTACAATGTGGTATTTAAGGTGTGCCATCAAAGGGTGGTTAAGTCCCATACTATGCCATGTAGTGGAGTGAAGAACCTTTAATGACTTGGGTGGGATGCAGTAACATGTCCACTTGCCTTAAAAACTAGTGGGATGGTCACAACGTGCCCCCACCTATCCCTCTACAAACAACCCATCTAAGATAATTTTAAAAATACTTTATTTCTATTTAAAAAAATAAAATAAAATTATACTATAAAATTTGTTTATTATGAAAAATACGTTTTTCATTTTAATTAAGCCATATATTCATAAAATTTTGTTTAAATTATTGTCATTTAGATGAAATTGATTTAGAAAATGAATGAATGAAATATGTTAAAAACAAAATTGCAAAAATGTATCTGCACTATGCCATTAGCTCATGAGACAACATATAACTATGTAATTAAAAATTGAAAAAAAATGAGCTTATAAAGTGAAACACTAATCTTGAAATACAATAGAGTACAAAATAATAGCAATAACGCTAGTTTAGAATTTCTTTCATATGGTCAGGAAAAGTTGGATCTTTATTTTCCAATCTTAACAATCTGTCTAGCTCCATAAAGTTTACTATGGATTGTGAAATCAATGGTAGTTTGCCTTTCCTTGACGTCCTTATTTCAAAGAAGGATGATGGTTCTTTCTCTCACCAACTCTTTCGAAAGAAAACTCACACGGAGCAATATATTCATGCTAAATCCTATCATTTTCCTACTAAAAAAATGGGTGTTCTCAACACCTTAGCTACACATGCGTTAAGAGTTTCTGATGAAAACCACCTGAATGATGAGAAAACCCATCTCCTTAAAGTTTTCTATAATAATGGATATAGTAGGTACTAATGTCTTAAAGTTTTCCTTAATGCTAGCAAAGGTCCTAAGATTTTGAAAGATCCCAAGGATTAGTTTTCAGGGGTTCATCTTCCATAAATTCAAGGAACAAATGACATGATTGTGAGGATCTTGAGGAAGCATAAAATTCCCTCGACCTTTAGGCCCCTAAACACCATTCAAAGCTCTCTAAGATCAGTGAAAGACCCTGTGGAACCTAAGAATATGAAAGGTGTTTATGTCATCCATGTTCTTGTGGGACACCCTATATTTGTTAAACGAGTCGCTCAATAAATCAGAGATTTCATGAGCATGCAACCGACATCAAACATAGGAGGACCTGCTCCTCAACTTTGGCAAAATATGTGAAGAAGACAAAACATCACATCTACATTGAAGAGGCTTGGGTCATTGTAAGGATTGATAATTTCCATCACCATAAGTTTAGGGAAACCATAGAAATTGAAAGGATGCCAAGTAATCTGAATAGAGATGATGGCTGGAAAATTAGCAGTTGTTGGGTCCTTGCCCCTGGAAAGATTAAACAACTTAAATTCAAATTTTTAAAAATATTTCCCAGATTTTGCTTAAAATTAACTAGAAAGAATGTCATGAAAAATGCTATTTCATTTTTAAATTAGACTAGGCCCTAAAATTTTCCCTACCATAAATTGATTATTCTTGACTCTTTGTCATTCTTTTCTCAAGCAATAAAAAAAAATAACAAAACCTACTATACTTAGATCCATTATATAATGTTTTCCAACTATTTTCCAAAATATTCACCTTATTCAAACATTCAACTTAAAATAATAATAATAATTTTAATTTAACATTATAATTTAATTATAAAAAGTTATAACTTGAAAATTAAATATTAATTCTAATTCATAAAACTAATTTACATTATTCATAAAAATAAAATAATGTCACTTTCCTTTGTTATATTGGTTTACTTGTGCTTTTATATTTTTTTAATATTTTAGTCATAGTTGATCATAATAAACATTAAAATATTGATTTCATAATACATAAATTTAAAAATTTATAAAAACTAACTAAATCATAACTTTATAAATTATTATTATTATTAATTATAAAAAGAATTAAAATATAAGTAAACATCTATCCTTTTAAGAATAAGATTTTTAATCATGGAGATTTAGCCTTACTTTACCATAAAGATTCTTGATCTGTGAATATGCTTTGTCACAATACTATGGGTCAATACCATGACTTATCAATACTACAAGTGTAAAAAACCATAACTCATTTCATATGACACTTGCTCACATGACAATTTTTTTTAATTAATCAATTTAATTAAAATGGCATAACTACTTTGGAGATAAATTTAAACCTTTGATTTGTCTAAACTACTAATATTCTCGAATATTCAGTGAAGGTTATATCCCTACCATCTATGTAATTGCCCCAAGAGGCTCTATATAGAAGGGATGTTGTCCAATCCTATTATGTTATGAAAACATTTTGACTCATCAAATTATACAATAATAATAATAATTAAAACATTTTTGCTCTATTAAATTACCTTAAAATTAAAAAAAATAAAATAAAATATAGTTAATTATCATTAATAATTAAAACATTTTGACCCTATTAAATTACATTAAAAATTTAAAAAATAAAATACAATAAAATAAATTATAGTTAATTATCATTAATAATAAAACCAACCTAGAACATCTTAACTCCGTATCTATCAAGGGTGGAGATGGATCAAATTTGAGGTGCCAATATTTTTTTAGAATATAAAAACATTTTAGAGTGAAAATACATTTGATCCCTCTAGATACTTGATAAATATAGAATTTAGATAAATGTAAATTGATAATTATTAATAATTAAATTAATATTGTAAAAAACTTATTCCAAAATAAACATATTTATCCATATAAATATATAAAAAACTATTTATTTAATATTCTACAATGTATTAAAAAGTCAACCTGAACCCTTAGTTACCGATCATACTAATACAGCGAATCTCCTTTATATTAAATATTTTAACATTTTCATTCTTATGTTTTTTGGGAAGAAGCGATGAATATGTCATACTATAAACAAATTTAATATAAAATATTTATAAATCATCATAATATTCTAGTGATATGAAATTTATAATAAATCACTAGTAATATGAAATTTATAATAAATTATTATAATTTAATTCTAGATGTAACATAAAGAGAGATTGAATCCCTAGAGGTGTAATTTTTTTTTTAAAGTTTTACACTTAAATTTTTTGAGAGATTTGATCTTTCTCTGTGTTTGATAGATACAGAGTTGTGTTTAGAAATCTTTTCAGCAAAATCACATTAGAGATAATTTATCGACGTGTTTCGAACCATCTAGTGTGGTTCATCACTAGGACAAGATGGAGAATCAGATCATGGCACCATATTAGATAGAGAGGCTAATTTGGATCTATTTTCCAACACCTAAACAATTGGTTTAGCTCCATAAAGTTTATTATGGAATGTGAGGTTGATGGTTTCCTACCTTTCCTTGATGTCCTTATTTCAAGGAGGGATGATGGTTCTTTTTCCCACCAGGTTTTTTTTGAAGAAAACTCACACAGAGCAATATCTTCATGCTAGGTCCCATCATTTCCTTGCTCAAAAGCTGGGTGTTCTCAACACCTTAGCTACTTGTGCATTAAGAGTTTCTAACGAAAACCACCTTTCCTATGAAAAATCCCATCTCCTTAATGTGTTCAATAATAATGGATACAGTAGGCGCCAAGGGCTCAAAGCTTTCCTTAGGGCTAGCAAAGGTCCTTCAATTAAGAAATAACCCAAAGATTGTATTTCAGATGTCCATTTTCCTTTTATCCAAGGGACAATTGATAAATTGCTAGGATCCTAAGGAAGTATAAGGTTCCCTCTACCTTTAGGCCCCTTAACACCATTCAAAGCTCCCTAAGATCTGTTAAAGACCCGATTGATCCTAAGAACATGAAAGGTGTTTATGAAATTCCATGTTCTTGCGGGACCCCCTACATTGGTGAAATTGGCCGTTCGATAAATCAAAGGATTCATGAGCATGCGACTGACATAAAACATGGGAGGACCTACTCCTCAGCTTTGCCAGAGCATGCAGAAAAGACAAAACATCACATCTGCATTGAGGAAGCCAAGATCATTGCAAGGGTTGATCATTTCTTTCATCGAAAATTTAGGGAGACCATTGAGATAGAAAGGAAGCATAGCAATTTAAATAGGGATGATGGATGGAATATTAGTAATCATTAGATCCCTACCCTTTCTTCTTAATTTTTTTTTTTTGACAGAAACGGTTATATTGTATTTATATTCCTCCTGGCTTGAATGCCAAATTTCTGAGTACAATGAGGATGTCTGGATCCTGAGAAGTCTCACTTATGGAAGTGAGGCTGTTATTGTGGCTTGAGGTTTTCCCCGTAGCATGAAGTTCTGTAGTTTCTGTATCCTCTATTTTCCCCCACTTGGATATACAGACAAATTTTTTTGGATCAAGCAGTAAAACATGGCGGTCTGCAAGTTAAGGGATGGCTTCCCATGATTCTTTTCCTTCTTTCAGCTTGACCCCGGAAGATAGGAGCTACTTTATTTGCTTCGCTATCCGCTTCTTTATTGTGGGCTCTCAAAACATGATAGTAGTTCAGCTTCTGGAAATCACTTTCAAGGGCCTTGATTTTGAAGATCATTCTGGCTAGTTTAAGGTCTGCTGCAGGGGAATTAGAGATCATTGCACTTATTATGATTTGAGAATCTCCTATAACCGTTGCTTCCCTTATTTCCAGCTCCTTTAGGGTCTTGAGGCCTTGCAGAAGGGCCAAGGCCTCAGCTTGAGTGCTGGTCATGTGTCCAAGCCCCCAAGCAAATGAGTGGATTTTTTTTCCTGTTGGGTTTAGGATGACACCTCCAGCACCTGCTCTGCCCGGATTGCCCTTAGCTGCTCCATCGAAAAAAAGGAAGTAGCTTGATTGTATTTTGAGCCAGTCTTGGAAGTCAGCTTCCGTTTTCCTAATTTGCCATTCTTTGAGTGGAGGTGCTTTTCTGATTGCTGGGAGAAATTGTAATCCCAGGAAGGAGCCCCAAACGTTGTCTTGGTGGGTGAGATTTGCATCATCTTTTATTTGGGACAGACATTCCTTTATTTGGCACTTGATCTTGACTTCAATGATTTTATGGTGCTGTCTGTCATTCCTGAAGGTTCTTCTATTGCGTTCTAGCCACAGCTGCCAGCAAGTGACCTTTGGGAGAATGGCCTAGGCTGATTTGATTAACTGATTTTGAGGAGGAGACCCAGGATTGTTGGATGCCCAGCTAGCGAAGAGATCAACCATTGTATGCGGAAGATGGAAGGAGGGATCCAAGACATACAACAGGGCGCTCCATATCTGTTTGGCGAAGCTGCAATCCAGGAAGAGATGCGCAGCTGATTCTTCACTGTTGCTGCACAGGAGGCAGATGGAGGGTCCATTGTATCCCAGCTTCTGCAAACGATCAAAGGTGAGGATTCTGCCATGACACAGCATCCACGCAAACGTGTCTATTTTGGGCCAAGCCTGTATTCGCCAGATCGCTTGCCATGGCGCTGGGTTTATGGGGACGTGCGGTCTCTCTTTGTGCTTAGCGTAACCTTCAGCAACTGTATACCCTTTAGATTTATTTCCCCAACCGATTGCGTCCTGTGTATGCCTGCTCAAGGGCGCAAGGTCGTGGAGGAGTCCGGTCATCGTGGCCCAGTCAGCGACCAGGCGATCTGGCAAATCCACAGACTTCCAGCCTGTCCATTCGCTGCCTTTCCAAAGGGAGATATCCCAAAGCGTATGAAGCTTATTTCTTTCCATCCACTCCCGTAGCTCGCCCAAATGCACTCTGTCGCTGATCGGATCTGTGGATAGGATTCTATCAGTCCATAGATTTGTTTTCTTGCCGTTACCCGGGATCCAATAACAGTGTTTTTTGATCAGGGAGGCGGCCTTATCATAGAGTTTAAGGAAAGGCGAATTAGGCAGGCGGATTACTTGGTCTAAGCAGCTGGAGCGAGGGCCTCGGAAATATTTTTTCCTGAGAGCTGTTTGGGCCCAACCAGGATTGGGCGCGACAACTCTCCAGATGACCTTTGCAGCCATTGCTACATTCAGATGGCCTAAATTTTTAAAATTAAGACCTCCCTCCCACAGAGGCTTAGAAATGACTTCCCAACTGATGAGGGGGATTTTTCTTTCGTTCTGCTTTCCACCTTTCCAGAAGAATCTCCGGATATGCTCGTCCATTTTTTTTAGAATGATTGATGGAGCAAGCATACCTGCAAATTGAAAAATAGGAAGACTAGTGAGCACTGATTTGATGAGAACGGATTTGCCAGCATAGTTGAGCCAGGTAAAGCCCCAGGCCTGAATTTTTGCTTGAAATTTTTCAAGCTGGGGAAGCCAATCTTTGCTTGAGATTCTTTTGTGTACAACCGGGAGGCCCAGATATTTGAAGGAGGTCCATGAAGCGGAGGCTGCGTATCCAAGGCACCTGGAGATAGCAGAGAGAAGTCTGGGCGGGGTATTCCAACTGTAGATGTGAGACTTGTTCTTATTAACAACGCTGCCAGAGGCCATGCTGAATTCTTCCAGGGCAGCTTTGAATTTGGAGGCGGTGGAGAGGGAGGCAGCGCCCAGAAGCAGGGTGTCGTCCGCGAACAAAGCGTGATTAATGTTCTTGACTCCTCTTGCTATACGCAGTCCCATAAGATCTTGATCTTGCATTTTTTTTTCCAGGAGGAAACTGAGAGCTGAGGCTTGAATGACAAATAGCAGAGGGGAGAGAGGGCACCCCTGCCTGAGCCCTCTTGAAGCTTTAAAGAAGTCCGTGGCTCTTCCATTCACAAGAGGGGCAATCCATGGCTCCGAAACGCAAGCCCGGATCCAGTTAATGAAGTTTGATCCAAACCCAAACCTGTTCATAACTTTTAACAAAAAACTGTGATTTACACGATCAAATGCATTTGCTAGATCAAGTTTAATTACCATACCTTGCTCTTTACGATGGAGACTCGAGTGGATTGCCTCCTGAACAAGGGTGAAGTTGTCCACTATCTGCCTCCCTTGGATGAAGCCGCCTTGATTCTCCGGGATTATTTTAGGGAGTATGTGCTTCAATCGATTTGCTATGACTTTTGTGATTAGCTTATACCCAATGTTACATAGTGAGATCGGCCGAAATCTGCTGAAGTTGCTGGCCCCTTTTTCCTTGGGAATGAGGGCTAAGAAGGCAGAGTTTGTGCTCCCTCCTATTTTTTGGGAGTTCTGAGATTTTCGGATCATTTTAATCAGATCTTTTTCAATAATGGGCCAGCATGTTTGAAGAAATCTGGCAGAGAATCCATCCGGCCCAGGGGCCTTGTCCGGATCCATGTCATATAATGCTTTTTTGACTTCATCTTTGGTTATTTTGGCCTCCAAGATTTCATTCATACCTGGGGAAATTGTAGCTGGGATCATATCTAAAAGATTTGAAGCATGGTGCTGTACCTTTTCTTCGCTATACAGCTTTAGGAAGTGGGCGTGGGCTGCCTTCTTTATGTCTGCAAACTCCTTGAATGTTTCGCTGTCCACCTTGATCTCGGAAATGGTGTTATGGCATTTTCTGCTCTGCGCTTGTTTATGGAAAAAGCTGTGTTTCTGTCCCCTGATTTGAGCCAGAGACTTCTAGATTTTAATCGCCAGTATTCCTCTTCAGCAAGACAGGCTTTATTATAGTGCTGTTGGAGATGGGCTTCTTGGTCAAGCAGATCTTTGGTGACTGGAGTATCTTCCATATGAGATTGATGATTGACAAGGGCGACTTTGATATTCTTTCTTTCTGTATCCGGTTTGGGTAGACTTTTGGCCCAATGTTTTAGAGCTCTTTTTACCCTTCTGAGCTTTTCTTCCCATATGTAGAAGGGGGATCCTTTAATAGATTGGTTCCAACATTCCTTAACAAGCTGCATGAAATCTGGTTCCTTGATCCAGTTTGGGCTGAATCTGAAGGGAATAGGACCCAGGTCAAGGTGGGCTAGTAATTCTAGCTTTATGGGTTTATGATCTGAGATACTGTTGGGGAGAATGTGCATTCTTGGTTCTAATCCCAGCAACAAATAAGAACTTTGCATGAAGAATCTGTCTAATCTAGCAGCTATATGACCTGGGCCTATTCTTTTATTGGTCCAAGAGTACTTACCGGAGGAGGGTTTGATGTCAAGCAAATCCCAGTCTTGCATGAGGTCCTCAGCCCATTCTCTTGCCGGATCACGAACAGCGCTACCACCTCTTTTTTCAGACGAGCTGAGGGTAAGATTGAGATCTCCGACAATGATAGTATTCTCCAGATTCATGAGGTCTGCTTGAAGTCTTATCGAATCCCAGCATGCTTTTTTTTCCCCAGCATTGACTGGAGAGTAGACATTGAAAATGCAATGAGTTTCTTTAGTGTTCAGATTCTGTATTTTCAGCAGCAACCAGTGAGTGTTGCTGGCTTCACTGATGACTGCAAATTTGTTATCATTCCAAAGAGTACCAATACCTCCCGAGGCTCCCCTAGCGGAGACTGCTCTTGCTTCACTTTTGAACCATAGTTTCTTGCTTGTTTGCAGGAAGACTGAGTCTTCCAGCTTAGTCTCCTGGATGAGAAGTATGTCTGGGGTCTCTGTTCTTATCAGACTTCGCATGGCTTCTTCCTTGACCTTGCTCCCCATACCTCTGCAATTCCAGGAGATGATCTTCATTATTTATGTTTTTGATGGGCTCCCTTGGAGCCATGAGGCTGGCTTTTCGACATTCTGGGCTTTGAGGCTAGCAATTTTTCCAGAGTGGGCTGGCTGCCTTGTAGTTTTTCTTTATACGTCTCCTCCTCTCTTTTTTCCCTATCCGTTTTCCGGCCTCTCGTGGATCTTCTTACCGAGGCTTGGGACTCACCTATTTCTCCTTCCTCTTCTGAGTCATCTGTGATCTGCTCTTCTTCATTGTCTTCATCATTCTTGCTTTTGGGGTTTTCATCATTTGTGTCTTTGTTGGAGGCTGAAGGAGTGCCTTTGCTTGAAGAATCAGGGTTTTGTTTCCCAATCTCCTCTGTGGGTTCGGACTCCTTTTGGATCCCTGCATCCTGAGTTTTCTCTTGTTGAGAGCTGAGAGGATCAAACCGATTTCCTGAGGGTGGTGAAGTATGTTGAACAGGTGGCTGTCCTTTGCTGCTAGGTCCTCCCGTCTTCCTGGGTTTGTGGCGCTTGATTTGATTCCATCCGTCATCCTTTCCCTGCGCGGCCTCGGCGTTGGATGGGCAGCCTCTGGCGAAGTGACCATACTCGTGGCATTTCCGGCATTTGAAGGGCAACTGCTCATAGTCCAGCTTCTGCAGATGCGTCCAGCTTCCAACATTTATCGTAATGGCCTCAGGGAGCCCTACCTCCAGATCTACTTCTACGCAGATCCGGGCACAGTCGTATTGGTCCTTGTTGTTCGCTTGATCAATAAATTTCCCCAGAGCATTTCCAATATGACGCAGAGAGTCCCAATTCCAACAATGGACTGGGAGGTTCGGGAGTCTAACCCACACAGGGACTGCGTTAGGAACATCGACTGTTGGATCAAAGTCCGGGGTCCATTTGTTAAGGTACAGGCCCCGAGGACCCATAAAGTAGGGGCCGTTTCGGAAGATCAGTTCTTTGTCCTCCTTTGCTGTAAATTCGAAGAGGAAGTAGCCTCTCCCCAGGAAGTAAGAGGTGACGCTTTCTCTGATCAGCGGCGCCCAGTTTCTGGAAACCCAGCTCTCCGTGGATTTGGGGGACGGCCAGAGCCCCGTAAACTGACCGACGAGGGCTCGTTCGGACAGCGACAGAGCAACTTGCATCGGGGTTTCAGGCGGAAGGGAAATCGCTGGGATATCCTCCAATTTTTTCACAAATTTCGAAGGTTCAGGGGCTTTCTTCTTAGGGAGCCCTGCCAGAAGCTGCATGAAGGCCTCCGAAGGCGAAAGGGGTGGTGGAGCAGATGGACCCTGGGGGGAGCCCAGAGTCTCCATGATCTCAAGATTAAACGAGACCGGATCCTGCCCAGAACTCCATAAACACCCACAGACTCAATCGGATCCGCCCTCAGGGCCTGGGCGCGCGCACAAAGATTGAGGCCTCCAAGTCCGGCGATCCAGATCTGCGCAATCCGCTGAGAAAATCAGATCTAGCAGAGGTCGACGCTCTCGGTCAGCAGAGGAAGTCGAAAATCCAATGTTCTGGATCTGCTCAATCCGCTGGGGGAGCAGATCGCGCAGGGAGGCGGCCTGCGAGGGCCGAGGCAGCTCGACGATCTCGCTTTCAGACTTGGCCACGATCAGCGCAGCAAAAAAAAAACTCTTAAAATTATTACTATTATTTCGTTTTTTATTTTATTTTATTTTTTTTCATTTTTAGATTTTTTTCATATATATATATATATAATTTAACCCTTCTATTGTATATTTCTCATGCCTTATTGTTTTGAGTAATTAAATTTACTAATTTTTTTTATAAAAGAGCTATTAATTTTCTTTGATATTTAATTATTTAAATAAATATATTAATTAATTAAATAAATTAAATCAAATAGTATAGATTATTTATTGGTCAATAACTTTGTTTAATTTCTTTAATACCTAGACTAAAAAACAATTTAGTTTTACTCTTAGTGTTTAGGCTTTTCTTTATTTTTGAATATTTTAATTTTGGTCTTGACCGTGTTTTAATTTTGACTTTGACTTTATTATTAATTATATTCATATTTTAATCTAATTATTATTATTATTATTACCCAATTTTAAGGTCACCACCAAGCCACACCAGATTCGTTTATGAGACTTATTGGTGTATGAGACCTCTTATTTCTAGGACAAGAGACCCACCTCCCCGCAACGATTTGATTGCGAAGTCTACAAAGGCATACATACTCTAACACCCTTTGGTTTTAAACCTGTGACCTCTTAGGAGAAAACACATCCTCTTAACCATTAAGCCCACCCAAACTATATTGCAAATAATAATATTTAATTTTATTCCAAATAATATAACATTTTATTCCAAATAATTTAATTTTATTCTTTAATCGAAATATTTGATTCAATATCTAACTTAATAATTGATTTAATTTTAATATAATTTAATCTAATATTTGATTTTATATATTAAAATATTATATTTTATTCCAATTAATTTTATTTTATTCTTATTTATTTATATTTTAATCATTTTTTATCGTCAATTTTAAAATTCTAAAGATCCTTTTTCAAAACTAGCTATTTATTATAACGATTAAAAATATTAAGGATCTCTACATTGGTCCCTCTATTTAATATGGTGCCATGATTTGATTCTCCACCTTGTCTTGGCAATGAACCACACGATTTGAAACACATTGATAAATTATCTCTCTAATATGATTTCTGCGAAAAAATTTCCGAACACATGATATGGATCACAAAAGTCTAAATTCAGTTAAATACATAGTTAAGATGTGTGTGTATATATATATATAACTAACATTTGTTGTTATATTACATAAAAATACTATTGGAAAAACCCACGAGTTGTTAAAACATGGAGACCAAAAACCATTGACGATTTAAATAAATTTAAATAATTTAATCTATTCCATTTTAATTTTTAATTTTATGTTTTTATTTTGGTTTAGTCAACATATTTATATATCATAACAAAATATTAAAACATTTCTTTTATGCTGAATTAGAAAACACATCTCAACCTAATTATATTTTATTCAATAATATATATATATATATATATATATATATATATATATATATATATATATATATATATATTATTTTTATTTTTTGAAGATTCTTCGGTGAAAATCACATAGAAATACTTTTGTCGACGCGTTTTGAACCAATCAGTGTGGTTCATCGTCAAGACAAGTTGAATGAACATATCTGCTTTACACATTAAATAGATAGGGCAGAATATCCAATGACCCAATTTTCTAGACAAGGTAATGGCTAAAATGACAACAACTAGATTTGACCAGGAAAAAAAGTGAATGTCATCCTAAGTATCTTCGAATAATTTTTTTTAGTTATTATTTATTCAATAATATATATATATATATATATAAATAATTTTTATTATAATAAAGATTTTTAAAATAAAAAAAGTGAATGTCGCCTTAGGTATCTTCGAATAATTTTTTCTTTGAGAAACCTAAAGCATCTAAACCTTTGATGCCTACAGCGTTTCAAAAATTGACCGGATAAGCCGCATGGTAGTATGTTATTTTATAAGATTGACCTTACTTAATGTGTTTTTATAATATTTGTCTTTCTTTTCTTTTGGTTTTGTTTTTTAGGGTGCGGGTATCATGTATATTTGTGAGATGATGTATGAATATTACCATCCTATATGATTTGATCAAATGTGTATTTACGAGTAATATTGCTTTCAATATTCTTTTAAGAAGGGGATATGTATACGTATATTTATTTCCTTATTATATAAAATGATAAATAATTAAAATATATAAAACAAATAAATATATAATAGAATATTGTTGGTGTTGATAAATTTGTAAGAGTATTATTTTTAATTTAAGGAAGTTTATAACTAAAAGATAAATAATTAAAAAATATAAATATGTAATAGAATATTGTTGGTGTTGATAAATTTCTAAGAGTATTATTTTTAATTTAAAGAAGTTTATAACTAAAAATTAGGTTGATGAAAGACATTATTATGCTCATAAGTTTTAAGTGGTAGTCATAACATTTAACCATTTGGAGTTAGTATGGGAATCCTATAGAGATCTCTAAAAGTATCATGGTGATTTCAATAGGGTTTTAAAATCCCAAAACTAATCTTAATTTGAGCTATAAAAACCTAGCCTAAGGAGGGAAAGAACTTCATTTTCTTTATTGCGGGTTGTTGTTCCTAGTATGAGAAGAGAGCATGGGGAGACACTAGTATAGAAGATAGAGAGAATCATATTGTAGAGGATTATAGAAGATATAGTACCTCATAGCTTTGCAACAAGCTTGTATACCTTTATAATATGTGTTATGAGCACCCTAATATAAGAAAATGAAAGACATGATCCTTTATTTCTTGTTGGTTTTCCTCTATCTAGTTTCCATTGTAAATTTTGTGTTCCAAACTATATGCCTTTACTAGTGTAGTAATGTTACATGTCATAGAAGTTGAGGAATTTGGTTAGTGTGTTTTATTTTTTGTTTAAAAAACTAAAAAATAAAAATAAAAACACACAGAATTGAACATAGTTTTGTTGTAGCCATTGCAATTATAGATTTATTTTGGCGAGTTGACCATTAGAATAACTATAGTGGTTTACTAATCATATTGATATCATATCTTTGTGTAGTTTGAGCATGGTCAATGCTCACTTGACTCATAAATTCTAAGTTTGTTTGAGAGATATACCCCATGGATAATGAAATTGATGCAAGTCAGGTTAAAACTAAACTATGCTATGTAGAATGGAAGGTGAGGACTAGAGAGGACCCATTGATGAAGACAATAGAATATTTAAGAGGTTGGGATCTTAGGTAGATGATATTTCTAGGAGTATGGCCTTAATCATGCTCAATCCTAAGAAAGGGATTGGGCCCATTTTAGAGCAACCTAAATATTGTGATATAACCTAAATAAAAAGAAGAATTGAAGCTCAAAAGCGGAGGCTCTAATAACCAATCTTATCAACACCAATTTAAAGTGGAAGTGAAAGTCACGTTCAATCTGTACAAAGGTGAGGTAGATTTTGAAACATTAGCTATAATAATTAGAAGTCTATTTCAATGTGCATAATGTACAAGAAAAACAAAAATATTTTTTTTGCTAACTTGGTGGGAAAGTTACACTAAGGCACTTAGGCATTTAGAGTAGGAGGATTTATATTAATACCTAATCGAGAGGTATTTAAAGGCCTTGTCACACCATAGTTTTACTCTACTAGGTACGGAGAGTATTATAGGATTCAATCAAACTATTATTGATAAAAACAAGGATAGAGTGTACATTAGTACACTACATAGTTATGAAACTAAGTCATTTAGTTCAGGATAAATCCCAAGAATTCAGGCATGGTTACTAAGTAACTTGACGATATTCATAGTCACATAAGAAGGCAAGTTATATTATCTGAGCCTAGGTCTATATATGAGGCATTTGTGTAGGCCTAGTATATTGGCTTTGACAAGAATAAGGGTAAACCAAATGGTTTAAATAAATTGAACCAACATGGAGCTTCCAATAGGTGTTTCAATGTCCTTATCTTTAATCCCCATTGTTAATTCTAAATGATTATGATTGAACATTGGTTACGTTTCCACATGATATTTTAATACCATGCTTTATTTTAATCCATGAGGATGACATGGCACATATAACTATTTTAATTTTTTCTCTTTATGCATCTAATCAAATGTCTAGAATGAGCAATATACAAACATGTAAATGAGGTGCCATTATACCACAAGAGAGGAAGTGTGAGGGGGATCCTAAGGAAATTCCATATGCCCATTAATTCCAATGAGATTTACCCAAATCATTTTACCATTATCTATTTAACCCTTCTTGGATTTATCAAGCCCAATCTTTGAATGAGGTTGGTGGGAGATCCACCTTTCACAATTATGAGAAGAATAAATGAGTACTTTGATGATGGGATTCATGTCTCGGGGCATTCAATTCCCCCTTGACCATGATTGTTCTTGGAAATCGTGTGGTTGAATGAGGGTGAATGAGATATCTAGTTTGGAAAATCCATTAATGCATCAGTGGATGAAATCTCCCGCAAGTGGGAAGGAAGGTGGTGGCCATTCTCAATAGCGAACTATGGATTGGTGCGACTAATCATATTTTTCTCATCCATACATTGGTATATTTAAAGTGTTAGGGTCCCACCCTAACCCCCTTATTTATGTCATGGGATCACGTCATAGTCAAGAGTCAATAAAGCCCATATTAATATTTGTAAGTGGTTAAACCGCAATTAATGACGGGACCACAGTTAGTTGCAAATGGGCGGTAGTATTAGATAGATGGTATTAATAAAACCCACGGTATTGGCCCGTGGTATTGCATGTATGAGTCATATATAAAGGATAGAGACTCCCTGCGAGGAGCATCGTGTCTTATTTTGTAAACGAGATCTGCTCTATTGGAGGTTGCCCCCTCGAAGAGGCATGTGAACATTGCTCTTTGAATAATAAAATCATTGCTATTCTGTGTTCTGGGTATCTTTTCTTCGCATATTCGGTGTTCTGGGTATCTTTTCTTCGCATATTCTGTACCTGGGTATTATTTTGCAGGTTAAGAGCATAACAAGTGGTATCAGAGCACTTTCCAGGGCTCGGTGGGATCTCCAAATTTTAGCAATTTTTTTTTTTTGGCTAGAGACGTGTTCCGGCGTCTTTAAACCACGGGATCTGTCGTTAAGCGCATAAACCTGCGGATTTGGGGAGGCATGCACGTAGGAAATACAAGAGGTGGTCACGTCTATTGGACTCCCTTGTAACCCCTGTGGGTACCCCTTCGAGTAGTAGCGCATTAGACAGAACCGCGCACGGACTGTCTTCCACGTACCCTCTGGGTATATAGGAAGCCCCCTAGCTCCCTTGAAACCTCGCCATAGATAAACCTTCGGGCGTCTTGTGGCTACAGTACACCGAGAACAGCACTCGGAGAGATTACTCGCCCGTATGATAGGGTAGTCGGGTTGTACGGCTAAGGGTACGGTCGATCCTCCTTAGTTAGAGCCCTGAAACATTGGGCCGAGTACTACTGTCAGACCCTTATGTATATTGCGATCTGTAGCACCTGACACTCCTCAAGACCATAGTTCCCTTTCTATCGGGGGATCACACATCCTCTATTCCAGATCAGCAAGGGCAACAGCAGCAGACATCAGTTCCGCAGCTCCATTAGATCAGCAGCAACAGTTGTTCCACCATTCAGATCTCTCAGATCCACCAGATCGGCGTAGTTGTGAAGGGTTCCTGTACCTGGATATACTTTTCGTAGGACTTTTGGCGGCATTGACATTTTGGGGATTTGGCGACCAGTCTCAGATCTTCCGAAGCGCTTATTTGTGATCTAGCCCATCAGCATCAGGACGACAAGCTGAGCACGGTGGTACCATTCAATTTATTAGAATTTTTTTTTTTTGGCGGTCCCAATTTTTCATCAAGTTGGTGTATGGTAGAAACTAGAGCTCAAGCAATGGCCAATGAAAGGCTAGACAAAATTGAAGCAGATATGAACGAACTCAAAAATATGAATGGCGGACTAACTAGCCAGGTACGGCAAGCACTCGATAAGGGCAAGGAGCCAGCTCTCGAGGAACCGTATAATGACCATGAACACCATGAGGGTGAGTCTAGCCACTCTCCTCACGTCTGGCACACCCATTCACCACCCAGTCAGCGACCTCCCAAGTTGGATATGCAGAAATTTGACGGTTCTCACACGTCCGCATGGCTAGCACAAATGGACCAGTATTTCAAATTGAATCGTCTCCAAGATGATTGGACTAAGCTTATGGTGGGGACCATGTACTTGGACAATGAACGATGGCAATGGGCGGAATGGCATCAACGTCGCAATGGAATTTTTCCGAGTTGGGCCCAATTTTCCAAAGCTCTTCGAGATCGCTTTGAATAGGGAGACTCCTTTTTGGGACGTCTCACTAAGCTCCGACAGACGGGTACAATAGATGAATATATCACCGCTTTTGAAGCCTTAGCC
The DNA here is from genome assembly GCA_031772625.1 of Pinus tabuliformis. NCBI lineage: Eukaryota > Viridiplantae > Streptophyta > Pinopsida > Pinales > Pinaceae > Pinus > Pinus tabuliformis. The sequence goes on from CM062814.1 coordinate 730,100,476, forward strand.
TTCCGCACTCAGAGTCTCTCAGATGAGTTCTACACAGAATGTTTTATCAGTGGTCTTAAAGAAGCCATCAAAGCTCAAGTTCTACTCCATCACCCTCCCACGTGGACGGAGGCTTGCCAGGTAGCTCGTAAGGTGGAACGTGCCATAACAGCCCAATACAGCCGCCCCAATTTCCCCACTAAAGGTCGTCCCCCACAAGCTCCCAACACGACTCAGACACTTAAGGTCCAAAAGGTGTCACCTCAGGAAATGGCCGAAAGAAGGAAGCAAGGACTATGTTACTACTGTGATGAAAAATATTCCCCTGGTCATAAATGCAAGGAGCCCAAGTTTTTTCAAATAGATGCCACTGACTACAGCTCCATCGAGGAAGATCCACAGCTTGAGGAACCGGAGGCGATCGAAGAAGACAACCAAAAGGAGATTGTATCTGACGAACCAATTATTTCGCTCAATGCGTTGGCAGGAATTTCTTCCCCTCAAACTCTCAAAATCAGGGGTTTTCTTAAACATCGCCCAGTAGTAGTCTTGATTGATAGTGGAAGTACCCATAATTTCATCCATCAAAAAATCGCCGAAGCAGCGCATTGTTTTGTACGGGCAGTTTCTAACTTCCAAGTCCAAATTGCAGATGGGGGCACAATGAAATGTGAAGGCCGCTGTGAAAATGTCAAACTTCAAATGGGGGATTATCAGTTGAAAACCCACATGTTTGCCATACACATGGGGGGATGCGACATTGTCCTAGGCGCTGAATGGCTCCGCACTCTTGGGCCAATCACCATGGATTTCCAGGAGTTATATATGAGTTTTAAGCAGAGCAACTCCACACATACCCTCCGTGGCCTCCAGGCGGGAGCTCCCTCTGTCATCAGCTCGCATCGGATGGAAAAATTGTTAAAAAAGGGCCATCATGGAGTGATAGCTCAATTTAATGCCATCCAGGTAGTCGAAACCAGGTCTCTGCCAATTCATCCTGAGATGCAGCAGATTTTAAATAACCATCGGACTGTCTTTGACAAGCCTCATGAGCTTCCCCCCTCGCGAGGGGAACATGATCATAGCATCACCTTGGTTCCAGGGGCCCAACCCCCAAATGTGCGGCCATACAGATATCCGTTCACTCAAAAGAATGAAATAGAAAAAATCATCAAGGAATTGTTGGAAGTAGGTGTCATTCGTCCCAGCATTAGTCCTTATTCATCCCCAGTGGTCATGGTACTCAAGAAAGATGGGGAGTGGCAGATGTGTCCTGACTTTAGGGCTCTCAACAAGTTGACAGTCAAAGATAAATTTCCCATTCCGGTGGTTGACGATTTGCTGGACGAACTCAATGGGGCTCAATTCTTCACTAAGTTGGATCTTCGCTCCGGCTACCACCAAATTCGCATGAAGGAAGTCGACATTCCCAAGACGGCTTTCAGAACTCATGAAGGCCATTATGAGTTCCTGGTCATGCCATTTGGTCTCTGTAATGCCCCTTCTACTTTTCAGAGTCTTATGAATCACATCCTCAAACCATATCTCAGAAAATTTGTCCTTGTCTTCTTCGATGACATCCTCATCTATAGTAGCACTTGGGCGGCACATCTTCAGCATGTAGATCTACTCTTGCAACTGCTCCGCAAGCATAAATTATTTGTCAAGATGTCTAAGTGTTCGTTTGGCATGGAAGAAGTTGAGTATTTGGGCCACATTGTGGGGCGTGAAGGTGTCAAGGTGGACCCCAAAAAGATCCAGGCAATGCAAGAATGGCCTCAACCTAAGACTTTGAAGAGCTTGAGAGGATTTTTGGGTCTCACAGGCTATTATCGTAAATTTGTCCGCAACTATGGCCGCATAGCGAAGCCCCTCACTCAACTCCTAAAGAAAAATTCCTTCTTCTGGAACGAGGAAGCACAACAGGCATTTACCGCTCTCAAAAACGCCATGTGTTCCACTCCTGTCTTAGCACTACCTGACTTCACCAAATCCTTTGTCATTGAATGTGATGCTTCGGGTACACGTATTGGGGCGGTCTTAATGCAGGAAGGGCGACCATTGGCCTTCACAAGCTAACAACTCAGTGGGAGGAATCTGGGCCAATCTACCTACGAGAAGGAAATGATGGCCATCTTACTTGTAGTCGAGACCTGGCAACCTTACTTATTGGGGCGACGTTTCCAAATCCGCACAGATCATCACAGTCTTAAATATTTTTTGGAGCAACGCCTATCCTCCCCACAACAAAATAAATGGTTAGCCAAAATGCTGGGATATGATTATGAGATCATTTACAAGAAAGGGAAAGACAACAGTGTAGCAGATGCATTATCGCGCCAATTTGAGGAGGAAAGTACTCTGCTCGCAATTTCCCTTCCCATTCCAGACTGGATTGAAGAGGCTCGCAGGGAATGGTTTTCACACCCAGGGCTCTCCCAACTCATTTCTCAATTGCAGGTAGATCCTAATGCCAGCAAGGGCTACTCGTGGCAGAATGATATTCTTCGCTACAAGGACAGAGTAGTAATATCACCAACATCTACCCTCAAAAGTCGCATTTTGGTAGAATTGCACTCATCTCCCATCGCAGGACATTCGGGCTTTCAGAAGACGTATGCTCGCACCAGAAGATCATTCTTTTGGACAGGCATGAAAAAGGACGTCCTTACTTTCGTAGCCGAATGTGATGTCTGTCAACGCCACAAAGGGGAAACCGTCAACACACCAGGCACATTACAAACATTGCCCATTCCGGCATCCATTTGGACGGAGGTTTCTATGGATTTCATTACAGGTCTTCCAAAGTCAGGGAACAAGTCAGTCATCATGGTGGTTGTGGACCGACTGTCGAAGTATGCTCATTTCTGTGCCCTACCCCACCCGTTTACACCAACCTTGGTTGCTCAATCTTTCATGGATCAGATCTTCAAATTACATGGCATTCCCACTTCTATAGTGTCCGACCGCGACCCGATCTTCACCAACAATTTTTGGCAGGAACTCTTCAGAATACAAGGCACTCAACTCAAACTCAGTACTTCATATCATCCGCAAACAGATGGTCAAACCAAAGCCGTCAACAAATGTCTAGAAACCTACCTTAGGTGTTTCACTTCAGAAAAGCAACATCTTTGGGCACAGTGGTTACCTCTGGCTGAATGGTGGTATGACACCAACTACCATGCCACCACCAAAATGACTCCCTATGAAGCAGTCTATGGTCAACTTCCGCCTTCCCCTACTTCTTATCTCAAGGGATGCTCCAAAGTACAAGCAGTGGATCAACTCCTACAACACCGCGCAACCATGCTTGCCCATCTTCGCGAGAATCTTCATCAAGCTCAGAACCGCATGAAGCAACAGGCCGACTAACATCGCTCAGAGCGCCAATTTCAAGAAGGGGATCAGGTCTTTTTGAGGCTGCAACCATATAAGCAAACATCACTCAAAGACAAGGGTTTTCAAAAGCTCTCTCCAAAATTCTACGGACCATACCAAGTACTTCAGCGCATTGGAGAAGTGGCTTACAAGTTGGCTTTGCCACCTATGGCAAAAATCCATCCAGTTTTCCATGTATCGTGCCTCAAGCAAGTGATTGGGAACAATTGCCGAGTTCAAACCAGTTTACCTGAATTAGACGAAGAAGGGTCAATCTGGCTTCAACCCGAACAGGTTCTAGACACACGAGACAAGCACCTGCGCGGCCGCATGATTAAGGAAGTCCTCGTCAAATGGAAAGACACCTCTCCGGAAGATGCAACTTGGGAACCAGCCACTATTCTTTAGCAGTTTCCGCAGCTTCAGCCTTGAGGACAAGGCTAGTCTTAAGGGGGAGGGCATGTTAGGGTCCCACCCTAACCCCCTTATTTATGTCATGGGATCACGTCATAGTCAAGAGTCAATAAAGCCCATATTAATATTTGTAAGTGGTTAAACCGCAATTAATGACGGGACCACAGTTAGTTGCAAATGGGCGGTAGTATTAGATAGATGGTATTAATAAAACCCACGGTATTGGCCCGTGGTATTGCATGTATGAGTCATATATAAAGGATAGAGACTCCCTGCGAGGAGCATCGTGTCTTATTTTGTAAACGAGCTCTGCTCTATTGGAGGTTGCCCCCTCGAAGAGGCATGTGAACATTGCTCTTTGAATAATAAAATCATTGCTATTCTATGTTCTGGGTATCTTTTCTTCGCATATTCGGTGTTCTGGGTATCTTTTCTTCGCATATTCTGTACCTGGGTATTATTTTGCAGGTTAAGAGCATAACATAAAGGGGGTCAGAGGGTGGGGGGGGGGGGTGTTATGAAATTGAGGGGAATTCACTTATTGGTGAAGATACCTATGAGTGGTTGTTGGATACTTGTGTGCAAAGAAAAATTTAGGGGCTAATATTTGGAGGAGGCCTAATTTTCCATGGATTTTTCAAAGAAAAAGATTCATCAATTTCCATTTTTTCTAAAAATTATTCGCTCAAATTTTATACTATAAATGATTTTACATTAAAAATCACCGAAATTTTATAAAAACTATATATAATCATTAGAAATTTCAATATTTTCACAAATATATTGCCAAACATTTTATATTTTGCATATTAGGGACTAGTGAGATTTGCCAAGGTTTCTGAAATTTAAGATAAATTCCCATCCTTGAAATTTTCCCTGTCTGTGTGTGGGTGAAGGTGACTATAAGAGACGTAATTGAGAGAAGAAACCATCCAAAATAACTGGTGAGCACCCATGATAACATGTGTGATTGATAGGGGATGGGATTAGCTATTGAAAGGAAACAAATTAATCTATTTCCTCACAAGATGGGTAGGACTAAGAGAAGAGTGATTGGTTGGGGCCATTATAGACTCATGTGGATGGTTGGCACTTGTGCGATGAGAATATAGGAGTAAGTGAATTTATAGAGAAGAATGAATTCTAAGAAAGAGAGCTTAGATGATGAGATGAATAGATAAAGATTTAGAATTATTGGTTGATAACTAGAGCCCGAAAGTCTGTTAGGATTACGATCCTAAGAACAACTATGGCTAGAATCCAAGATGACAGCGACACTGTGGGCTGAAACAACCAAGCAAGAAATAATGAAATCTTGGAGGAAGGAAAATATCCATGATAGAAAAATATGTTGGAGTGAATGCAAACTAGTTGGACCCTTTATGTACACACTGAACAGGACTATAGAGGGAGAGACCTTTGAGGGTTTGCACAATAAGAAGGAAGGTGTGTTGGGTGTAGTTTTTAAGCATATCTTAGACACCTCTTTCCTTATTTTTGATTATTTTCTCTCTTTAAACCTATGAAATTTATGTCACAAATGCCAATTTCCCTAGTTATAAGAGCAATCTTTTCTCCAACATATTATTTTTCCATTTTCTGTTAAATATCGAATGAAGTGATGTCTTTTTGGGATGAATAACCAGGGTAATTGTGGAAGAGGTCTTATGATTATTTTTCTTTCAGGTGTTTCCCATATACTAAGGACTAAGGGATGAAAAACCGTTGTTGTTACTTGCTGTTACACTCCGAAGATTTGTTGTTACATTCCAGAGTTTTGCTATTACACCTTGAAGTTGTTGTTACATTGTGAGGATGTTGTTACACCAAAAATGCCAAGGACCGTGGTTGCTGTCTTAAAAGAGTTGAGAATCATGAAATTATCTACGGGTAGCTAAAGTATCTGAGAGGTTATGATTGTAGAAGCTGGTGTAACTTTGATAGGTCTTTTATTTGGAAACTATTTGTAAAAATTTCTATTTTACTCTTAATATTTATCAGCACAAGAATCATGATATTCTCACGGTTGATCTGTTCCCTAATTTTTGGGGCTTATAAAATTTTATAAAAAGGGTTTGGTCCCATAAAAGGGGATGAAAACACATGAACAATATCGACATTTTTATCTTGTAACTTTCAGTCATTTCTAATATAGAACACATCTGGTGATGTTTACACAGATCTCATGTTGAGTTTTTAACTAGTTTTCATTCTATCCCTACACCCTACTAGGGAGGAAGGGCCCTCCTCTTTAGTAGGGATTGTAGTAGTAGTAGATTAATTGCTTTTCTTTCTTTTAGTGTGGATTTATTATTGTCATTGTATAAATTGTAGCACATATGCACTTCTGTTTTCAGACTCGTTATATGATGTTACATAGGATTGGATAGAACTACAATATTTAATCAGCTGATACACTTTCATTAGTAATGTGTGGTGCGCCTATTCTCTGAGAAAAAAATACAAAGTGTGATGAGTGGGTTTCATTCTTGTAGTATGTTTTTTTAATTTCTGCATGAATGCTTTAAGTTCTGTAATTGTGTTCAACGACATTTCTTTCATTTCTTTCCCTGGTTGTTATGTATCGACACAGACAATGCAAACACCTTTGAAATAAAAAGACTTACCTTGGTTGAAAATTAAATGATTGTGGTTCAGTCAAATTAAAAAGTGATTAAACCGTCATAACATTTTGGCGTCGTTGCTGGGGAAGGTTGTAGCAATACAGTTAGCCAATGCTTTTCTTTTGAGGTTTTTTTTTGTGTTCCTAATTTTGCAGGTGTTGGGTGGTAATACAAGAGGTAAGAACCTGCACATCACTCTAATATACTTGAGTGGGCTCACCCCTGTAATAATTAAGACACTTAGGGTGTGTTAGTGAGTTTTTTATTTATTTTTGTTTTCACAATGTGTCTCTAATTTTGCAGGTGTTGGGTGGTAAGACGAGAGGTAAGAACTTGCGCATCACTCTAACATACTTGAGTGGGCTCACCCCTACAATAATTAGGACACTTAGAGAGTGCAAATAATTATACATTGGGTCCATGTATAGGATGTATGAGTGGAAAAGAAGCAACCCGTAGAGATAACAATAAACCTACAGGAAATAGGGGTCGACCTAAGAATAAGAAAAATATTGATCAAGGGAGGACTACATACATTCAAGAATTGATCTCAAAAGAAGAGAAGGAACAATCAACATTGCATAGAGACGTAAGGAAAACAGGACCACAAAAAGCTACTACATCTGTATCAAAATCAAGAATCTTTTGTTCCTCTGTTCTAAGACCCCATCCTCCTCAAACCAGTCTACAATCTCCTATTATTGCAATTCATGAACAATAAGGAGAGACTAGTACTCAGGAATTTGGATTAGAAGGACAAGGGGAAACCAGTGGGAATTACCAGGAGTCAGAATTAGAACAACATTATTTCACTTTCCAATACCCTGATTTAGGAAGTGCAGTAAAACAAGCAACCCTTGAACACTTTGAGCAATCATCACAAGAATATTTATTAGCAGATCATCAATCTAAACAATCTCTAGAAGAACCTTCACCAGAAGAAGAATCAAGAGAAAAATCAATGGGGAAAAATAACAATAAGATAGATGACACTGTTACCACCTATTAAGAGGACGAGAGCCTGGAAGATTATGTGGAATGATTTCATTATAAATTACAGAGGTCTAAGCATAGTGATTTGGATCCTGAAATTTTGAAGACAATATTTATTCAAGGGATGAGAGATGACTACCTTGATATTCTGAATCCATTAGGAAAAGGGGACATATCTCAGGAACCATATGAAGAAATTATGAAGCTTTTCTTAAGGTGTTCATGAGGATCATCACGAGGAAGAAGCATGACACGTGATGCTTCTGTCAGAATACAAAAATCAACAAATGGAAGTGTAACTAGAGCTGAGATTGGAAATATGTTTGAAAATCTTAAGACTGATCTTCTCAGTACTTTATCTGCCCAGTTGACAACAACACAAGTAAAGAAAGCACAAGATGAAGTTGAAAAGGCTCTGGCCATATTCTACCCAAAGTGTAAAGAAAAACACTCCTTGAAAGACTGTAGAGTCAACAACATTATCTTGTACAACATTTGTGACTTGGAGCATTCTACGGGACATTGCCCAAAGCTTCCGAGACTAAAATAAGTACTCAAGGAATTAGGCAAGGAAGTTCAGTCTTCTTACTTCATTGGATCAAGGAAACCTTGGCAACTAAGACCACCAGGTATGTTCCAAGATTTTTCTTCTAATCTGTGGAATAATGTGTATAACACTCAACAGTTTCCATGGCAGTACCCTACTCCTCCTCCAGCTCAGTTCCCCTCACCATGGAGCCAGTGGTCTCCTTCTCCCTCCTTCCCATATCCTCCATCTCAGCCATACCCTTGGCCTCATAACTGGAAAGGAAACCCTCTTGCATTACCAATGCATTGGAAATTACAATTTCCACCTCTTGCATCATATGCTACTACTACTCCTCCCATATGACCCTAATTACCTGTACAATCTAACCCTAATCCAAATAATAAGGAAGGTCATGCTTTAGAAGCTCCTGCTTCCTTCCAAACCTACTGCATTACTCTCATTGAATGAAATGAAATCCATCTATGATCGAGAAAAGTAGTAAAAACCTCTCCTGTTATTACTGAAGAAGAATGTGAATCTCCTAAGGATGGCCATGAGGATTCTAAGAGAACTACTACAATAGGTTAAGGTGATGCTGCTACACCTGTAACAACTAACTCAAATAATGTTCATACATTTGTATTATCCAACCCAATTGTTATAGTAACTAAGGACCTACCATATCCACAAAGATTATCAGAAATTAGGATGATTTCATAACCTGAATTTGATTTTCTCAGAGAGTTGAAAATCTACACATAAGGATTCCCCTACTGCAAGCTATTAAGGATGTTCCCATCTATGAGAAAATAGTAAAGGGAATTTGTGTTAGAAAACGTGTAAGAAAGCCTAAGGACCTTGTCACTATCCATGTGATGGGGAAATTATCATAGGTAATGACTGGTTAGTCTCTGTTGACTACATATAATAATCCAGGGAATCCTATAGTTATCGTTTATATTTATGAAATGCCCATACCAAATACACTAATTGATTTAGGGGAAACAATCAATGTAATGACTAAAGAAATATTTACCACCCTAGGATTGCACAGGATGAGACACTCACCTATAGTACTATAATTAGCAAACAAGTCCTGTGTTAAACCAAAATGGGTGTTAGAAGATGTAGTTATTATGGTGGATTCTTGGAGGTATCCAACACACTTTCTTATTTTGCAAACCAAATCAAAATTAAGGGGGCATCCCTTGATTCTGGGGAGGCCTTGGTTGGCCACTGCAGATGCATTTATAGGTTGTAGGTTAGGCTTTATGACAGTTTCAAATGGTTGAGCCATGAAGAACCTCAACCTTTAAGCCCGTGAAAAGCCAAGGATTTGGGAAATCCATTATGGGATGAATTCGAACCTGAATCAGATAACTCCCAGCCACTTCTTACCCTTAGTAAAGCCCAGTACTTTAAGGATGAGACAAAAGATGATATTATAAATGGTTTTATTAGTAATCCTCTTTCTGTTACTTTTATTGAGGACTCGGGGGAGGAAGATGTTGTGGAAGACTTGAGCCTTGAACATATGAAGACCACTCCAAACATCAAGAGAAACCTGGTTGAAATAGAACCAGGTAAAAATATGAATGTTAATCTGAACCTGACTTCTGAACAAAACAAAATGTTGTTACAGCTATTACAGAAGTATAAAAAGGCATTTGCATGGGATTACATAGACATGAAAGGAATTCATCCTAGCCTGTGCACTCACCGTATCTATTTAAAAGAGGATTGAAATCCAGTTAGGCAGCCACAACGACGTATGAACCCATCACTTAAGGAGGTAGTAAAAGAAGAATTGAAAAAACTCCTAAATGCCAACTTCATCTATCCCATTTTTGATAGTTAGTGGGTATCCCCACTTGTCATTGTTCCTAAAAAGAATGGCAAGTGGAGAGTTTGTGTAGACTATAGAGAACTTAACAAGGCCACCCAAAAAGACCATTTCCCTTTGCCATTCATAGATCAGGTCCTTGATACCTTGTATGGAAATAAATTCTTTTCATTTCTAGACGGGTTTAGTGGTTACAATCAGATACAGATTACCACAGAAGATCAAGATAAAACCACCTTTACCTGCCCTTGGGGAACCTTTGCATACAGAGTTCTTCCTTTTGGACTCTGTAATGTGCCAACAACTTTCCAAAGGGCGATATTGGGGATATTATCAGATCTGTTAAATGACTGTTTAGAAGTATTCATGGATGACTTTACACCTTATGGTGATGCCTTTGAAACATCATTAGTTAATCTTGAAAAAGTACTAGAACGATGCGTACAAACTAATGTTGCTTTAAGTACCGAAAAATGTCACATGATGATGAATGAAGGAATTGTGTTGGGACATTTTATCTCTGCTGATGGAATTAAAGTGGACCCTGCTAAGATAGAGGTAATTTTGAAAATTCCAGTTCCCAAAACACAAAAAGAGGTATGTAGTTTTTTGGGACATGCAGGGTATTATAGAAGGTTAATAGCTTTTTTTTAAGAATTGCATCCGCTTTATTTTTCCCACTTATTAAAGATGTGGAATTTTTTTGGATAGGGAAATGAGAGCAAGCCTTTAAAAAATTAATAAATGTGTATCAGTAACCCCTGTTTTGCGAGGACCAAACTGGAGTCTGTCGTTTCATATAACCACAAATGCATATGATACTGCTATGGGAGCTGTATTGGGTCAGCTAGAGGACAAAAAACCATATGCCATCTACTACATAAGCAAGAATTTGACTCCAGCTGAACTGAACTACACGGTGACAGAAAAATAATTTCTTGTAGTAGTGCATTCCATCAACAAATTTCGACACTACATTACGGGATATCAAGTGTTTGTGCACACTGACCACTCTGCCATTCATTTTTTAATGAATAAACTAGTCACTAATGGTAGGGTTATGCATTGGTTATTGTTGTTACAGGAATTTGATATAACAATCCTAGATAAACCTGGGAAAGATAATGTAGTGGTTGATTTTCTTTCTAGGCTAACTATTGATAATGAATGCATGCCTGTTGAAGATTCTTTTCCCGATGAATATCTTTTTTCTATTTCAACTCACTCACCATGGTATGCAGACATAACTAATTATCTTGCTGCAGGAAGATTCCCACAACACCTATCCTCAAAATAAAATAAAAGAGTTGTTCAGCAAAGTGCAAGATATTCTTGGATCGAAGGATATCTCTATCACACTGGGCCAGATCATCAGATCAGGCGTTGTGTGAGGGAGGACGAGATATTTGATATCCTTAAATCTTGTCATGAAGAACCTTGTGGGGGACACTTTGTAGATAAAAGGACAGGGTATAAGGTGCTTTCAACAGGGTACTATTGGCCCACTATATTTCAGGACACAAAGAAATTTGTGAAGGGATGTGACAGTTGTCAGAGAATGGGTCAACTGCTCCAGTCAGATGAGATGCCATTGCACCCTCAGATAGTTTTAGAGCCATTTGAGAAGTGGGCCTTGGACTTTGTAGGGCCAATTAATCCTTCATCTCAACAAAATTCCTACATCTTGGTCTGCACAAATTATGTCACAAAGTGGGTTGAAGCAAAGGCACTAACTAGAGCCACATAATAGGTTGTTTCAGACTTTTTGTTTGAAGACATTTTTTTTTGCTTTGGGATACCTCGGGAAATAGTGATAGACAGAGGACCGCAATTCACATCTCATTTGATCCAGAAGCTAGTTGAGAAATACAAAATCTGTCATAGGATTACTTCACCTTATCATCCACAAGAAAATGGCCAAGTGGAAAGCACCAATAAGGTCATTGAAGGAATTCTTACCAAGATTGTGGCCAACCACCGGAGGAACTGGGTTGATAAACTTCTAGAGGCACTGTGGGAATACATGACTACATGGAGGAACACTACGATATTATCACCATACGAATTAGTGTATGGTAAAAATCATTTATTTCCCATAGAGTTCGAAATAAAGACACTCAGAACAACACTACAAGTGAACCTATATTTGGCTACAACACAGAAACAATGGTTGAATCAGCTAAATGAGTTAGATGAGAAAATATTGGTTGTTATCCAGCAAATAGATATCATCCAACATCAAAGGGCTAAGTGGCATGATAAATTTATAAAAAAGAAGGTATTTCAAAAAGGAGATTGGGCTCTACTATACGATTCACGATTCAAGGATTTCAAAGGGAAGCTTTGCACCAGATGGCTAGGTCCTTATGAAGTTGATATAGTCTTTGACAATGGGACTGTGAATTTAGTCACCATCGACAATGCCAGGACACCATTACTTGCTAATGGGCATCGTCTTCAGTTATATCATAAACCAGCTTCAAGGGATTCATTTGTCAACATTGTCTCAGAATATGACCTTCAAATTATAGGGGCAGGGGAAAATTCTCCTGCACTGCCAAAATTTTAATCTTCAATAAGTGTAGTAGCTGAAAAGAAATTTTTGTTGGCAGTTGATACACCAAAATATATAAAAAGAAAAAAGAGAAAAAATTAATAGCAATAAATATATATACATATATATATTTATATATTCCTGTGAAAACATCTTATATGGGAGCAGGCAGATAATGGTAACAATTCAAAACCACTATGTGGCAGCTGTTACACGTTTTTTCCCTGCAACAACAAAATTTATTCATATATTTTATACTATCTACAAAGTGTCCCCAACAAGGTTCTTCATGACAAGATTTAAGGATATCAAATTGGGCACAATTGTCCGCTTCAATAAATGATATCAAAAGTACATTGCCGCCAAAATAAATGACATAACTAGTATGCTTCCACCAGAATCAATCACATCACTAGTACTTTTCTGCCACATCACCCGCCGGTAAGTCATTCAAAAGGTATATTGCTTTTTCTTTATTTAACGATTATGGCAATTAATATGATGTTCCATTTGATGGCTGAGGACGACCTTTGCATTAAAACTCGGGGGAGGGTGAATCATTTTGTGATCCGTAATTTAACCAAACTTAAAGTGACAGACCTTGTAATCATTAGCAAATCCTGCAATCATTATCATATTTTTATGTCAATCGTGCCATTGGTTTAAATTATACTTAAGACATATTTCCATGACCCCAGATTAATAATGAGACGATAACGCATATCGTACGACCCCCTGATCCAACATCTTTGCCTTTACTGCCCCGATATCTATCCCAAACGAAGCATTGCATCTTCATTTCACAAAATTCTCAGAGAGAAAGTAGACAAAGCACAGAGGGTATTGTCTGAAGCAGAGATGGGGGGAGTAGCGGTAAGGGGGGGAGTAGCAGTAAGGCATGAGCCTAATTCCACAGAGGCATTGGAGAATTTCCCGGAGGCATGTTAGATTTTCAAAGAAGTAGGGTGGTTTGAATTTTTCGAACGACTCAAAGGGTTAGAAGAAACTGTTGCCCTGGAGTTTGCTAAGAATTTGAGCAGGAATTAGACGAAGGTTAGAGGGTTGAAGTTGGAAGTCACCAAGGAAGTAATTGCCAGAGTATCAACATTACAACCTGAAGGAAAGAGATGGTTTAACCGAAAAATCAACGACCCTTCCCTCAAAGTTGAATTTCTGCAAGGGGAGGAACAATTGGTTAAGAAGGGCAGGGGAATTGACCAACTGTCGCTTCCTCAGCCATGGGGAGATGTTGATTTATTCATCATTAAGTATATTACATGTGAAGGACAAGCGACAATAGTCTTTAATTATCATCTTCCACTGTTAAATAATCTCTGACACATGCAATCGATTAACTTAACTTACTTTCTATTTGAGAATTTGAAGCATATGTCTGCTGTTGTGAAGGTTGCTTCGCATCTGGAAAGCTGTGTCACCAATCACAAACTTATAAAATTAATCATAATGGAGGCCTTGGAGCGCCAAGGCTGAAGCTGGGAAGATTTCATGAGAAAAAATATAAGGAATTCACGCTAGAAACAAGTCAAAACCCTTGCTGACGCTCTAAAAGAAGATGGCGTAGATGAGGAGCAAGGGCAGCCCTCTAGAAGCAAAATCAAGAAAAGGTCACTAGAAAAGCCAATAGGTGGCAAAACACCAAAAAGGAGGGTCAAAGTTAGCACCCAACCAGAACCCTCACCTCCATCCAAAAAGAAGTCAAGCAAGCATGAGGACGCAAGGAAGCAAAAGAAAGAGGAACATGCCAAGCAAGAAGAGGTTCCTTCGCTAGGTAAGAACGAGACCCAAACCCTACTGCATAAAATTAAAGAATTAGAAAAAGAAAATAAAGAATTAAGTCGATAAATAAATGGTAATAAAGTGGAAACAAGGGTCCTAGGTCTTGTTACTATGGCGGAGCCTGTTGACAAGATTAGAACATAAACTACACCAGGTTCTGTATGTACAGCATGTGCTAAGAATTTAGCAACATCAGGGTATAAAGTTTGTGCTGCAAGTACCATCTCGGAAGAAACCCAAACAGAACCTTGGGAGGTTGTTACACAAGAACCCATTGACGACGTTGCTTTTACACAAGAACCACCAGTTGAAGTGGAGCATCGCACAACGTTTGACCTAGAAACCGAAACACAAGAACTTGTCAACGATGCTACTATTACACAAGAACTAACAATTGAGGCAGAGGTTCCTCGAGAAGAAGAGGTAAGAGTTGATCCAAAATAACCTGCTAATGAAGTTTTTGTTACAAAAGAACCAATAGCCAAAGCAGAACAACTTGAATCATGAGATGTTGTTACACCCCCTACTGATGTTTCATGCGAGATAATACGATATCCTGAGGCAAGGTGGTGTTCAGAGAAAATTTTGTTGATATCAAAGTTACAGAAATGGAAGCAGCTGGCACTCTCTTTGTAAAAGGGAGTGATTTCTTTGGAGGAACATAAAAAATTCATATATAATCTCAAATAACAGTGGGCCAAGATGAGGTTGATGGAAGAATGGACAAAGTGGGAAAGAAAGAAAACTGAGAAGGAGAAGGAAGAACAGATGCAACAATTACAACAAAAGGTTGAGGAATTAACAAATGAAAAAGATAAACTGTATAGACTCACCCTGAACCTTTTAGGGTGTAGAAGGCCTTCCCCATCTTATCCAATCTTTCTATGGGAGAGAATTTTTTTGTTTTTGTTTTTATTTCCAGTTAAAAGCTGTCTATGAGAATAGACCCTATCAGGGTAATTCTACCCGAACTTTCTTAGATGTTTTTTGCACATGTGATTTTGACAAGCAGAGCTTGTTGTGTGAGATTTTTCTACATAACATGATTTGTGAATATGCTAGCCTGCACATGATTGTACACATCTTCTCCTATATGGGGGACTTGCAGTTGTGCGCCTTCATCTCCTTCATGAGAAATCAGGTGGAGTGGCATCTTTCCATGAAGTCATCTGACACAAATGAGGAGAAGGTAGCCTTGTGGATAAGAGCAGAACCGGGCATGGCCACTGAAATGAGGTGCAATTTTAGAAGGTTTCTTAGTACTCCTAATATGGTGGAACAATCAGCCCTCTATAGAAGGAGGATTGTTGGATTTTGCCTCAACATCTTTACACAACTAAAAAGTCGAGCATTGACTGGATGCCTGAAATGTATAGAGGCTGGTAGTGCAAGTCTGTAGGAGAGTGATCCTTTTGGGTTTTCTAATTTTGTGGTTGCTATTACATGAGTCCAGGAATATGCCTGAATTGTGAAATCAATGGGAACTTTCTGGATAGGAAATAAAACTTAAGTATCCCTTGATCTCGCTTTTGATCGAAGACTATTAACCCCATTAACAATAGTGTAATTATGAAGATGAATCATGGCTGCATCATTTGATAGCTACTCAGGATTACAGATCAGCTGACAAAGATACTATTGGTGATTATAATTTGACAGACTTACATCAGTCATACAACAACGGTACTTGAAGATTCTGCATGAGGACATGCAATGGCTTCAATTGGGGGGAGATGTTGGGTGCAGTTTTTAAGCATATCTTAGACACCCATTTCCCTATTTTTGATCATTTTATCTCTTTAAACCTATGAACTTTATGTCACAAATGCTAGTTTCCCTAGTTATAAGATCAATCTTTTCTCCAACATATTATTTTGGCATTTTTTGTTAAATATCAAATGAAGTGATGTCTTTTTGGGATGACTAACCAGGGTAATTGTGGAAGAGGTCTTCTAGTTATTTTTCTTTCAGGTGTTTCCCATATAATAAGGATTAAGGGATGAACAACTGTTCATTTTATTTGTTGTTACACTCCGAAGATTTGTTGTTACATTCTGAAGTTTTGTTGTTACACCTTGAAGTTGTTGTTGTTGTTAAGCTACAATTGCTAAGGACCATGGTTGCTATCTTAAAAGATAGTTGTTGAGAATCATGAAATTATCCAAGGGTGGTTAAAGGATCTCAGCGGTTATGAATGTAGAAGATGGTGTAACTTTGATAGGTCTTTTATTTAGAAACTGTTTGAAATGATTTCTATTTTACTCTTAATATTGATCAGCATGAGAATCGTGACTGATATGTTCCCTAATTTTTGGGGCTTGTAAAACTTTATAAAAAGGGTTCGGTCCCATAAAAAGGGATGACAACATAGGAACACTATCGACATTTTTATCTTGTAACTTTCAGTCATTTATAATACATAACACATCTGGTGATGTTTATACAGATCTCGTGTTGAGTTTTTAACTAGTTTTCATTCTATCCCCGCACCCTACTAGGGAGAAAGGGCCCTCCTCTTTAGCAGAGATTGCAGTAGTAGTAGATTAATTGCTTTTCTTTCTTTTAGTGTGGACTTATTATTGTCGTTGTATAAATTGTAGCACATATGCACTTTTGTTTTCAGACTAGTTATATGATGTTACATAGGATTAGATAGAACTACAATATTTAATTAGTTGATACACTTTCATTAATAATGTGTGGCGTGCCTGTTCTCTAAGAAAAAAACACAAAGTGTGATGAGTGGGTTTCATTCCTGTAGTATGTTTGTTTAATTTTTGGATGAAAGTTATGCAATTGTATTCAATGACATTTCTTTCATTTCTTTCCTTGGCTGTTATGTATTGGCACAGAGAATTGAGACATCTTTGAAATAAAAAGACTTACCCTAGTTGACAATTAAATGATTGTGGTTCAGTCCAATTAAAAAGCTATTAAACTGTCTGAACAAGGTGCTCTCCTTGTGTTGTGTGGGTCATGCAGTGGGGGTGTTAGATTAACCAGGTTAGTTGAAGAGAATTGAAAAATGAGACGCTTGGGTTGAGAATTTGATAGCTTGAGATAAAGTGACCACCTTGAGATAGTTAACTTCACCTTGTTGATATTCTAGTTCAACTCTCAGTGACCTATTTTAGAAAGGATATGTGCAACAATATCTATGGTTGGGTGGAATGCAGATCTACCTTAGTTATTTTTGCATTCTAATAGATAAATTATTCTTGTTGTTAATGAATTGAATTAATATGATCTACTATGTTTCTTATTACAATGTTGGAATGTCAAAGGAATGTTTTCTTTAGCTTGTAGTTGCATGCATTGGATTACGTTGATGGTTGCTAATGTGGTTTCATGTCTTAAATGTAGAATAATGAATGCTAAATGACTGCAATTTAATTCCTATATGCCAAGTTATTCATGTGAATGGAATTTTCAATTTGCCATGACAGCCTTGTTGAAAATATTTGTCTTCATTGCTTTGTAAAAAAGAGGTTTGATGTTATTGCTTTAATGTTGGAGTTCCATTTGGTTTTGATAAGAAATCAAGGTTAGGGATGTCCATGTATTTCAATTATAACAATTTAAATATGGCCATTGTTTAAGTTTTTTCAACTATGTAATTACAACTTTTCCTATGTGTAAAGGATTTGAGTCCTTGGTAATTGATGTGGCTTGAACCTTGTCTCAACTTCGTAGAAAGTATTGTTGAGAATGCATAAAAAACGTTATATAAACCTTAGAATGTCTTTAGAAATGACTTCATTTTTTTTAATATGAATAAAACTTGATTTTCTTATGTATTGCACAAATGTATTTTTTGGTGCAATACAACTTGAGTTGCACAAGATAATTTGTTTGCATGATACAACTTGTATCTCATAAGATAAATATTTGGTTTGTTACAAACCGTGTTGCACAAGATAAAAGATTGATGTGATAGAATTTTTTGTTGTTAGGAGAGGACATAAGGAAAACTTGTGAAGTTGGATGAAAAGTATGTGTCACTAAACTCAAAAGAACTTTGTGATGCCATATTCCAAGGATTAGAATATCTTGGTGATAGGTTGTGAATAAAACATATTCTTTGTGATGTGATAAAGGAAGAGTTCTTCCCTATTTCACATAGAAATGAAGATCCTTTCCATGTAATACATCGTAACAACTAAAATTTATTTTGGTGCAATAAG
The DNA here is from genome assembly GCA_031772625.1 of Pinus tabuliformis. Lineage (NCBI taxonomy): Eukaryota > Viridiplantae > Streptophyta > Pinopsida > Pinales > Pinaceae > Pinus > Pinus tabuliformis. The sequence goes on from CM062814.1 coordinate 730,118,774, forward strand.
AAGGGGTGAAAACTTTTTGTCGCACAATAAGGAGAATGTTTGGGGAGAAGTGATGATTTGGAGATGTCACCAATGCCACATGAAAATAATAATTCATGTGATATGGTGCACCCACCAAAAGAAGAGGGTGAAAAGGAAAAGAAAGAGAAAATTTTAAGGAAGAAAAAGACTGACAAAAATTTAGAAAAAAAGCATGTATTGTGGGAATAAAAAGATTTCTTGACGTCATATGTTGGCCAAAATAAAATATTATGGCATGAATGGAAAGGAAGGAGGATTCCTTATCACAAAAAAATATAATCTTCAAGCACGAAAAAATATTAATAAGAAAATATTTTGATGTGATCAAGTAGGAAATAAGATTCTCATATTGTTGGAAAATAAAATAAAAGGAGGTGATACATCACCCTAGATAAAAGGTTGTGGTATCATAATGAAGGAAGTAATATTTCCTTTATTACATGGAAAAAAAAAATGGATGTGATAAGGAAATAGAAGTCCCTTTATTGAAAAAGAAAAATCTTTTGAGTGATGTGGTAAAGTGGATAAGAGTCCTTGATCATAGGAAAAGAAATTTTGACGCTATGATACATCATAAGAGGTGGTCTCATAAAAAGGCTAAGGTGGTATTGTATAAGTGGTGTTGTGGAAAAGCCACATGACAACACCTCAAAGAAGTTTCATCACGGGGAGAAAAATGCACAAAGAAATTTAGAGGGTCATAACTTCATACTTGAAGCTGAAATTTGAGTAGGAATATACTCATTAGAAATCTCTTGGCCAACATAAATAGCTTGTATTCTTGGAAGTGGATTTCAATTTATGATCAGAAAGGATGTTTTAGTGGGAAATTTGATTACCCACCTTCCTAATAGGGTTTAGGGGGTCGAGTATGTTACTTGTGTGAATAAGAAGGGGAGAAGGAAAAATGAGAATATTTCTACCACTGCCCATGGATGGAAGGATTCTAACAACCATTGTGATTATTATAACATTGATGGTCCAAGTAAAGAGAAATGTGGGAAATTGTATTGCTAGCTAAGTCGTAAGAATCACAAACAACATGAATCCAAGAAAATTAATTTTCTATTGGATGTGGGAAAGGAGATTGAAAGCATCTTGGATGTGGATGAAAAGATTATGTACACAATAGTGTAGAAGGAGGTGAACTTGAGTAACACTCCATCACAAAGAAAAGAAAATAATTGATGAATCTATTTATACCAATATTTAGATTAAGAAATATAAGGTAGGTTCTCTTCTTAATTTTTATTCATGGGCAACCTTATTTTGGAGTAACAAGTAACATTTGTTTAGAGATGCATCATCACGCTCATCAATATGCTTTGGATGTGGTGAATAATGATGTATAGTTGAAAGTGGCATAGTGTAAGATTAGATTGATATCAATCTAAATTTTATTGATGATATAGAAGCCATTTTTATATTCTGCTAAGGCCTAGAAAAAACCCCATGTTAAGCATAAAGCCCCATGTAAAGACCTAGATATTGAATAATATTTTTATTTTTTGTATTGGTATTGTTGTCTAGACCCTCTAATTGTAATGTTCCCCCCCCACACACACACAAACACACACACACACACATACGCATATACATACACATATACGTATACATATACATATGAGACCTAGTTTCAAAATAGTCTCATTTTATACATTTATCATAAAAGGATGTTTCCCCCTTGAAGAGGCTTATATTTTATTCTTACACCTATTTCTCAAGGCGTGTATCTACCTCTCTCTCTATTTTCAGGCTATCTTGGTGTTTTTTGTGTAACATTTGGTATCATAGGCTATGATACTAGGCTTTTGTTTCTTCAATCATGATATCTTGGCATTGATATAATTTTTTTGGAAGTTTCATAAAGAAAAAAATTAGGGATGTTGAAGAAATATATATATGCATCAGAGATATTGGAATATTAACACTTTATTTATTTATTTTTTAAGTTTCAAATTGTGAAAAATTTCATGATCTTGAGGAGATGCATTAAGTTTTTTGTGGTGAAAGTTTCAAGTTTTAAATCATTATAATTTGTAAGACATATCCTATGGAATTTAGAGTTTTTGAATAGTTCTTAAATTAGTGTTAAATGAGTCAGCTAAGAATTTTTTATATAACCTTTTTCTAGTGAAGTTTGAAATTATGAAATTTTCAATATTTTGAGGAGAAATGTTTAAGTATTAGTGGTAGAAATTTTTAGATTCCCATACAATATAATATTTGAAAGACAATTCGGATTTGTAAGCACTCACAAGGAATTAGAAAGCTCCAGAGAGGAAGGAGAAGGCAAAAAAATCATCGACTGCAAAGATCTGAGGCTGCATGACAACACTTGGAGGGGCGAGTTATGCCCCCTCCTACTGCAATGTTCAGATTGAAAGGGGAAATGAGTCTAGGGGGGACTCGAAAACATTTCAAAAAGATAAGAGAGATTGGAAAAGGAACCAATAAGGCAGAGTCAGCAAAAAAATGGAGTCAAATAGCCTAAACCTTGATGTAGAAAAATGAGGGACCATAGAGGAAGGACCGAGGCCTATACAACCAAGCCAAAAAAGGGTTTGTAAGCCCAAGTAAAAAAATACTCTAAAGGCGGTGCTCATGGATCTACAAACACATGTCCATAGGGACCACATGAAGATGTATGTACTCATATGCAAATTTATGGGGATATGGCCAAATGAGAAAGTACTGCGAACCTAGATTCAATATGTCTGGAATCCAAAAGGGGAGGTTGACCTACACTTAGGATCCAAAGACTTCTTCATGACTATATTTTCTTAGCTTGAAGACAATGATAGAATGTTTGAGGGAGGACCCTACTTTTTGTCTTTAGTTAGGCTATATATACAACCTTGGAAGGAGAAATTTACTCCAGAACAAGAAACTTTCACCTTTATTCTAGTATGAATCATATTGTCCTATTTTCCCTTAGATTATTGGCTCCCAAAAACTCTTGAAGCCATATGGAACTTGCTAGGGTGATTTCTAAAGCTTTATGAGGCAACCCAGCCGGGAAAATACACTAAGAAATTAGAATGCACACCAAAAAAGATTTTCGACACGCATTACACATTCACAAATATGATACAAATATATAGGTGGATGTAGATCCAACAAATTCTAAATCTGGATATGGGAATTGAGATATTTTCTCAATCAAATCCCAAACCAACTCTCAATTTTCCATGTAAGCATTATCTCCAAGTGCCTCTATAAATGCTTACATGTCAAAATAAAAAATAACACAAATTAGAATATAAAAAATACATATTACAACAAGGAAATTGATCTTTGTCAGGTTGTCTTCATCAACACTTATATCCACTATGGAATCACGCAAACATTGATCTTTCTTCACCACCTCATCTTCGAGTTGTCACTTGAACTCCATTTCAAACATAAATGCCTCTGACCATCACTGAGAAACTTTGTAGAATTGACATTTCTTAACTACCCTGAAGAATAGTTGAGGTATTGAATATCTCTATGGATAGGTTTCCATTCGAGTAGTATGCACCAAAATACACACTTCCAATTATATAGGTAACCCGTCTAAATAGAAAGCTGATCCAATAGTCAATTATGAAACTGACCTTTCTTCACACACACATACATATGAAGAAAACATGTACCTAATGTTCTTGAAGGCCAAAGCACAACAAGATCCATCAATATATAACAGATTCACACAATTAACTTAGTGATGCATTCTCTCTTCACCGAAGAACTTTGAAAACCACTAATTTAATTATATTACTCTGTTTATTGATTGGTTCAACACTTATTAATTTTCAAACAAAAAATATAACACACGTTAAAATACATTTCTTAATAAACACAAAATAAATCTAGTCAATTAAAAGATATAAGCAGTTTTGGATGCCTCTCGCAATAGAATTTGAGCAGATGCATGCTCATCCTTGGGAAATCTAGTGGAGGAATTCTACTTCTACAAACTCATTGTGAAGTTGGAACTACAAATAACACCACACATATGCTTCAATGATAACATGTGATTTCAGTGCAAATATGCTCAAGGTATCTAGTGTTCCCACAACAATGGAGAGTTATTCCCATGACTGATCGATTTCATATTTATATTAGTCATAGATTGAGATTACATGTGTAGGTTTCTACTAACAAAAGTGTAGTGAAACCACCAATTGTCCTCTCTCTTCTGTCTATCTGTCTAAATGTTCCACAAATTGAAAGGCAGAGATAATATGGATTCTGATGCTAGCAATTTGCATCTCTGGTGATTCTGAGTCCATTTGTCATTTTTCCCTTGCATGTTTTTGGATAGAAAGTCATGCATTTCATGACCAGAGAGATATCCTAGGTGCGAGAGGGATTATCAGTGCACTTGACCAATTTCCTTCTTCAAATATGTAGTCTCACTTGACATTCAAATTCATGGAGATTTGGGAAGGAATTTAAATTCATTATAATGCGTAGAATGGCCAACATTGCTATCGCCATCATCATCCTAGAAATATGTCCTCTTCGTTTTCTCTAATCAATACAATTTGTAGGTCGACCTCAGAGCTCTTCAACAATCTGACCCTCCAGCTCGATCATTGCCAGTTGCTCAGTGAGACGGGAACCTCGACCATTTGTTGGACGCCGCTCACAGGTTGCTAGACGCACCACAGTTGTATCTCAACTAATTTTAGTAGATTTGTTTTTCACTTAAGGTAGAGCAAAATGAAACCATCAGTCCACATCGCAGCTTCACTCTTTGACATTGATGCTCATACCATCAGCGTCAAACCCAACACTGCAAAAATAAATAAATATATTTTTTTAGATAAACATACTCAGACATCTGCATATCCTTAGGCCCTCCCACACGGGAGGTAGGCCCAAAAGGGCTCTGATACCAACAAAGAAATCAGAATACACACCAAAAAATACATTCCACACACTACTTATTCACAAATATGATACAAATATATAGGTGGATGTAGATCCAACCAATTCCTGTAGAATTTCCTGCAAATTCTCTACAAATCTACCTCTAAGATCTATGTAGAAAATCTGACTGTAGATTAACCCGATAATGAAATATACCAAAGCAAAATACTATAATCTACTTCTACTATCAAACTTGCGAAAGCTTAAAGATCGAGCTGAATCAGAGCTGAACACATAAACCATAAGAAGAAGAATCAATACACATGAAACACAAAAAATACTCAGGGGAAATCCTCAGCTAAAAACCCCGCTATCTGTATTATCATACAAGGTGGAAATACATCAAGATTACACAAAGCCTTAGCTCTCACAGCTAGCCAGCTCTCAGTATAATCCTCCTGGATGCTCACAGGCAAACAAGGCTTCTCACAAACCTTCTCCTCTGCCCTCCAAGCCTCCTATTTCCTTGTGATGTTTCTCCTAGGTGACCCTACTGTTACCAAGTGTAACATTGATCACTCACACTGATCTCACACCCTCTAAAACTGTTCATCCTTAAGGAACCTTGTTCCTTCTGCATGGATGAGTTTCCTTATAGGAAAATTCCTCCAACTGATAGTACAATGTCCCTATCTTTAATCTCAACTGGGTCTTTGTCTGAATTGACATGCATGAGTTATTTATGAGAGAATCCTCAGTTATCTGGAGTACACTAGTTGCATGCATACATGCATTAACTGAATAAAATCACAATTAGTTCCTCAAACTGTTTGGAACTAGTTTAACTGGACTTAACTCAGTTAACTGAGCTAACTAATTACAACTCAAATACAACTCATCCTTATCTCCTTAACTAAAGGATAACTTTCTTAATTTAAGGGATAACTATTGCATGACTTCACAAAGACTTCTCACTTGAATTCCTCCAACTAATTAATCCATAATGAATTAATTAATTATTTTTCAAGCAGTTGGTGAGACTAAATTCGAATTTTAATTCAAGGACAAATTAAAATTAGAATATTTTGAATGCTATTTTTAGCATTTCTTGTTGCTATTTTCAACACTCCCTCTCAACAAGAAAGGAATTCAACTCGATCCCAATCCTGAACCTTTCAAATGTTCTGCATGCAACACTTCTCTCAAGTGTTGTTTTTCCAGCAACTTTAGAAACAAAAAAAAACATCCAACCTGAATCAGTATGATGCATCTGTCATCAAAGTCTCTGATTGCTATTGCCTCTGTCAACTGAAAACTCTACGCTTCTACTGACTCTACTTTTTTGCACTGTTGTCAATCCTTCTTTGTGCTCTTCAGTATCTGATTGCACTAGCCTCTGTCACTTTGATCTCTGACTGCATCAATCTCACTGATTCCTCCCACTACTCTATACTTTGGGCTCCCGTAGCAAGGTACGATCCATGAGATAAAACGTCTCAATGAACCCTGCCCAATTTCAGCCTTCTTGGGACTATCACTTCACATCGCCCCACCTCACACCTGGAGGTATGGTTGCATGTGATCCCTCTTCTGACTTGGCTCAAAATTCCCCCCTATTGGAGGTCTCTGCATGAGTGGATGCCTCCACTTGTTCTCCTCTCAACTTCTCCAATTTTCGCTCCTCCACAATTGTCTGAGACTTCTTCTGGGACTTCATGTTGAGAGGCAATTTACTCTCCCTCTCAACCACCAAGTATCTAACATTGGCCTTGCTCCTCAAGGCTTTGCATGCATCTTGAACCTCAAGAGCATACAGGTTTTATACCCATGAACCGATCTGTTTCACCTGTCCCGTGGTGATGTGTCTAAGGAAAACATTTCCCTTACTGAAGACAACATCGTAGCCTTTGTCCTCCAACATTGTGATTGATACCAAGTTATTCTTCAGTCCAAGCACATACTTCACATTTGTCAAGGTGGTAAGAGCTCCATGCTCCCTCTGAAAAGAAACCATGCCCATTCTTGAAACACTATACCTTTCATCGTCACCCATCTCTATGAGTATCTTGAGGTCTTTCTCCTCCAAGGTACTGAATAAACTATTATCGTCGGTCATGTGGAATGAGGCTCCACTGTCAAGAAACCAACCGCAAACCATCAGCGAAGACATCACACATGCGATGAGGGTGAAGTCCATTTCGAATTGAGAGGCCAATGCCTCACCTTTAGATCCTTCCGAGAATCCATTCTTGGACTTCTTCGATGGGAAATTAGTCGCATAATGACCCATCTCGTAACAATTAAAGCATCTCACTTTAGATTTGTCACCCTTCTTCCCTCCATGAGAAGAATTCGATTTGGGATGAGAATCATTTTCCTTCCCTTTCCTTGCCTTACTCGCTAAGGCCAGATTTTCTTCATCCTCCTTGGATGAAGAACCATCTTGTGTACTCCTCCTAATCTCCTCCTGCATGAGATCCGACCACAGTTGTTCCCAATCTGACAGCTTCTCCCTTCCATTCATAGAGTCCTGGTAGCTATGCCAGCTCTTTGGAAGGCCAAGGAGAGTGAGGCTCACCATATCATCATCAACAGTAGTTATTCCCACACTTCCAAGCTCATCTCTACAGGTGGTGAGCTTGTTCAGATATGTGGAAATAGTATCACCATTCTCCATCTTGATTATTCAAAGCTTATCTTTGAGTGCCAATTTCCTCTGGTTGCTACTGTTATGATATAGGTACTTCAATGTCTTCCACATTGAAAATAGAGTCTCCTTTCCATGGAGACTCGAGACAATATGGTCTCAAACTCCCTCAAGGATGATCCGTTTCACCCTTGCCACACACTTCTTCCATTCAGCCAACTCTTGTGCATTAGTTGAACCTGAATTTGGGATTTCTGATCAATGAAATCCTTCAAACCATTGTCTTCTAATACAGATTCCATGCAATCTTTCCATGGTATGTAATTCGAGCTGCCATCTTAGGCATACTCGAGTCTCAAGCCATAGAACACCATTGACCAACCTGAAGTATGAGATGAATTTGATTTGTACAGTCAATCCCGAACTTCAAACTTTAGATTTCCCTTCTTAGTATACTATTCACAGCTTCAATCACCTTTGCTCTGATACCATGTAGAATTTCCTGCAAATTCTCTACAAATCTACCTCTGAGATCTATGTAGAAAATCTGACTGTAGATTAACCCGATAATGCAATATACCAAAGAAAAATACTATAATTTACTTCTACTATCAAACTTGCGAAAGCTTAAAGATCGAGCTGAATCAGAGCTGAACACATATAACCATAAGAAGAAGAATCAATGCACATGAAACACAAAAAATACTCAGGGGAAAGCCTCAGCTAAAATCCCCACTATCTGTATTATCATACAAGGTGGAAATACATCAAGATTACACAAAGCCTTAGCTCTCATAGCTAGCCAGCTCTCAGTACAATCCTCCTGGATGCTCACAGGCAAACAAGGCTTCTCACAAACCTTCTCCTCTACCCTCCAAGCCTCCTATTTCCTTGCACTGTTTCTCCTGGGTAATCCTACTGTTACCAAGTGTAACACTGATCACTCACACTAAGCTCACACCCTGTAAAACTGTGCAATCCTCAAAGAACCTTGTTCCTTCTGCATGGATGAGTTTCATTTATAGGAAAATTCCTCCAACTGATAGTACAATGTCCCTGTCTTTAATCTCAACTGGGTCTTTGTCTGAACTGACATGCATGAGTTATTTATGAGAGAATCCTCAGTTATCTAGAGTACACTAGTTGCATGCATGCATGCATGCATTAACTGACTGAACTCACAATTAGTTCTTGAAACTGTTTGGAACCAATTTAACTGGACTTAACTCAGTTAACTGAGCTAACTAATTACAACTCAAATACAACTCATCCTTATCTCCTTAACTAAGGGATAACTTCCTTAATTTAAGGGATAACTATTGCATGACTTCACAAAGATTTCTCACTTGAATTTCTCCAACTAATTAATCCATAATGAATGAATTAATTATTTTTCAAGTAGCTAGTGAGACTAAAATCGAATTTTAATTCTCAATTTTAATTCAAGGACAAATTAAAATTAGAATATTCTGAATGCTAATTTTAGCATTTCTTGTTGCTATTTTCAACAATTCCAAATCTGGATATGGGAGTTGAGATATTTCCTCAATCAAATCCAAAACCTACTCTAAATTTACCATGTAAGCATTATCTCCAAGTAATACACTGCATATGCCTTGATCTATGTGGAAATGGACATTTCAAGTTCTCTCCCAAAGGCGGTTACCCTTGAATTCCAGGATGATATCTTGACTCAAAGTATTGATTACGAGTAGATTCCATTCAAATGTTGGTGATGCCACAAACACACGAATCTCTTTAGAGAGTGCCCCTTAATGCCAAGATGGAGTAGACAAAATCCCACCCAGAAAAGGACTCAAAGGGTTTCACAAAAGTGGGTACCAAGGGGAAATCAGGAAAGAAACAACAATAGAGACCATCCAAAGAAAATAGGGAATCTAAGAACCGCTATGAAGTTTTGTCTAATGAATCCCCTCATGAGGAAACTGAGAATCGTCATGATCAAGAAGTTTAGGAACAAGTACAAGAAAGCATGATCTTCCATCCCATGAAGAAATCTTAAGAGAACCAACTCAACCCCAAGTAAAGGAAGAAGATCTAGCCCATATCAGTAGTCGGATGAAAACTTAGACATGACACCAAGTGAGTCATGGACAAAAGATCCAGATCTAAAAGAGATAGTGGAGCATGAAGGATTAGATCTACCACACCTGTTAGAACAATGGAAGTCGAAAGGGATGGATGTGATTCCCAAGGAGAAAATCGATCAGGTTCAATATCTGTTCCTTACTAGAGAAGACACTCGATTGAGGGGAACCAAGAAATCTCATAGTGAAGAAAAAAGTTTGGGAGTCAAACTAAATGCCCAAAGAATCTATAACCATAAGCAAATCTAATGGAAAAGAGGAAGAAAATCCAACAATGCCTCCTCTAGGAGTTGGGAGCCCTTATGATAAACTTAGGTAAGATGAAATCATGGAACTCTAACTACCCCCCCCCCCCCCCCATTCCAATGAAAGTATTAATGTGGAATATAAGAGGCTTGAATAACCATAGGAAACAAAGAATATTGAGAGAAAAGATGAATAAATAAAACCATGATATCCTTTTCATTAAAGAGACTAAATGTTTAACAGATCGTATGAAAATAAGTAGTGGGAAATATTGGAATAAGCCTAATTATGTTGACACATAATCTAGGAATGTGACAAGAGGAATCTTAAATCTATGGAACCCCCAAAAGGTCTAGTTGGTTTCCTCTGAATCCACTAGACACTCCATGTCTTTAGTTTTTTATTATTTAAGTTTCCCTGATCTAGTTCTTTGAACTAATGTGTATTTCCCCCAACATATTTTTGAGAAGCTCAATTTCATCTAACCCTGGGAAAACCTCTGGAAAAGGTACCCACTCTCAAAATGGATTATGGCAGGGGACTTTAATATGATCCTCTCTTTAAATGAAAAGGAAGGAGAAACAAGGAAATTGGAACACAACTCAAAGAGGTTCTATAACCTGATCGACAACATGAAGCTGGTGAACTTAGAAGTATCAAATGGTAAATATACTTTTACAAACAAAATAGGAGAAAAATATATGGTTTCATTGTGACTGGATAGGTTTTTAGTCTCAAAGGAGGTAGCCCTGCAAGGAATTTCTCTAGAGATCAATATCCTATATTATAGTGGCTCAGATCATTGGCTGGTCCCCTAGAGGCCTAGATCATGGGTGTGCCAACAAATAAACCCTTTAGGTTTGAAGGTTTCTAGTGGGATCACCCCAAATTCGCAGGAAAAATGAAACAATGGTGGCAGGAGGGAGCAAAGAGAGGCTCTAATATGTTCAAGTTAGAACAAAAATTGAAATAGGTTGAAGGTAAGTTAAAACTATGGAAAAAACATGTGTTTGGAAATATATTTCAAGCCAAAAAATAAATAGAAGCCAAAATGAAAAAATCCAAAAATTGGTAGTTGAGGAGGGATTCACAAAGGAGAAGAAATAATAGGAGCACTCCCTCTAATGGGAATGGGAAGAAAGATGCAGGCGGGAGGAAAAATTATGGAAACAAAAATTGAGAGTATAGTGGCTTTGGGATGGAGAGAAAAATACCAAATTCTTTCACCGAACCATGGTCTCCCATAGAAGTCATAACAAAATTATGAAATTGAAGGAAAAGGATGGGAACATGCTCCATACCCATAAGGAGATTGAGCATATTTTGGTCCAACACTTCCAGGACATAAAAACAGAACCCCCAAGAGACAGATTAATTTCCATTCAAAAAATCTTGAAGAATGTCCCAAGGATAATCGTAGAGGAGTAGATTAATAACCTTGTTAAGCCAATATCCATGGATGAGGTAGAGTAGGTGGTGTGGGACATGCCCAATGGAAAAGCGCCTGGCCCCGAAAACTTTACAACAGATTTTTTCAAAGCTTTGTGGGATACTATAGGTCAAGAAGTATTAAAAGTTGTAGAAGACTCCAGAAAATCAACTACTATCCTAAATTCTCTAAACACCACCCTTATAAATCTGATTCCAAAAGAAAAAGAAGTTAAAACTCCTAATTGATTTTGTCCTATTTCTCTCTATAATGTAATCTATAAGATTATATCAAAATTCATTGCTAGTCGGCTGAAGCCTTTATTTCCAATCCTGATCTCGGAGGAACAGGTGAGTCTTGTAGATGGGAGACAAATTCTAGAAAATGTAATCGAGGTCCATGGAATTATCCACTCCCTCAAGATCCAAAAAAAATTTGGAATGATAATGTTGTTGGTTGTTGCTAAATCCTATGATAAATTAAGTTGGGAATATATGGAGAGCATATTGCAGGCATTTGGCTTCAAGCAACAATGGATCCAGTGGGTCATATCACTGATCACTACAACTAACTTTTCAATTATGGTCAATGGGTTTCCAAAAAAAATTTCTTCCCATCAAGGGGTCTAAGGCAGGGATACCCATTATCTCTCTTTCTATTTGTTTTGGCAATGGAGGGTCTCAGTGGAACCTTCAAAGCAGATACTGCTGCAAATGGGATTAAAGGGTTACAACCACATTCAAAGTGTAATCCAATCAAAAAAAATTCGTGGATGATATAATATTCCATAGCATGTCCACTATTAAAGAAGCCATGGCTTACAATCAATTCTTGGATGACTTCGCCATACCTACAGGTATGGAGTTTAATCAATAAAAATCAATGATTTTGTTTTTCAATACTCACATTTATGTGTAGAGAAATCTTACTCACATCCTAGGATTCCAAAGGAAAAATTTTAAATCAAAGTATCTGGGCATACCCTTAACAAGTAAAGTTGGAAAAAAGTCAACCCGAGAAACCTTAATTTCCAAACTAAAGCACAAGGTTAACAGGTGGACTTATTGAGCACTAAATTTAGTAGGCAGGATAGTGCTGACAAAGGCAATTTTACATGCTATCCCTTTGTATTTGTTATAAATTTTACCATCCCCCAAAGGTATCCTCAACAAAAAAAGGGAAATCCAACAAAATTTCCTCTGGTGGGTCGTTGAGGAAAAAACAAATGGGCTTTGGTAGGATGGGAAAAAATATGCAAACTGAAATCTGGAGGAGGGTTAGGCCTTCAGGATCCTGAGACAATTATTGTAGCATGTGGAGAAAAACTATGGTGGAGATGGATCAAAGGTGTTTCTTTCCCTTGGTTAGTATTTTGGAAAGAAAAATATTCTCCACAATGGAACCCCTAGACCCTAATAAGATTTAATGACCAGATGGTAGGCTCAACCACTTGGAACCTAGCTTGGAAGAACCGAGGAATAATTCAGGACCATTGTTTTGGGGAAATAAAAAATGGTCGAACAACCTTATTTTCGGAGGATGCATGGCAAATAGAATCTAGATTAGCTTCACCAGTGAGAATAGCCCTCTAGGATGCATGGAAAATAGAATCTAGATTAGCTTCATCAGTGAGAATAACCCTTTAGGAGGAACTACAGAGAGAGGGAAAACATGTAGTTTGCCAGTATTGGGACTGAGGAGGGGATCACTAGAAATGGTGAAATTGGTCTTCTCTAACTCACCATGAGCAACACCTACTGGTCCAGATTTCCCAAGACCTGGAAAAAGAACTCTGAGGAAAAAATATCCTATGCTCAGATGGCAACGACCAACTGAAGTGGGCGAGATAGGATGGATGATAATTTACCCTAAAGGAGGTATGCTGATACTTAATAGAGTACCAATAGGAACTAGTAAAACCAATGTGGAACAAGCTTTGGTCCATCCCACAATGTCTGAAAATCAAACTTTTCGTTTGGTTTGTCTTACACAAAAAATATTAACCTGGGAAGACATATGCCGCAGAGGTTTCATTGGTACTTTGCAATGCAGCCTCTGTGAGAAGCAGGAGGGACCCATCAACCACATTCTCAACAAATGTGAGTACATACATACCTTATTGGACTAGGTCTCTCAAGTGTTTCACTAATCAAATAGACAACGAGACAACATTCGAGAAACATTAAGCAAATGGTGAAGAGAAATCATGAAAAATGAGTTGGTAAAGCTTGCATGATGTTTAAGTCTGGGTTTTGTGATATGGGCATCCTGGAAGGAAAGAAATCAATGAATATTTCAAGGTAAATCCTCCCCGACTTCGACTTTGATAGTTTAAATCATGCAATAATTACAAGAAACAATCCTTAGTGGATCACTCAAAAATGGGGAAGACGACCCTTCAGACCAAGAGAACAAAATCCTAGAAAATTTAGGATTAAAAGGAGCCCAAGCTTACTATAAAAAAGGAAGGAACCCTAAATCCATGGATATGCAATGACATGGTCGCCTCCAACCCAGGTATTTTTGAAGTTAAATTTTGACAGAGTCTCTAAACGCAACCCTAGTCGAGTAGGAGCAGGTGGGATAATATGAGACAATGCAGGAAGGATTCTTCACCTTTATTTCAATAATCTAGTCACCACCACAAACAATGTAGCATAACTTCATGCTCTAGAACAAGGGCTAGAATTACTGGTTCAAGCCAAGACTCATTATTGCACCATTTAAGGAGACTCGACCCTGGTGATTAGAGTGGCGAAATGAGTTCAGTGTGGCACTGAAATAGGGAAGGTCACAACACGCTGGCGTCTAGGATAGATCATTCAAAAAATTCAATGACACTTGGGATCATGCGAAAAATCGAGTTCAACCTAGTTCGCCAATCGACAAATAAGGTGGTAGACAGGTAGGATAACGAGGGTGCTAGTGGAACCTTAGCGATGGGCGAATGTGACCGGGTAGAGGTCCAAGAAGGACAGTTAAAAGATGATTGTATGGACCTTGTAGAGTTGGGAATGTGTGAGAGTAGTGAGCATTGGGCTAAGTATACAACAAAGGTGACAAGACCCAGGGAGGGCCAAATCCTAAGATGCGATCAATGATCAATGAAAATTAAGAACACCAAACAACATGCAACCAATATGATAGAAGGTAGTTACAACTAGGCAGCACCAAAATTCTCCAGGTTTAGGGTATGTGGATACTCATCACAGGAAAGGCAATGACAATGGGAGGTACAGACCTTGGTACGAATCCTCCTTCCCTTATGGGTTGGGCCAAAAATATTACTACATACTATTCAAATTGTTAGCAGTTATAGTTAATGGCTAGGTAAAATCTAGAAAGGAAGAAGATTTATTAGATGAAAATGAATCAGGTAAGTGGGTGGTGCACATAGATTCTATCTGGGCAACAACAACTATTTATTTCCCATTCCTCTCCAAGGCTCTCCAACATGAAAATTGGTTTATAAGAATCCAGATCAAGTTGTTGCTACTCTGTAGGTTTTTTGGGGACGATAGTGTAATAACCCTAGGATAAAAGTTAATGTAATAAAGGAAAAATAATACCAAGATCATAGGACACGTATTCCAAGTTGAATGTTGGGAAAAAAATATATAGTGGGCATCACTTATTGTTTATTATGACTAAAGAAATTGGCAGAGGCATTGGCAAAGGAAATTGGCAAAGGCATTGGAAAAGACAAGAGACATTAATTGGAATTTATTTATGAAAATAAAGGAAAATAGGAGAAAAGGGAGATGAAGGGTCACAAATTTGCATGAGAAGAAAAAGTTGAAGAGAAAATAGAGGAAAATGAAGAAAATAGAGGCCTCAATTATAAAAAGGATTTTGAGAAACAATTCACAACTTTTCTCAGTTTAGTTTTGAAGCTCTCTTCTATTCTCTTATTCTCTCATACTCTTGCACACATAGATCATTCTTGGATAACTCTAGATTTGGAGAAAGGAAAGTAAAGGAAGGACAAGGAAAGAAAAGGACAAGAAAGGAAGGTTGGATCAAACAATGTCAGCCAGCTGATTTTGTAGGTAACAAGTTGCAAATGTGATTTCCTAGTTAAGGTGTGAATGCATGGTACATGCATTTTTTCATTTGGTTCATTTGTTATCATTGGCATGGGTTTTTCCTATTTTGACCATGGTTTTAGTCTTGGATTTCCATTTCATGGATAGCCATGATGTGATGGTACTCTTTTCTGGTTGAGCTTTGGATTGCCGAAAGGTTTTGGAATTGGGTGAGGTGGTCTCAGGAAATTTCCCAAGGTTTGGGGGTGGAAGTTGTTTAATCTCCAGGATGCCCTCGATAGGTGGGTGGAGACATGCAAATTCCTTAAGGTAATTGTGAGTAAATTTTGAGGAATCCAAGCTTGTTTTGGATTTGTGATCTCTTAACCAATTTTGGCGAGATTGCAGTAACCTAAGGCCAGAGGTGGTTTAATTTTTGGGAATCCTTGGTTGTTTATGTCTTGAAAGTCCACATTCATGCTTGGAATATGGAACATGGGCGATTAGCTGAAAGAAAGATTTGGTTCAACCAAATATATGGTTGGGTGGTACATGGAAGTCTTTGACTTGGTTGGATTTTACACAAGTTAATAAGATATATTTTCCTATTGTAATCTATAAGCACTTGTATTTTTTATTATAATGATTCGATGGATTTTATTTCATGGTTAATAATATGGTTATATGTTGGTTATAAGGATGTATTTGTAATGTGTTCTAGCTATGACTTGTTCAGGATTTGATAAGTATATGAATGGTTGATGAATGCATGGAATAACAAGTGTTATTGCAACTAATATGACATGGAATCAGAACTTCTTGATGATTATTAGATGGACCAGAAACCCTTATGATTAGATATGCATTCATGACCTATAACTCTTATGTTAGTGATGTGTTTGACGAAATGTTTGCTATGGATTAGGCATGTTCTGAGTCAATTCTTATTCAAGTTTTGTATGAATGGCTTTGTCATCATGTCGTTTTTCATTCTGAGAAGTTATAGGAGTTATGGCCAGTGTTCTAGAGGCTATTATGGAAAAGTGGCTCAGATCTCGTGACCGCACCCTCTGAACTTGAGGACTTGGGCTACAAACACATGGAAGTAGTGTTGTGAATGTGGTTGGAGGGTCATAACCACACCTTTTCAGGCTTGTGCATGCAGTTGGGATGTTAGGTCAAAGAAAAATATCTTCATCTCAAGGTTTGGTCACCGGGCGTGGTTATTTGGCCCCTGAGTGTCCTGTAAGCCTTTAGGGATGTTTACGAGTTGTCAGTAGTCAGCCCCACTTCCATAATTGAAGCTTGGAGGTTGGGTCACATCATAGTGGTGCTCCACTTCACAGTTCCCTAGAGGGATTTCAGAAGCAGGTAAATGTGGGGTGGCTGTGTTATAGATTGGTATCAGAGTATGGTTCAAATACTTGAACTAGATGGGTGGAATGTGTTTTTCATGCATACATGTTAGTTATCTATGTGTTTGTTATGCATGCATTGTGATATTCATTATTGTAGTTGCATCATCATGTAGAGGTTGATGATGTTGATGTTGAGACAATTCATATGTTTATTTCATTATATATACATATGTTGTTCTAATTCAGATTGATTGTGCAGATGAGACTGAGCTTCATTGAGGTATGTTTATTTTGTTTATATTTGGTTACCTTACGTGGTATGTTTGCAAGAAGAAGAATAGAATTAGAGATGACTAGTAGAATAGTGGATTACAGTTCACGTGACTTCCTTATAGATCAATTGAGCAACATAGGGAAGAATATTCTCTTGACATTGCGAGTACCTTGAGAAGTATAAAGGAAAAAATCAGAAGTTGCAAGGCAGATAATAACATGATCATTCAATCACATGAAAGGCTTGCTAGGGCTCAAGAAAAGGAAGCTGAGGTCAATGCAGTGATCCTTCAGAGCTTATCATATATCCAGAGATAGGGACAACCACATATCAATTATGGGTAGGAGGAAAGGGCTAATGGGGAATATGGTAGCAAGTATCGTGGAGGGCACAGGTTGGACAAAGATGACACAATTAGAGATGGTAGGTTCTTGGATACACCTGATATGGGAGGGAGTGATTATGGGTTCTATTCTAGTTCTGGTTCAGATAGGTATCATGGTCATCATTTATATCATCCTTATAGGAGGAGTGAGAGGGGATACTTACTAGATGAGTTCGAGAAAGCCAAGCCTCCTACATTTGATGGAGAGTTAAGGAAACTAGAAGATGCAGAAGCACGGTTTCTTGGAATGAAGAAGTTCTTCGAGCTGCATGATTATACAGAGAACATGAAATCCATGATAGCTATTTTTAGTCTTAAGGGAAAATTCGACATCTGGTGGGAAGATGTGAAGCATGTTAGGGGAATTAGGATAGAGAAGTTGAGTTGGAATGCATTTAAAAGACTCTTTTGAAAGAAGTACTTGTCAAAGAGATACTATGATGGTAAGGCTAAGGAGTTATATGAGTTTAAGATGGGATTTATGACATATAATGAGTGCATTACTAAGTTTCTAGAATTGTTGAGGTATGTGCCTTACCCCAAGGATGAGAAGACGAAGGTTCATATATTTATCAGTGGATTTCCATTAGCATTCAAGGACCATATGGAGTATGATGAGCCTTGGTTACAGAAGGAAGTTGTTTGGAAGTTGAAGCACTATTATGAGAAATTGAAGCATTGTCCAAGCCTAAGCGATATTGGAAAGGGAATGACAAGAATAAAGGAAAGTGGCCATCAAAGTGAGAAATACCTCAAGATGAAGGTGAGAAAGAGAATGTGGCTCCTTCAAGAAGTTGAGTACAACAGAGAAGGGACACGAACCTTAGCATAGAGAGCAACAAAATAAGGGTAGTAGCAAAGAACCACTACAGTGTTGGATTTGTGGCAAAGATCATCACAAGAAGGATTTTCCATTGTATCAGGGTGGCATACCTATGATCTACAGTGCTAAGGATGCGCAGACAGTTGGGGATTTGGGCCAGGGAATTCCTCGGATCTATGCAAAATTTTATAACAAGCAGGAAAATTACCAGGAATCCATTATTGAGATGGAATGTAAGTTCTGTGATTGAGTTGTTTCCATTTTGATTGACCCTAGATCTAATTATAGTTATGTTAATCTTGACCTAGTGGATAAGTGTGGTTTGAGAAAAGAAGTGCATGCAGAGTCTTGGTTGGTGTAATAGTCTATATGTACTAAGAAACGAGTTCATCATTGGGTGAGATCTTATGCATTTGAGTTGAATGGTATGTCTACATTAACACATCTAAATGTGCTTCCGTTGGGATCATAAAATATTATTTTGGGTATGGATTGGTTGTACCTTCATGAGACCAAGGTAGATTGTTACAAGAAGGCTATTATGTGCTTGGATGATGATGGAGAAAATAGAATCTTGTAGGGAAAGAAGAATTCTACATTAGTAAGAATGGTTACAACAATGCAAGAAAAGCACAATTACAGGAAAGGGTGTGTATTATTCATAGTGCATGTTTATAGTGACGAAGACAAGGATGTTGAGGATGCAGAAGTCTTGAAGAGGTATATGGTTTTGTAGCAGTTTCAGGATGTCTTTCCAGTAGATATTTTAGAGTTGCCTCATCATAGGGAATTGGATTTCTCTATTGAGTTGGTACCAGGAGCAACACCAACATCAAAGGCACCTTATAGGATGAGCACTCCAGAGTTAGTGGAACTAAAGCTGCCGTTGAAGGAAATGCTTGACAAGGGATACATAAGGCCAAATGTATTGCCTTGGGTTGCATCTGTGTTTTTTGTGAAGAAGAAGGACTGTAATCTTAGGTTATGTATTAATTACATGCAATTGAACAAGGCGATGATCAAGAATAGGTATATGTTACTGAGGATCGATGATTTATTTGATCAGTTGAAAGGAGCAACAATGTTCTCGAAGATTGATTTGAGATCAGGATATCATCAGATACACATCAAAGAAGAGGACATTTACAAGACTGATTTTCAGACCAGGTATGGGCATTATGAGTTTGTTGTGGTTCCTTTTGGTTTGACTAATGCTCTAGCTACTTTCATGTGTTTGATGAATAGTGTGTTGTGTCCTTATCTAGACAAGTTTGTGATAGTGTTCTTTGATGGTATATTGATATATTATAAGAATGAGGAAGAGCATGGAGAACACCTGGAAGCAGTGTTAAGATTTCTGAGAGGGCATCGATTGTATGACAAGCTTAGTAAGTGTAGTTTCTTTTAGAAAAAAATTCATTACTTGGGACATGTTGTTTCCAAGGAAGGCATAGCAATTGATTCGGAAAAGATCAGAGCTATCATGGAGTGGGCGACTCTTAGGAATGTGGATGAAGTTAGATCATTCACGGGGTAGCACGTTATTATAGGAGGATCATCAATAACTTCTCATGAATTTCCTATCATATTACATCTTTGTAGAGGAAAGGAAAGAAATTTGAATGGACATAGGAATGTGTAGCTAGTTTTGAGTAGTTGAAGTAGTTGCTTACAAATTCTCCAGTTCTAAAGATTGAAGAGCCAGATAAAGATTTTGTGGTGTGTAGAGTTGCTTGCAAGAGAGGACTTGTTGGAGTCTTGATGCAGGAGGGACATGTGGTATGTTATGAGTCAAGGAAGTTTAATGAGAATGGGCAGAAATATGTGACTCATGATTTGGAGTTGGAAACTATTATTCATGAGTTGAAGATGTGGAGACATTATCTTCTTGGTAGGAGATTTATTCTGATGAGTTGGCTACACCGAATGCCAGACAAGCTAGATGGATTGCTACACTTAGTGAGTTTTACTTTGAGATCAAGTACATTAAGGGTAAAGAGAATAGGGTTGTAGATGATCTTAATAGGAGAGTATAGGTGAATCACATTTCATCTATGAGTTCACATGGGATAGATTTACAATAACAGATCTTATAGGAAGGGAAACAAGATGACATGTACCAACAACTTAAGTACATGTTACGATAGTCGAGTACAGGTGACCAGGTTGTGGATTATCATCTCACAGGAGATGGTTTGGTGAGATTTAGGGAAATGATCTATGTGTTGGACAACAGTGAGCTAAAGAAGCTTATCTTGAAGGAATTTTATATTAAGTCGTATTCAAGTCACCCAAGATATCAAATGAATTTAACAATTGTGAAGAATTTTTACTACTAGCCAAACTTGAAAAAGGAGCTAAATGAGTCTGTTGTGAAATGTTTGGACTGACAGTAGATAAAAGCATAGTGTAAGCGTCTAGGCTGTTTATTACATCCAATTCCAATTCCAGAGTGGAAATGGGAAGTCATTTCCATGGAATTCATTATAGGTTTTCCGAGGACATCAAAACGACATGATTCTATCATAGTTATGGTTGATAGGTTAAATAAGGTAGCTCATTTCATTGTAGTTAAGTCCACAAATTCAACTAGTGAGGTAGCTCAAATTTTCATCAAGGAAATAGTGAAATAGTGAGATTGCATGGTGTTCCTAAGAATATTATATTAGACAAAGATGCAAGTTCACTTTTAAGTTTTGGAGGGAGTTATTTCTAGGCTTGGGGACAAAGTTGGATTTTAGTACAACCTATCATCCACAGATATATGGACAGACAAAGAGGATTAACAAGATTCTTAAGGACAAGTTGAGGATGTACATTATGATAAAAAATGAAAGTGGGAAGAGTATCTTCCATTGGTAGAGTTTTCTTATAATAATGGGTATCAAGATTCCTTGAAAATGAGTCTGTTTGAGGCGCTTTATGGGTGGAGTTGTAATACTCCTTTCAGCTAGAGTGATCCAGTGAATAGGGTATTGATTGGACCGGATGTGTTAGCATAGATGGAATAAGAAATGCAGGTTATTAAAAGGATTTTAAAGGTAGCACAATATATGTAAAAGAGTTATGCAAATTAAACCAGGGTATTTAAGGAGTTTCAGGTTGGGGAGCATGTGTACTTGTGCATCAATCCCAAGAAGAGCTCCTTGAGGATCAGATCATGTGCCAAGTTGGCACCTCAATATTGTGGGGCTTTCGAGATCCTTGAGAGGATTGGACCAGTGGCCTACCAACTTGCACTACCCCCAACAGTGAAAGTCAATGATGTTTTCCATGTTTCATTGCTTAAGAAGTATGTCCAGGATGTTGATCATGTGATTGACTAGTCTGTATTGCAGGTGGAACTAGAGGGAGAATTCCAACCAAAAACACAATGCATATTGCAGCAGAAAAAGTTCATGCTATAGAACAAAGCATCGAGTAGGTTAAAGTGTAGTGGAAGAACTTTGGGCCTGATGAAGCTACATGGGTGATGGCTGATTAGATGTGGGATTTATATCCTTCATTATTTGCTAGTTCAAGAAAATGAGTTTTGGTATATGTATATGGATGTTGTTATAGATACCATAATGAACTATGTTATAAATCTCCAATAAGTAGTATGATTTCCATGTTTGTTATGTTGGTCATGGTTTACAGTAGTTGTGCATTGTAAATATTGCATCGAGCTATGTTATAAAGCTCCATGGACAATATGTTTTGTTTTCAGTGGTTTCCGGTCATAGGTGTCATTGAAAACCAAGGATAGCGTTCCCCCTAGGGGGGGGGGGTTGTAACAACCCTGGGTTAAAATTTCATGTAATAAAAGATACTAAAGGAAAAATAAGACCAAGGTCAGGAGACATGTATTCCAAGCTGAATGTTGGGAAAAAATCTATAGTCGGCATCACTTGTTGTTTATTATGTCCAAAGAAATTTGAAAAGGAATTAACAAAGGAAATTGGAAAAGGTATTGGAAAAGGAAAGAGGGATTAATTGGTATTTATTTATGAAAATAAAGGAAAATAGGAGAAAATGGAGATGAAGGGTCACAGGTGTTACAAATCATTTTTTCATAACAATGCAAAAGGCCTGAGAAACCAAATCAATCAACACCCTAAACCGTTTGTCATCATCCCTTCACAAAGCCCTAAGCATGACCTCTCCAAAAAGTCCGAGTTTCTGGGACAAACTGCTCAAAATCAATGTTTTTAGCCCCAACGCACCTTATCTCCTTAGCCACTTGTGTTCAACGCTGGTTGCATCCTTTTTCATCTACGTTGGTTAGCACCTATTGCTCCCTCCTAGAGGTGTGCTGATTCTACAAATTCAAGATTATTAAAGAATATTTTGAAAAGATTTTTGGCTATTTACCATGGATACAGAGCTCAAATCATATATGATCCTATCTTGGAGACTTCACTTGTTATCCCTTGAGCTCATCCTCCCATCATATGTGGTTCTCAAGCCCTTATTGGTAAATCCTAAACTACCACTCTTCTCCTATAAATTTACTGCCATCTATAACTTCAGGGTTGGCTTTTGAAGATTGATAGTGCCCTTATGCTGCTGTCTTGAACCTAAAGGAGTCATCATATTCATGCATTGGGGCTGATAGTTAGGTGTGCTTTGAAACAAGGAAGGAGAAGTCAACTTGGGGAGACATCTACAAAGTCAACTACTATTTATGGTTGTAAACTCCTATTTCTATTAATACAAATAGTATCTTGTTTTTCCTATATTTGTTGTGTTATATTAACTCATTGAATAGAGATGTTAGATTATGCCATGTGGATGTTGTGGATACTTTGCTTGTTTTAGTCGTGTGTGCAGGTTCTAATTATAACACTTGGAGCTATGATTGGAGCTTACAAGTGAGGAGGAAAGGAAGGATTGCTTTTGATTCCAAGTAGGCTTCTTTCCCATACTCTAATTTCTCTAAGGAAAACTTCATGTTTTTTGTCTTCTATTGTTCTAGATCAGATCACTAGATCTAGGGAATTCACCTTTTTATGCAATCGTGAAAATTCCACATAACAAATTGGCGACCATACTGGGGATCGATTCTTCCCTTAGTGGTTGTTACACAACATTTTGTCACTGTCCCTGTACTTCCCATTCCTCGATCCTAGAGGACCTCTACAATGAACCTCATGTGTTTTCCTACCATGAAAAACATGTCTTTACATCACCCTTCATCTGGAAATCATTTCCATCTTACATCATTTTCAGAGAATATTCCTTCTAACTCAGTTTTAAAGGTCGACGCTATCCCTCAGTTTCTTCCCCGTGCTGATTTGCATAGTTTAACACTGAGCCTAGCGCTGATCAGCGTTGGTATCCATCCATTACCCACACCGACCCTCTTTTGGAAAGTTTTTAAAAATAGGGTCGAAGCTTCCAGGTCTAGAAGCTTTGTGAACGGAACTCCGGTAAATGGTTAGTCGAAATAGAGCCGAGAGAGACTGTTTGGGCTCCTTTCTCCTATTAAAATGGAACAAACCAAAAGGGATAAGACCTCTCCCATCATAAGAGGATCCATATACCCTCTCTTAATCTATATAAACTTCTCCTATTCCAACCTTACCTAGCTAATGAAAGGGATGGAATAATCTACAAAATCTTGATAGCTAAAACAACTCTTCATAGTCTTAGCCTTCTAGTTTGTGCTTGTAAAGGGACAATAAGTTTGTAGTTTGTTTGGTTTGGAGAAAAGAGGAAGGAGCCTTGAACCTCTATTATTTGATGTGAATCATGAGATGCTAACAGTGGTGCTAGAACCCAGACATGTCGAAGGAAAACTGCAATGCTAAGGAGAAGGTTGTACTTTCCTTTTTGTCATAATAATACAAATGATATTTTGTTTCCTATATCAATCTCATATGGTATTTGGTAGCTTAAGACTCCTTAGCCTCTTAAGTAGGTTGAACTATTTTATGCTATCATGTGTGCTTTGGTTTCTTGTCTATTTGTTTCAAGTGCTTGATTGACATTACGGAGATGATCACTGGAGCAAAGACACAAGGAATTCATCAAACGAGGATAAGCGATACAAGAGGCAGGATCTTATCCATTCTCAATCTAAGGTAACTTATGTCAGATTGTCTTGTTTGTGGCTAGACCCTGTCCCCTGGGCTAGAGGGATTATCTCTGTTTGTAGAGAGAATCTTCCTACTCCACAAATTGGCGACTCCACTAGGGATCCATCCATCTCTTTGGATTGTTTTTCATTTCATGATTTGTGACGACTTTTGTCATATCTCTCTTTCTCTTTTGTAATATGTACTTTACATTATCTACTGCTTTGATTCTTGAATGTAGAGTGACATGTCTGGTTTTGGTTTGTGGAAATTTTTTGTTTTTCTTTGAATCCCTCGATTAGCGTTGTTATTTTGCTAATAGTTGCACTGATCAACGCAAGTTCCTCTTGAACAATTGTGCCATAGCCTCTTATGGCGTTGGTTTCTAGTTAGACAGTCACGCCAATTCCTGTAGGTTAAAATCATGGTTTCTCTTAAATCATTTCTAGTGTGTCTTATCCTCATAGATTATGTTTATTAGCTTGTTTTCCTTTATTCTCCTCGACTAGAATGCTTTGTTAGCCTGATTTGTTTGCTTGATTAGTTTGAGATTGCATTACTTGATTTTTTGAGTTTTTGGATGGTTTTTGTTCCTAGGGAATCTAGGTCATTGGCCATTCATTCACTTATATGCTCATCAAATCAAGTTGGTGATTTGTTGCTTCATGCATTTCATGTTTTAGTCCTTGTATCTATATTTATCTATTTTCAATTGAATGAGTGAAAAAGTTTCGTTTTCTCTTCTCTTGTTGAACATCTATTTTCTGAGAATAAATTACATTTCTCAGTTTGTTTCGATTGAATCTTTGCATATTTGGTTTGAAAGGAGTTCTTTTTATCGTGCTTTGCATATGATTGATGTTTGGTTGTTTGAAAATTTTCATTGAAATGTTTATGTGAAAGATTCATTCTAGCATTCCATTGAAGAAAATACATCATTCTAGTTTGTTTAATTGATATGTTGCATTAAGTAGCATCATTGAAAGCTAGAATTACATCATCATGAGCATTTGAAATGAAATGAACTTCTTTTACTGTTAAAAGGACTAGTTGAAGTGCATCTGATAGGAAGAGTAGGAAGTGGGAAGCATTTTCATTATTTTGTTTTGAAAAGCAAAGTAGTGAAGAGTCATATTACTTTTAGTTGTTTGTTTGTTGCATTGATTGTTTTCCCTTCTCTCAATTAGTGTAAGAATTCATGGAATTGAAAGGATTTTGTCTCATATAGTTACACATAAGATTTTTTCAGGTGACATCGATAAGACCTAAAAACCGAGACTCAATTTCAAGATAAACCTTTAAAATGTATTCAGTTAACCTAAGGCGCATTTGAAACTAAACGCTTACATTTAGAGGTATAGGCTAGAGACGTGTTCCAACGTCTTTAAACCTAGCAACTATTGTTCGCTTCGGCATTAGACAATTCTAGTACAGACTTGTGCTCCCCATACTGTCACGTATATAAAGGGAGACCCCACTAGGTTTGCAATCCTTTATCCATAGGAAGCCGAGTTTGCTGCCTTGTAAACGTGATACACCAAACACAGGATTCGGGGAGATTGGCTGCTCGTACTTTTCGGTTTGCCAGGAGGTATTCTGCAGTTCACAGTTACCTGGTAATCCCTTTTGCCTAGATTATCATGAGAAGTCATTTTGGTCTTTTTTGACTCTTTAAATTTGAAATATCATCGAGAACTTGTCCTTTCGAGCTCATTCAAACTGAAAGTGATTAGAGTCATCTTTGCCTTGTTCTCGACTCTTAAAACATGAAAAGGCATCAGTCTGTTTCAGCGTATTAATTTTTTTTTCCCACGATCACATCACATTCCTGATAGTTTTATTTTGGACCACATCGTGAGTATATCCTTAATATATTTTAAAGAAGCCTTAAAATTAATATCTCTTCTCTTTTTGTTTGAGACAAAGTCATTGTGGCTGAACCATTAGGTTTGCCTCATTCCCCTTCTTCTCCTCCATCTGGAAGGTCATCCGGAGAATCTTTCCTTGAACTTCCGAAGTCGCTTGAGGATCAAGGTGTTGAACTTGCGATTGTTCTGAGTATTCAACCTTTGTCATCTTTTCCGCCTCCATCAGACACTGGGTCACCTTACAGATCTGGCCAAGAATCCCTTGATAATCCTATCCAGACTCCCAAGAGTCCGCAGACTCTTGAAAGTCTGCA